>CM047870.1:7803047-8122538 GCA_026212405.1 Petrea volubilis
TCTTCTATTTAATTAAATATTATTTATAGAAATTAAAATATGCATTTAAATATAGTTAACTAACATGAAATGATAATTACTTGTTTCTTTTTTGTTAAAAAAAGGACACTTTTTTGTAAGGTCAAATATAAATCTTATTTTTTTCTATTTTGTGTGTAATAATTAATGTAGCTCCCCGGTGAGTTCGATTTACTTCTTTCTATTTTACTTATAACAATTAATGGTAACGTGAAATGGTAATTACTTGTTTCTTTTTTGTTAAAAAAAGGACATTATTTTGTAAGGTCAAATATAATTTTTATTTCTTTCTATTTTGCTTATAATAATTAATGTAGGGACACTTTTTGTAAGGTCAAATATAATTATTATTTCTTTCTATTTTGCTTATAATAATTAATGTAGCTCCCCGATGAGTTCGATTTATTTCTTTCTATTTTACTTACAATAATTAATGCAGCTCCCAGTGAGGATCAAACTCACGAACTTTCACTTACGAAGCGAACGCACTACCACTATGCTAAGGAAGCCTAATTATATTTAAAACCATTGCCGATCAAGGAAACAAAAAAGAACAAGTGAAAGAATTTTACATATCGTGAGTCAATTACAAAAGTAGTAATATGCCAAATAAAACATTAAATTAGTTTTTTTTTAATTTAAAAACAAGGAAAATGCTCAGGTTAGGTACTTGTGGATTCAGATCTCATTGCAATTCAAAAGAGATGCACGGATTTTAAATTCAATCTAATTGTAAAGTTTTTTGTTAAACCTATAAAAAACAAAAAAAAATTATGTTGTGTACCAATAATAAAATGTTCGCATGTTCTGTTCATAAGTTATTTTTTTCTTTTTCCTCTCATAAATACCTTTGCTTAAATTCTTTCCACATGAATTTGAATAAGTATTATTCATTTTGAAATTCAATTGATATATAAATGTGTGTGTGCGCGCGCGGAGTGTGGGTTGGGGGGGGGGGGGGGGTTTATGAATAAAGTAGGTGAACCAAATAAATATATTTTAGAAAAATAAACATCAATTGATAATTCAATATTGAAGATGAAAAAATTCTATTGTATAATGAAAATCGAAATATAAATTATGTACATTATATAACTTGTAGGATATAGATTACCAATCAATTCACTAAAAATTTTGCACTTCTATTTCCCTTCAAGCGAACACTCTGATAGATTTTATGACTACCACTATTTACCACCTCATATAAATAGTGAATATGGGTAAAATATTTCATCGTTAAATTAGTACAAGCAACGAATGCAGGTGTCAAGACGCTAGTTGACATTAGTGACCAATAGCAATCTTGACAAAAGATTTATTGTTTTGTTAATATTTGATCCATATAATCAATTAAAAAATAGTTACTCCTTATGACTCCACCTGTAATAAGTTGTAAAAAATAATTATAATTGGATTATTATACTAATAAATGATGAAACCACTTAGATTGTAGTTTAATAGTGGACTTCCGAATCAATATAATTGAGGTCGTGGGTTCAAATATTCTTGTTCTCTCCCATTTTTCTTTGGGTCAGTGCGTGTAGCGTTTCCAAACTTCCTATCCCTTTGAAGTCATGAGTTCGAATCTTCTTATCTTCTTACAATTAAATATTTTACTACTTAAAATTAAAACAAACAAAAACTAAAACAAATTAATGAGCTAATAAAATCTTGCTATGGGGAAACAAATCACCGGCGACCAATGTCAGTTGCCATCGAAAACAAAAACAAAATGGAAATAGAAAAGATTTGCTTTAAAATAATTGATTATGAGTCGATTTGTTTGGAATTAAGAATTCTAGATTTAATAATTAATACTGAAAACACATTGAATCTGTTTGAATAATTTAATATCTATAATGACTTCAAACATGAACCTTCAATCTTTTTTGTTTTAATTACACAAATCTTCAATATGTGGTTTTAGGTTTTTTTTTTTTTAACATCTCTCATTTTTACAAAAAAAAAGGACAATATTTAATGCAATTTTTTTCCCTCAAATTTATCATGATATAAATAAACAATGTAATATTTATATAACCTCTCTAATTATTCTACCTCTTATAATTTTAATAAGTCATTAATAGGGGTGAATTTGTCACCATTGAATTCTTCTTAATTTGTATGAAAATTCTTAAACGGTAGATAATATAAAATGGAGATAGTAAATTGTTACAATAAATTTAAAATTAATCATTTTCCTTTAATGCTTTTCTCCTATTTAAATTATTTCTTCTTTTTTGTCCGGTGAGAATTCAAATTATTTCATCCAAACATAAGTTTGAAACTATTGAAAACTCAAGAAGTATATATATATATATATATATATTAAAAAAAACATCATTTTGAATTTCATAAAAAAGTAGAAATTTCAATTTTGAGAACCCAAAAAAGATGTTGGAGTGTCAATTTGTCATGCTAGTTATAGTGAATGACAATTGTACTCCTTTCTAAAATTATTGGAAAGATTCCTTTCTTCGGAACTAAAGTAAAATTGTCCAAAGTTCTTTGTTACACGCCATGCTCCCGCTACTCCCCAACAAACAGTAAAAAAAAAAACTAAAATATAAAAGTTAAAATGGTAAAAAAATAAAGCAACTAAAGTTCATGTATATAACCAGCAAAAATAAATGTATGGGGACAATGGGATTGTATTTATTTAGCAGTAGCAGCCCACAAAAGTAGATACAGATAAAGATGGTAGTAGCCCATCAATCTCAATCATAAGAGCGTAGAAGAAGGCTGAGTGCGCATGAGAATGAGAGAGAGAGAGAGGAACAGTGCGCACAATAATTAAAATGAAAAACCCCAGAGAATTTCTGTAGAGCTTTCTCTGTTTTGCTCCACCTGCTTCAATCTATTTGTTCACGCAACAGTAAAAAAAGCTGCTGATGCTTCTGTGCGTATATACATACGGACAGAAGATAGATAGATAGATACAAGATTCAGGAAGGTTTGGTGGAGAGTGAGTGCAGTAGAGGTGGCGGAGATGGGCGGAGGAGGTGGCGGCGCGTTCAAGAAAGCCGCCAGGAAAATTTTTGTGCAGACATGTGGCTCTTTCTGCCACACTCAAGAAGCCCATCTCGACAACTCGTCCAATGTAACTCTCTCTCTCTCTCTCACACACACACACCCACACCCACACACCCACCATCACCCACATTCTTGACATGGCGAAAGTCAAGAATCTGCCTTGTCAGGAGGAGATTAAGCTGCTGACAATGTGGTACTGTTTTTAAGCCGAAAAAATTCTAGATTTCTCTCTGTAATTAGTCCCCATTTTCTTACAATTGGGGGGATATAAATTTAATTTCTGATTTATTTTGTGATATTTTTTTTCAGGTGTCTTGTGATTCACCCAATTATTCTTGTCCGCCGGAGAATCAAACGAGAAGCATTTCCTGCAGGAAGATCTCTGCAGAGATTTCGGGCCAAGGAAATTCAATTAACAGTCCATCTAGTAAGGTATCCTAGCTGAAATTTTTGCTAACATTTATCTTTTCATACCTAGTGAAAAATACTCAAGTTTTTGCAAGCAAGTATGATCTTTAAATCCTTCCCATTTGGTGAAAAATCTGTGCAAGAAGCGTACAATTTTCAGATCCACCTGCTATCCATTTGTGTTGAAAACAGTTATCAGCATTCATATTGACAAAATTGCACTGGAGAAATGATTCATTATCAGACACTGCAGCTGCTTTTTAACAGGTTTTTGATACTCAGAGGAGCTTCATTAATGTTTAATTGGCTATGATTCTTGCCCGAGAAACCAACTGAATTTGTTCAAATGAAGTGATTTTTGCTACAAAATAGAATTGTCTGTGATGCTCTCTTTTGTTTATGGAATTTAACTCTTGAAAAAGGCAACAAAGATAAAGAAAATGTTATGCATAACAGATAAAATTGTACACTTGCTTGAGATATGAAAACTTACATTATTTTCGAGCTATATTCACTAGTTTCTGCCATCATAAATCTTGTACTTTTATCTCTATATATTCAAGTTTTAGATTCCTTACCCGTTTCCTTTGATGCCTCTGGCAGAATGTGTGCGCAATATGCCTTGATCCTTTGAACTACAGTTCAGGCAGCAGCCCAGGGCAGGCAATTTTCACTGCTCAGTGCTCCCATGCGTTCCACTTTGCTTGCATTTCCTCCAATGTTCGCCATGGTAGCGTCACTTGCCCTATTTGTCGGGCTCGTTGGACCCAGCTACCTCGCAACCTAAATGTGCGATGTTCGCTCCATTCGAATAAGGCAGACCCGATTCTACAAATCCTTGATGACTCCATTGCGAATTCTCGGGTTCACAGACGGTCATTTCTTCGCTCTGCTCGGTATGATGATGACGATCCAATTGAAACTGACCACACTAGCAATCAACCCCGTCTCCATCTCTCTCTCTTGACTGCCCCTCTCTCTCATCATTCGTCCACCTCATCATCAATGTCAGAATCACCGCTCGCAGCACAACATTTACCCTCACTTGGAGAAACTCCTCTTCTGTGCTCCCCCAACAATCGGGCTTACCTTTGTGTGAAATTATCTCACCAGCCCGCAACTGATATGGTCTTAGTCGCAAGCCCGAATGGGCCACATTTGAGGCTTATGAAGCAGGCCATGGCATTGGTGGTTTTCTCACTAAGACCCATTGATCGACTGGCCATTGTCACCTACTCCTCGGCTGCAGCACGAGTGTTTCCCCTGAGGCGCATGACTTCATATGGGAAGAGGGCTGCCTTGCAAGTCATCGACCGGTTGTTCTATATGGGGCAGGCGGACCCCATGGAAGGGCTAAAGAAAGGAGTAAAAATACTCTGCGATCGGGTCCACAAGAACCCACAGTCTTGTATCTTACATCTGACTGACAGCCCATCGAGATCCTACCGTCAGTTCGACATGGAAGTTCCGGTTACAATCCATCGGTTCCACATAGGGTTTGGGTTTGGCACTTCAAATGGGTTCGTCATGCACGAATTTGAGGAGTTTCTTGTGAGAACTCTTGGAGGTGCAATCAGAGATATCCAGCTGAGGATTGAAGATGGCACGAGGATCGTTAGGATTGGAGAATTGAGAGCTGGCGAGGAGAGGAATATACCGATATACGTGGGTGACTATGGGCCCGTGTGCGTTGAGTATAGCTACGTTGAGAGTGGAGATGTTGAATGCATTAGAACAGGTGAGATTGTTGTGGGCATGGGAGATAAAGGAGAGAGAAGTGAGAATGTTGTAGATGTTGCCCCCATAGGTGGAAGGATGAGCAGTGCTGAGAATTGGGATTACCATGATCCTTTCATGGCTAGAAGATGGGCCAAGCATTTACATGGCTATAGGCTATAGATTGTTGTTGTGTTATACATTAAATTGTGATGATTCTATTTCTATACAAAGTAAGTTGCTGATTTAATTTATTTGTCAGTCAGGATTGCTTCAGGACATTCATGCCTTATGATTACTCAACAGCCCTCACCAGTACTGAACTTGAAATTGCTTTCATGGATTTGCCATTCAATTCTCAGTTTCGTTTTTGCTCCATATACATTATTACTATTCTCACCAGATCCATATGATTCTTAGAAAATTCTTACCTGCACTAGGTTGGTCCACATCTGAACTTATCACACGGTCGGCGCTTTACATTTGAGTGACTAGTTGTACCTGGCCCAGCCCAAAAGCTATTCTGGAATTTCACCATGCTTAACATACGTGCTCCAATAAACATTTAGAATTTAATTAATTAATTACTGTATTCTATTCTCATCAATATATATAGGTGAAAAAGTGATAAATTTCATTCAGAAACAATTGTTTCTCCTGAATAATCTTTAACCTTTGCCGAAAGAATTTCTAGTGCATTAGGGGCATTTTTTTATTACATCTTATCTAGCATTTATACCCCATAAAATTACTTCATAAGTATGTCTGATTTTGGTGTTAGGTTTCGTACGAGCCATATGGCTTGAAATTCAACTTGAATTTCAAATTTCATAACATAGTTTAAAACAATCTTACTCGTGAGGTAAAATTCGTGAAATTAAGAGAACTTTTATTACAAAATAAACACACTAATCAAATGCTTAAAATGTGGATCCAACCAATTTAAGACATTGAGCATCTTATACTTCTAATACAATATCAAGCATGCCCTAGATATCACAGTGTATTATCAACTGTGTTTAAAGATGAGCACATTACATATAATAGGGTAACCATTTCAACTTTTCTTAAGCAAGTCTCAAAAGCTATCATAAAAATATTTTCAAAATTTGCAACCTGAGTGCAGCTTTCCATTAAAAAATTAGCATTTAAGTATTGTACGGGTACTAATTTGATCCAATTATCATCGAACCTCTAAGATGTCGCAGTTGCTAATTTTCACATTTTACCCTTTTAACACTGAATTCAATGGAAAAAAAACTTCAACCTTCCTTAGAAAATCACTCCAACACCATCATTTCAAGTTGCCACTACCATACCCAAATTACAAAATTGAGACAGTTATCATCAACTTTCATTGTCATTGGTCCTAATTCAACCCTTAACCACCTGTTTGGGCTCCGAGGTATTTTGAGAAGGCCCAATATAAATTTTTGGACTGGGGCCCATATGCCATCCTGGGGGATGGCCTTGACTACATATGTGACAAATGTGGGTGTCTATTTTGTTGACTCCAATAATCATATCCCACTCTAATCTCAGCCAACTATTAACTCTCCATATATTACCCATTTTGAACACAGGGAGTTACGTTCCCAAGTCTATATAAGTTCTACGCCCTCATAATGTGAAGGTACTCAATTTTCGTTCCCAAGTCTATATAAAGTCTACGGCCTCATAATGTGAAGGTAGTCAATTTTTTTACTCTTTATTATATTCTATTACACTTTATATGAATTTTTTTTTTAATATTTTATTATCTTTTACTACTATTTTATCACTCTCAATCTGTTATTTAGTAAAGGGCTAACATCTATTTTGTAAGTTTGTCCGTCCTCATGCGAAGCGGTATGTCTCAATTTTTACGCTGCAAATTTGAAATACTTGAAAAAACTGTAAGCAACACAATGGAAAGAAGGGGGGGTAGAAAACTACAACCTTCCTTACAAAATCAGTCCAAGACGATTTGAAGTTGCCACTAGCATCCCCAAATTAAAAAATTAAGAGAGCGATCATCTTCTCAACTCTCATTATCATTAGTCCTAATTCAACTCTCAAATTACAAAATCACCCCAACACCGAATTTTTGTATCTTAAATTGGTTTTAAAAGATAAAATGATAAAAATTGTGTAAATCAGGTAATAAAGTGAAGAAATGAAGTACGGATAGTAATAGTTAATCAACAAATTCCCGCAATTAAAGTGTATAAAAGATCAAAAGAAAAACTTGATTTATTATTGGTAAGAAATTCTCAATAATAAGCAAAACCAGATTCGAAGATCTGGTGGGCAGGGAAAAGGGAGAGAAACAAACCAGATTCGAAGATCTGGTGGACAGGGACAAGGGAGAAAAACAAGTGAAAAGTTGGAATATTTGAGTCCTCTTGGGACACTATAGCTTTGCCTGGCAGATACACCCTGCGGTGGCCCGCCTTTTTTACTGTATCTTCGTCTCTGTTCACCTCTTTGCTTTCTCTCTGCCCGTGACCCTGTTCCCTCCCTGCATTTTGACCGATAACCTTGCATTATCTCGCTTCCCTCCCACTCAAATCCTCTACCACTTCAAAGCAGTGGCACCAAATAAACAATACCAACAAGTTTATTCGTTGCTCAGATCAAGAACCAACTCAAAAAGCGGGAGAAAACTGAGATCTCTTCACTTTACGAGTCCGGAGTCTTCTTCCAGCCACCACTTCTCCGCCGGGGAGCCACCGCCAATGTTCCCGAGAATGATTCAGCCCCGCGAAACCGTTTTAAGCCAAGAAAACATACATGTGTCCAACAGTGGCGGGTATGGTCAACGGGTTGGTGGGGACCCGAGTTTGGTCATGACGTCCGACCCGAAGCCCCGCCTCCGGTGGACCGCCGACCTCCATGACCGCTTTGTCGACGCCGTTACTCAGCTTGGTGGCCCCAGCAGTCAGCATTCCTTTTCCCCTATCTTTTTGTTTTGTTTATGTGCTATCGCCTTCTCCTTATGCTTGCTTGGTTGCTTGTTTGTTTGTTTGCTTTGTTCCCTTCTTTTTGATTGAAGATAATAAGTAAATTCATTGTTAACTGAAAAAGGATGTTTGATTATAATGTGAATGGCGTTCTTAGTGAATGGCCGGGTTCATTTGATTAGTTTCTTGAAAATTTTGAGTTCAAGGAATGTTGAGAAATGTTTATTTAGGATGATATGAAAGTTTGGAAGCCAGCGAGTTTCCGATTACCAAGAAAGTAGGAATTTTATGTCCTTTCCTATTTGGCTATTTCTACTTTGATATTACACTGGTCAATCAGCTGCTTGCCATTAAGAAAATCATTGGCAACATCTAGTGGTTCTTCGTGAAGGTTGATGTATCCATATGAAATGAGGCACTCCACTTGCGAATAGGTATAGCTTGTTTTCCCCTCTAGGGCTAAGAATGTCTTGTTTCATGCCTAAGTTGTTGTGAACAACCCTGTAAACATTTGGGAATGTCTAGTGCAAAAGTCACTAAATGAGTAAATCGCCAGTCCTGGATTATGTGATATATTTTATCCGTAATGTAACAGGTGGGCATATGACCAAAGGTTTCTTCTTTCTAATGTGTCCTTGTGTGATTTAAAGTAGGCTCACCATTCATTAGATAGGGAAGATCAGCAAGATCTTGCGATCTACTGCCAAACTTATTCCAGTTCCAAGAGCTCCTATCGAAATGGTGATCTTGATTTAGGGGAATAGGCTCATTGATCACGTTTGATGGTTCAAGCAATCTGCAGTAATTGGTGGTGATTTTATTTAGTTATAGCTCCCACATTGGAGCCACTCTCTTGTGAATGGCACAAGAACTAGTGACTGAGTTGGTTTAAGCTGTTTGTCCAGAAACACATTACAGACTATTGCTTGATTTTTCTGGGCATCTAAGGAGGTAAGGGATGACTTTTTTTGCTTCAGTCACCAAGTTAAACAAGATCAATCTTACGAGCTTTGTGGGTCGGTATTGGCTGAAAGATGCCATTGCATGTGTTAGCCTATGTTTTTCCATCTATATCATGAACCTGGCTAGTTGATTGTAGACTAGTTGATTGGACCAATAGCATATCAGCTGTTCACTTCTGAACCAGTTCTTAGAGCAACTTAAAAGAAAAATTTCTCTGTGCATGTGTTTTTGTACTTTGATTTTGTAGATCTGGAAATTCTCCGCTAAGTAAGTTTCCTTGAACAGGAGTTTGACTTTTTATTGACTTTAGTTGGCTCATTCTGCAGAAGCTACTCCAAAGGCTATAATGCGTACAATGGGTGTTAAGGGATTAACTCTGTTTCATTTGAAGAGTCATCTCCAGGTTTGTCTTTCCTTTTCTTGTATCCAGTTCTTTAGTTTGTATGTGCATAGCTCGGTAAAACATGCATCTTTAGCCATACGGCCCATAGTCTTCCATCTTGTTTGACTAGATATTTCTTCCTTCCTTCCAGAAATACAGACTAGGCAAGCAATCTGGGAAAGAACTTGGTGAGGCTTCAAAAGATGGCAATTCAATTCCATTTCCCTTTTGCTGTCTGCATTAGAGTTGCTTCAGTTGATCTATGTCCCAGGAAATAGTTCAAACATAGTATACTGTTCTGCGTCAATTTACCTCTGACTATAAATAATTCGCACACCTCTTTATTTACCGAATGGCCGGACTTTCAGGTACATACCTTTTGGACAGCCCTTGTGCCAGCAATTCTCCTCAAAACTTACAGGCATCCGACATGAATGAGTAAGGGTTTGAAATTTGAATTATTGTCCAGAAAGTGTGTGGTAGATGAGCTTCAATTAATTGCCACATCAAAACTTCATAAACTGTTTCAATGATTGAACGATGTGCATAGGGGTTATGAAGTCAAGGAGGCGTTAAGAGCACAAATGGAAGTTCAAAGCAAACTACACTTGCAAGTTGAAGTAAGCATCCCCCATCCGCCTTCAAAAAATGTACAACAGTCAAAATTTCAGAATTCTTTTACATATTGAATCTCTTAAATGTCAGGCTGAGAAACACCTGCATATTCGTCAAGAAGCTGAGAGAAGATACATGGCTATGCTGGAAATAGCCTGCAAGATGCTTGCTGATCAGATTCTTGGAGCTGCAGCAGTGAATGATGATGGAGATGGTTATCAATTAGGAAAAGAAACAAGTGATGTCTACACCCCAGATTTGCATATGGCGCAAGTTAGTTCCCCGGGAATTGCGGGATGTGGTGTATAAAAAGTGTTCTGAGTAGTTGTTAGTTTACCCTTGGTTATCCATTTTGACTTCACTTTCTTGTTTGGGGAGACGGCGAAAACTTACTAGGTCTAACTGATCTCAAGCTGTAATTAAATCAGAACTGCTGATGTTTTTGCGTCAAGAATGGATTTTCTTTGCTCTTACATAGTTCACCATCTCATTGTTGCTAAATTTTCTCGTGTCATTGCTGAATTTGGTTGAAAGGATCGTTGTGAGGTGTGGACATTCTTTTCTAAGTGGGTAGGCTGATGCATTTTGTCACGACTAGGCTCAGGAGTCTGTTGAATGTAAAAGTTGCTTTCGAACCTATTGAGTGTACTTTAAAATTGGGTTATGAATAACCCGTCTAAGCTCACGAGCTCGTTGGATGCAAGAGTTGCCTTCGAACATACCGAGTGTATTTTGAAATTGGATTATGAATAACTTGTCCAAGCCCACGAGCTCGTTTGACAAGAGAGTTGTTTCCGCACACACCAAGTGCACTTTAAAATTGGGCTATGAATAACATGTCCAAGCTCATGAGCTCAGTTGGACGCGATAGTTGCTTTCAAACTTACCGAGTGCTCTCTGAAATTGGGTTATGAACTTGTTCAAGCCCCCGAGCCCATTGGACACAAGAGTTGTTTCTGCACCCACCGAGTGCACTTTGAAACTAAATCATGAATAATTTGCCCGATAGGGATATTTGACGGATGATCTTTAATTTTTTAGAACAGCCTTATAAACAAGCAATATTCAATGTGTGATCTTGAGTTCTTTAGAGCAACCTTATAGACAAAGCATTTTTTTATTATAAATCTAATATTCATGACCAGAGCCCACGAGGCCGTTCAACATAAAAGTTACCTCTTAACTTATTGAGTGCACTTTGAAATTGGATTATGAACAATTTGCTTAAAAACGATATCCAATGAATGCTCTCTTTAAACCAATCTTATAAATAAGAAATTTTTTTAATATAAATCCCATGTAGAATAGGCAAGTGACACATCTGGTGTCCAAACATTCTTATATAAGCTTGGTGTTTAGCCGATATATGTATCTAAGAGTTTAGATAGTCATATATATGACTCTTTCTTCAAATGAATTAAAGATATGGCAAAATATAAATTATTTGGTTTATATAAGGCTCAAACTGAGTGCATATGAAAAATTTCCTATCTCACACAGAATTAGAATGTGGAAATCTCAATAAAGGGATGGGACCTATCCAGACACTGACAGAGCCATGTACAAGTGAGGGGGTGCAATTGACCCCCTTAACTTTTAAAAACTCCACTATGTATATACATATTTACATTAATATATAAAAAATTACAACAATAATAATAATGGTATTAATTGACCCCACTTATGTGTGCATGTGTATAAATTTATATCCACAAATATTATAATAATTGAAACAAATAACTCGTCTTCTCATTCACAAATGCATACTACTCGATTGGCATATTCAATACGTGTTCAAAATAAAAATAAAAAATAATTTAATTACATAGTTAAATTATGAATATAAAATTTAAATATTTGTTGAATTTTATACATTATCATATATTTTTTAATAATTTGTGATGTTTGTCCTTTATTAAATTTATTATAAAAAATAGTTTAAAATAAAAATAATATTATAAGATTAACAAATAAATAAGAAATGGAAAGTCAAAAAAAGATAACAGAGAGATGAATATATATATATATATATATATATATATATTTAGAGAGAGAGAGAGTATAGGAGGAGAAAAGAAAAAAATTAAAAATACGTTAATAGTGAAAGATGATGAAGAATATAAATGAGAAAATAAAGGCAACAAAAGAGACCAAAGACACCATATAGTTATTAGATCCCCTAGGTGTTTTATTAATAGTATAGATGGTACATATATGCCACATGAGTAATGAATTGGCTAATTTATTAAATTTGTTTGTTTTAATTAAGAGACCTACAATTTATCAAAAAATAAAAAATAAACAATTAAAAGGCCTACAAAATTTGCTGAACCATACATAATTAAGGAAAAACATAATATACAAAATCTTTTATTTTAATTAAATTTTATCGATTTACTCAATTGTGAATAACATCAATATACCTTGAGGTTACAATTGGTAAGGGTTTATACGTGAGATTATATGTATATCCCACTTATAATTATGTTTGATATATTTTTTTTTGGCCCTTTATAAAGCATATGCACAATTTCTTATCCATCAATTTATAGAATAACACATATCACTATAGGAGTGGAATATGTAATCCACTTGATTTGGATTGAGTTGATAAGAGTTATAATTTATTGTATCACCCTTAAATATATATAGGATGGGGTTTAAATTAAAGGGTGTTTCGTAATTTGTTTCAAATCTATATGAAAAAAAGAATACTACCAAACATACTTTGAAGGATATCTCATTAAACAATACTCATTACCAAATATATGAATGTAATGGATTGATAATAAATTTATAACATATATATCAAATGGTTTCACTATCATACACAATCCTATGATACAACCAAACACAACCTAAAAGAATATCAAATCTTGATAAATTATTTAGTCAAAAATAAGATTGCTAGAAGCACTTTCAATACTTTTTTCAAAAAATTATTCATCGGAAGCTTTTGATAGTTGGATATACTGAAAAGAAATGGCCATTGACGATTAGTTAGCCCACAAACATTGATTCTATTGGGTGAAAGTTCTGGCTTCGCTACTGTATTTGGGCACACTGTCTTGTTGGCCGGCACTTAGAGAAATGGCTCCGAATGATGAAATGTCGAATGATGTACATTGGGTATCATAGTAGTCGCTTTGTTAGTTCATGTATCGTATTGGCAGTTGACGATGGATGCAATTCAGCATTAAACTATATAATCCGATAATCGCAAAAAAACAAACTTTGGGCGAAACATTTACGATGCTAGCTAGCTCAAAGTCTCGAGCACTTCACTGCCGGTTTTTGAACATGTAAAAGGACAACAAATGGAATGGTGGTAATATTGATTCGAGTACAAAACATATGAAAGTGACAAGTGATGAGTGATGAGGAGGGGAAAAAAATAATATACAATTAAAATAATACCCGATATATAGGTAATTGAACCCACAATTGTTATGAGACTTTGACTTTATTATTGAGGTAAGACATTAGTGAAAAATACAAATCAAATTAAATGGCAAGAAATAACATGATTTTGTCAATAAAGGGGGAAAAAAAAAAGGATATTTGAAAAATAATTTTCTTGACAAAGCGAGACATTTAAAAAGGGGAGAAAAGGGGTTATCGATTATACGTTGGCTTAAGTTATGGAGAACTGAAACAAAAAAGTATTATAATTAAAAAGAATGAAATGTGAACGAAGTATGGAGCAAGTCATGGAGAGGAATTTAATTTGCAAAACCTCTGGTGAAGTAAAGGAATAGGATTCTCGTGAAAGCAATGGTATTGAGTACCAAATCGAATTATTTTGTTTAATATAATAATTACCTTTGTTTTCTTTTTGTTCGATTTTCTAATTGCCATATTAACTAAATTTTCATAAAAGAAAAAAAAAACACATTCCAGTACCAAATATTAGAATAAATGAACTTGTTAACCATTAAAAATAAAATATTTATATAATGCAATTTAGTATACAATTGAATAAAGTGGCATAAAAATGAGAAAAATATGAAACAAATATAGACTTTATGATTATTATAATTTAAAATCAATGTTTTCCAATTTAATAAATTTTAATTATTTTTTTATAAATATATCAATTTTGGATCCACTTGAATCAAATTTCAACCCAAAACTAACATGCTTTCACCCAATTTATAAATTTTTTTTATAATCCAACTCGACCGAAAATTAGTTGAATTGGGAAGTTAATATAACATAAAAAGAGTATTTTCGATTTCTTTTATAATACACTTTTTCCTCCTTCAAAACACACTCCTTTGTACATGTCTTATGTGGACGTGAATAACACAGAAAAATGTTACTCAATACAAATATGAACAGTTTCCGCGAGGAAAAATACAGTAGACGATGACAATTTCTAATCGGTTTTGAGTGACTCTTAATTTTATAATTTTCTAATCTAAATCATTTTTGTAATGTTTTATTTAAAAGATTGTACATATACTTCCTAGTAATCATTTTTGTAACTGGATTTTTTGGCAAATAGGCCAAACTATGTGTTGTTTTCGTGATTATGGGTTCGTTTGGATGGGCTTAAAAATAAAGTATTTATCGAATAGTACTTATTGTGTTAGAGCTTTTTTTTTAAAATCAAGCATTTTTGCGTTTGAATATAGTAGTTAAAAGTGCTTTAAAATATATTTTTATTTGAAGTTATTCTGGGATAGCTTCTTAAAAAAGTCTTTTTTGGCTTTTTTTTTTCTGGCTTCTGCATTTTTTAAAAAACACATTCAAATACAATTTTTTTTGTCTGAAATACTTTTTTTCAAGAATAAGTGTTTTTTTCTCTGAAAAAAGGTCCATCCAAACGGCCTCTATATCGGGAACGTTATTATACCAATTGTTGGATATATTAAAAATTTATTATCTTTCCTCTTTAATCAAGAGGTTATACCTCTAAATCTCACTGCAACATTTCATGAAAAATAATAATAAAAAAATGTTTCGTATCCTAAGCTTTACACATACACACGCACACAAATATATATATATATATATATATATCATTTGTACGTGAGTGACATAATAAAAATGCTTAAAATTTGTATCTCAACTTTAAATAAGACAATCGCTAAATACAATATGTTTTATTTGCATAAATTTTACAACTTTATTTAAATATGCACTGGAATTAAATTAACTTTTAACAATTAATTCAATTCAAATACTTGACTTTACAGTGGTTATCTCCAGTAATCGAGTTGGAACCCTAATAATAAGGATGCACAAATGATTAAATTCAAACAAATCAAAGAGTGTACTAAAAGACTATCAGAGAGTACATAAAGAAAAAATAAATTTTACTATATTGTGATATAATTTTAACTTCAAGTAATATACGTATACTTTCTTAATTATATTTAGTTCCGTCACTGACTACCTCAGAAAGCACTAGATAGAAATGACAACTTTCAACATCTCACACACTTGATATTAAGATAAAAACAAAAAAGATCACCAAAAAGTAATCTATTATGAATTTGATCGTAACAAGGTCACGACCAATCAACTAGAAATTCACGAAGAAAAATAATTTTCTTTAGGAGATATAAAAAAAAAATCAGAATACTAGAACCAAAATAGCTGTGCAAAGACAACCCCACCGGAATACAGCCTAGAAGATTCCGTGGCCGGTCAGCGTCTTCGTCTTTGTCATTTTCCATCCATTTTGGCCTTTCACAACAACGCTGCCCCTGACCGCGGGCAGGTTTATTTTAATTGGCCAACAATCACAATATGAAATTACCCTTTTCGCCTCGGACAAAACTTTAAATTATGTGGTGGCTATAATTCATTGGTTGAATTCGTGTTTGACAGTGGACTACGAAGACCAGTCTCTTTTATGAATGGCTGGTTTAGCCCAGTGGTCCATGGACCTTTTCTTCTATCATCATCATAAATAATCATTATAAATGTTATAAAAAAATCAATGTTTTCATAAATTTTGGCCAAAAGTGTGACGTATTTTTCTTTGTAGTCCAGATTTTTTATTGATAAATTGAAAAGAAACGAAATAGTAGTGACGATATTTGTCTCTTCTGATTACTACATTATATCTGAACGTTAATTTTCAATTGTGAACATATTGAATTCTTGAACAAACATTGACTTTATCAACATAATACCATCAATGCTAATTTGAAATTTTTTTATGTCGATCGGGTGTATAGACCCTACTCATGTATCCTACGGTTCAGATTAAGCTACATATTATATATATTTTATAAAAAAATTAATACATACTACATGACTGAATCTGAATCGCAGAGTATAAACATCCAATTTATGGAAGAAAAACCCTTCCAATTACTAGTCCAAGTGATTTGAATACTTTCAAACTCATGTAATAAAATATTCTCATTGTAACGAGACTTCACCTCTAATAAACATCCAATTTATGGAAGAAAAACCCTTCCAATTACTAGTCCAAGTGATTTGAATACTTTCAAACTCATGTAATAAAATATTCTCATTGTAACGAGACTTCACCTCTATATAAAAGGTTCGGCTAGATTTAACTTTTGCGCCATGTTTAAAAAATTAACCACACAACATTCTTAATGGCAAATAACGTTGTAATAACCAATATTTTCAAATTCTAACCGTTCATCGAATCGAAAAATCAATTGGGTTAAGAGCCATTGGTCCGATCGTCGGGTTAATTACGGTCGAACCGATGACGTCATAATTATATTATAAATAATATTTAATATATAAAAAATATAAAAAATAAAAAATAATAAAAAACATTCAAGTATTTTTCTTGTTTAAAATTATTATTTTAAACAAAAAATACAAATAATATAGTTTTAATTTTTTAACATACACAATCATATATTTCTCAAATAAAATACGCTTCCTTCTAATATTAAAGGTTTAAAATATGGTAAACAGAATTGTATTTAAAGAGATTATTAGAAAAAAAAGACATAAAAACAAAAGAAAACTTGTGTACAAATTATTGACACTAACTGTTAATAAAATTAGCAATTTAATTATATGTTCTACCAGCTTGTATTACTTTTATAATGTAATGTGTCACTTTAGTAACTATTAACAATATAATGTCATCTTGTTTTAATGTAGTTTTATTCATTAAAAATATTTAGTATAAGTGAATTTTTAATTAAAGGGATTTAGTGAATTAAAATAATTGGCATATAACAATTATATTCTCCACTATTAGTTCATATAACAATAACCTTCCATACTTTTAATAAATATAACATTTTCTTTTATTTTTCTGTTGATACCATATATTAACAGCAACAGTAACAGTAATAGGAGGTCAGTAACAGAAGGAGAGAAAAAAAAACTAGGATTTGATTAGTGTAGGATTCAATTTATAGTGTAATAAGACCCGATCGATTTTATTAACCCGACACAGGTTCGATTGGGTCACCGATTAAAACGTCGGGTCCATCGGTTCTCTCAAAATATATTAGTTTTGAAGGCTTTTGATTTTAAGGGTTTGACCGAGCCATTTTTTGGTTTGAATGGCGGTCTGATCGGTTGAACCGACCTGTCCAGCCTGGGTTTTTAAAACATTGGTGATAACACATTTTTACACACAAATATAAAATGTCATAAATAATCTGAATAATTTGGAAATAGCTAAACTACGAGCAAAAAGATCCGGTCACACCTATCGGCTATTGTCATGCTTTACCCACGCGTGCAAAAATAACAAAGCAAAAATAAATAATGCATAAAATATAAAATGTAATAAATGCACTCCCGGCTCTCTCTGAATAAAAAGATTTTTTTATGTGTGATATGAAAAACAAAAAACTTTCCAAATTCAGAGCGCCCTGGAGCACTTCCCTCTCAGCTGAAGACTGCTTAGTTTCCCAGTCTTGTTCATTCATTGCCCAACCAGGAATCACCTTGCGTATTTAAATCTCACGCGCCGTACTTTTTTTTTTTCTTTTCTGAGGATTTTATGTCCAGAAATTTGAATTATTGGCCCGATTTGACTGTGGCGACGTTGAATTGCTGCTGTTTTTGAAGGATTTGGAGGATCGCGGCTTGGAATTTCGTAGATCTGGGTACGTATTTTCGCTTGGTTTATCTTGTTGAAATTGATACCGGTTTTCTGGAATTAAGTATACATGTTTTCGTGGTTTTAGAGCTTAGTCAACTCTTTTTCCCCAATTTTTTTGGGGGAATTTGGTTTTGAGGATGTTCAATTTTGGATGCCTACTGCTAATTCTCGTTGTTGTCTCTGAGTGGGGAAAAAGGAGAAGAAACGAAGAAACTGTGTGGTTATGTGTGTGTGGCCCGAATTTTGTTGATATTCGTGTCGAGTTATTTTGTATTTTATCGTCAGGAATTAACTGGTTAGTTACCTCGGCTTACTGGAATCAGGGGAGAGCGATTTCTCATTATTTTTTCTGCTTTTTTATGACTGATGACTATATAGCTTTCTGGTTTTTCGCGTGGTTTGTGATTTATCCACTTTATGTGGATGATGATATCAAGGTTCGGAAATAATACCCCTGCTTCCTTAAAAGGACCTGGAAATTAAATGCTTGAAATATTTCTCTGCTTTGTGTATGACTAATTTTCTGTATAGCTTATGTTTTGTGTATGATTAATTTACTGTATCGACCGTGTTTTTTGTACGACAAACTCGTGTAGATTACTGTGTTTTACCTAAGTATCTTCATATATTTGTGGTTGCTCCTGAAATTTATCAATAGTCACTTCTTCTTGGTTATAGATGTCTTATTAAACTCTTCTAGCTTTGTTCACATCGAGAAAAAAGGAAAGGAAAAAAAAGAAAACCATTGACGCTTTGAAACGACGTAAGTGCTATGTTATGCTAGGCTGTTTTAGTGTACTTATTGTGCAGAATAAAATTGTGTTGAACGGATAAAACTTACTGAAGAGGAAGAAATAAATATGTAGCACAATTCCAAAACTATGATTAGCAACCAATTCTTTGAAAACTAACTAATGACATGATATCCCCAGTTAGTTTTATCTATTTTTAAAAGTTCATAAATAATAACTGATTCCAGAAATCTATCGAGTTTCCAATAGGGTGCTGTATTAATGTTTATTCTAGCATTCCATGTATTGGATCATCTAGTTTTGACCTTTTCATGTTGGTTTCCTGCCATAGATTAATGAAATATGTATCAGCCCAAGGGTGTTCCTAGTTCAAGCTTAGTTCACAGCAACCCGGTTGTTCGAAGTCAGCCATTAGATTCCAGCATGATAGATCCTGGGAGTGGAGGTAACAATGTGAGCAACAATCCAAATTTGGCCTCTAAGCAGCGACTCCGTTGGACGCATGAGCTTCATGACAGATTTGTTGATGCTGTGGCACAACTTGGTGGGCCAGATCGTGAGTTCTTTTCACTTTATAGAAGATTTCCCTTCGTGTCTCCCTCTTACACGTGCATGGTAAAGAATTTCACCAAACATAAAGGAAGAAGAATGTGAATAGGTACTCACAATCATATCGGATGTAATAAAGATGGAAAGATGAAAAAGACAGAAAGAAATATGTTGAGTTAGCTTTCAGGTGATTTGTTTGGAGAATGTCTTACTTCTTCACAGTTTCTGCCATGGTACACCTATAGAAAGTTTGAGCTTATGGAAGATATATCTTGCGTTACTGCGTAATTCAGAAATAGGAAAGATTATATATTAAATACATTGGATGGTTGTGTGAGTCGCACTGCTTATCCAAGATAAGTTTTGTTAACAATAGTGCTTGGACCTCAAAAAGACACTGTTTTTTAGTTTTTGCCTGGTGCAACTCTTTTCTGGTTGTCCTTGTTCGAATGTTGGAAAAAACATAGTAATTTATTTTCTGCATTTAAGTTTCTCAGAATTTCAAGGATTTTCTGCTCCAAAGGGGTGGATTGATATGTAAAATCTACAGCAGTCTTCATTCGGATAAGAAAATTTCAAATATTTTATTACTTTGTTTCAGGAGCCACTCCTAAAGGGGTTCTCAGAGTTATGGGAGTTCAAGGGCTTACAATTTACCATGTTAAAAGTCACTTGCAGGTATATGCCTTATCACTTTTACAATGCTGCTGTCTGCAGCCTGTACATGTTTATCCATTTGCAGCTTGCCACTAATTTTTATTGTCACAAACAGAAGTACAGGCTTGCCAAGTATCTTCCAGATTCTTCGTCTGATGGTAGGTTATCTTTAACTAATAGTGTACTTTATGTATTTTGTAGATTTTAGTCATTGTTATAGTTGTTATAAAAGTACTTTGAAGTTTGAGGATCTCTGGAGTGTTGTCCATTCGCCTATTGATACATTTTGACTTCATCTAATGTATAAGGGAAAAAAGCTGAAAAGAAGGAAACTGGAGATATGCTTTCCAGCTTGGATGGTTCATCGTAAGTTTGAACTCCTTTCTCATTTTTTGTCATCCTTTCATCTGAATGATCTTAAATCAGGTTTTCTTATTGTCTCCGATCTGGATTAGCTGATCCCCTATTACCCTGATGCTATTCTATTCTTATGATTACATCCGTTTGATACAAGGAAGTTGTTCTTTTTTTGGCTTGTAGTGGAATACAAATTACTGCAGCACTCAAACTGCAGATGGAGGTTCAAAAGAGACTGCATGAGCAATTGGAGGTATATTCCTACAATTTCTTTGCTGATCCTTTTAAAGGATGGAACCCTGTTGGAGTTATCTCAGTAGATCACATTTGTAACTTACCAAGATATGCAATGTAAAATTTATCAACCGAGTATTCAGTATCAGTTTACCCAGGAGTTGCATGTGGTACTCACTACAGTGAACTGTTGAAAATCCATTCCTGGGAGATGCAGGAATGTTGGGCTCCAAAAATGTTCTTCCCTATGAGCCCTAAGAGACAAGTGAGGGCTGGGGGGCGTTTACAAAGTCTTTTGAAGTGCTTGCTTCTTTGGTTTTGAAATATGTTCTCTGATGAGACTTCTAATGTATCTTACAGGTGCAGAGACAGCTACAGTTGCGGATAGAAGCCCAAGGAAAGTACTTAAAAAAGATAATTGAAGAACAACAACGCCTTAGTGGAGTTCTTTCAGAAGCACCTGGCTCGGGGGTCTCTGCTCTTGGGACGGAGAACTTGTGTCCAGAATCTGATAATAAAACTGACCCACCAACCCCTGCTCCAACATCCGAATCGCCTTTTCTGGACAAACCTCCCAACGACTGTGCCCCTGCGAAGAGTCTTTCTCTGGATGAATCCTTCTCCTCTCACCATGAGCCGCTAACCCCTGATTCTGGTTGTAATATGACTTCAGCAGTTGAGAGCCCTAGTGGAAGGCCCGGGAAAAGGCAACGTGGGAGCTCTGATTCAGCTTTCACGAAAGGAGAGATGGTTCTCACCCATTCGATATTAGAGTCAAGCTTGAGCCCCCCTTTCCAACAGCCACATTCCCTTTTCTTGACTAGAGATCAGTTTGATCATTCTTCGGGAAATACCTACCGCTGGCAATGAAAATCAGTTGGAGAAAGTCTCTGGTAGCAACATGTAATTTGTAGTGATGCATGTTACTTGCGTTTCTCTTGCTACTACTTGATCATCGCCACCCTGTAGTGTGTAGTTTCTGAAAATACATAACTGCATTACGTGAAAGACCCTCCTTATTGATGTTTAGGTGTTAAGAGAACCTTAGGATTAGAAGCGTTAGGCTCTGGATATGGTTGAAACTTTACTTTTAAGTGGCTGAATGTTAAGATTAATGTGTCTGATTGTAGCTTTCTGGAGTAATATTGCATCTGTTTCGGAGCGCGTTTAGCCTTGAGGGTATTTGAATTATTTCAACTATTCTTGTCAAGCCTTGAGGGTATTTGAATTATTTCAACTATTCTTGTCAACTTATAAGCAGTTCTCTTCTTAATCTTGTTCGTTGTCTCCAGTTGTCCTCTACTGGTTTGAGAAGGTCCTTTGTTGGTACTACGGAGTACGGACATCAAGTGGTGAGGGTTGAATCCATCAAATCTCGAAACTGGGCAACTAGTTTAACCACAATATCTGTCTCCTTACAGTTTTAAAGGGGAATACCATGTGTTATCTATATCTATATCTATATCTATCTATGTACTTATAAAAGTATGAATAATTTGGTTGTTTTGAGTTTCTTCGATTTTTTGTGAGGATTAGCGTATCCTCATTGAAATTAATTTATAATTATTAGTAGAGTGGCTATATAGTGAACATACAACCTTCTTAATTATCACTATTGAATAGACCTTAATTATCTTTATTAATAATAAGCTTATTTTAATTAATTAGGAAGAGAAACTAAAGAGTAAATATATTGTGAAAATAAATTATATGTCATTAACTTAATGTAGGCCTTTTTTTTTTCTTTCTTTCTTCTTAATAATACGCACACACATCACTCACACGCACATTATTAGAATTCAAAGCACCCCTTACAAACTATGACACTTTAGATTTTGCCACCTAATGTTTCCTTTTTTTTTTTTCTGGATCGTCAATTACCATTTAAACTACATAATTTTTTGTACTTTACCACCTCCAAGCACTTTCCAACGTAAAACTGTCGCTAGAATTTTAATCACATGCTGGACACATGATATTACTACGGGAATATCTGTCATTTCACATACGCATATGGAGGCTTGTAAAAATGCAAATGATGGACACAAACATACTCATTCACCACTTGAACAACCTTTTGAGGCATATTCATTGATTAGTCTTATGATGTACACAAATTCACTACAACACGTTTTAAGATCAATTTTAATTCCACAAAATTTTAAAAAGAAATAGAATAACAATTATTCGTTTATAAATAAAAAAGAATAAATAAAATAAGAATATAAAAGTATGAAAAATAATAAAATTGTAACTAGCATCCCATAAATGCCTAGTGGATGGAGAATTAGAACTCGATAGGATAGCTGTGTTTTGTTTTAGATTCTCTTCTCCACAATAGCTGCATTTATTAGTCTTACAGTGTGCACTCAATTTCCAGTTTTGTTTATATATTTCCTCTGCATTTGCCGAAATTGTAACGATCGACACCATAGCAGTCAATAAGAAGAGAGTAATGTTTAGCAACGACAATCAAACAAAAGCAAATTAGGTGGCCAACTATTGATATACCAGATTTAGCTTTCTTAGCAACAAAAACTTAGTGGGGGATGATGATGATGAAGACACAAAAACTGAGAGCTGATGAATAAAGCAATATCGATCCTACTACCATATAATACACAAACGGAGGGTTGGTTGGTTGGTTAACCGGTCATGACGAGCAATGTCTCCTATGACTAACTCTCTTGAGGATGCAAAGACGGATACGCTGGCTTAGAGCCTCCAGCTTTTCAAATTTCTCGCGTTTCAATGATTTCGTCTTGTTCTTTTTCTGCTTAGCCTTGGTGTCGTCTTCATCCTTTGAAGGGCTTGATATACTTCTTTGAGAATCTCGAAGAGGCGTTGCAAGCACCTTTATAGTTGTCTGCCAATGCAAAAAATGAGATGAGCATCTTCCCCAACTGCTACAGAGAGAGAGAGAGAGAGAGAGAGAGACCTGATCACAGTTGCTGAGACTTGTACCCTCCATAGAAGGCACATCATCACTGCCCAGAGATGAGCATCTTCCCCAACTTTCCCTATTCGAGCTTGTGTAAGAGCAGCAGTCCTCATTTTGCCCGTTTGGCTTCTTCTAATCAATTCAGATTTCTGAGTTTTAAAATCCCAAAAGTAAAATGATGCTTCACTCAAAGCAGATATAGATGGAAGTACCATTAGTGATGTGCCATTGCCATTAAGCTCAGCATCTTCAATTGCCAAAGTATCCTGCAACAAAACAAATAACATTCAAACAAGATACATGTTTTTCATCTTTCAACAAATGGAACCTTATAAGATAGAAATATAAATATTTCAAGTATCCACACACACACACACACACAGCTTTTTTTCTCTCTCTTTCGCTTTCCCTTTTTTTTCTTTTTGTGTGTGTGACACGGGGGCAGAGATTCATGAATTTACATTGAAAACAGGTGAAATGTCAGACAGTAGTTCTCCGACAGACTTTGTAGCTGAAATGCTATGTGGCGCAGATGAAGAACTTGGTGCATCAGCACTGACATTCCGCAGCCCAGCAATTATCTCATAAAAAATATTCTGTGGAAAAAAAAAAAAGAAAAATCCATCCTCAGCATATAGAAAGAACAGCATCCTCAGAAAACATAGGGATGATAAGCAATTAAGCAACGTGTTAGAGAAATCTTTAGAACCAAGCAATATGGATTATAGATTAAGTATATGGAGATAAACACACTGGAAATAAAGCCTAATAGAATATTAGGGGCACAAAACCAGCTATAATACGTATGAGGTCACTATCGCTGTGTAAGCTATCAGTAATATCTAAATTAGTATTATGGTAGAATGGACTCTGCACCGAGCTCAATGGACCAATATTCAATGGCAAGGATATGGCTCAGGAACAGACGCCACAAAAACATGTTTATCTCAAACTAATTGGATTACAAGTCCTCGACTACAGGCAAATCTCCAAATTTCCGCGTTTCCACAATGACTATCATCAGTTTATTATTAAAAACTACCTTTCAGCTACACTGTAGCTATTGTGACTAGAAATCAACGCAACTTTGTACAGCAGTATTTATAGGGCAAGTCACCAGGTACTTATCAATGCATTTGCAACTTACGATGCAAGGAAGAACACAGTGTGTCTTAAACTTGCAGCTTCATAACATCTTTAAGACTACCCAAATCCGTTCAAACTTAAATAAGAGAGAACAACCAACCAAAAATTAAGATAATGAGTTATAGGGGGGATACAAATATGAATTTTCTTCCAAAATTTTAGCACAGAATTGCCGTGTACTCCATGAAATAAACTGTTAAAGCAACAGAGGTTACCTCTTCCATAGCAGAACCGACCTTCATGTCTCCCAGATCATAATAGTTTTCAATCTTAGTTGAATATGAAGATGAAGGCCGAGGAGGGTGAAGGACATTATGGAAGAAAATAGATACAGAATCATAATAAAATTGAGGTCGGGATGAGTTGTGATCACCCTCAAACTTGATAATATTTTTATCACCCTGCACGGTGCCAAGAAAATTACTACATAGCATATTGAAAAAATTAATAACCAAAGATATACAAAACGTTTCCATACCGCATACGACTTAAAGATAGCATCAGAGTGCCGAGGTTGAATAAATTTGTCGTCTTTTGCATGGCCAAATAAAGCAGGAATAAATGTCTTAGGCCCAACCTGCCGGTTTGGAAAATTTAAAATGTATCAGTACCACAAGTTTAGAGCTCCCTACCTTTTTACAGCAAACATAATTGCATGTAGCAATAGATCTAGTTTACTAGAAAGAAAATTTCATCAAGAGAGACTACACATCAAGGTTTGAGGACCAAGATCAAAATTCTCCAGAATATCATTGATAAGTAGAGACCTGTACGCAATCAAGCCTCTTGATATCAAATTTGGCCTTCTTCTGGATCACTCGTCGCATGTACTGAACAGCCATCTTAACCTGTATCGTGGTGGGACAAGGTGGTATCAGAAATCTTCAGGAGGAATAATGCAAATTCGTACATATTATTAAGCAACTCCTGAAACTTTACAAAACTGAAAATGACTTTTCCCATGGGCGTATGTTTGTCTGTTCTGGTTGAATAAACAAGGGAAGAAGCCATGAGAAGTAAAGAGAAAAGCTATAAATTAACTGATGTATTATACTGTACTGAAGCCAAATGACACGCAATCTTCTAAATCTTGTATAGTGAAAAAATTAAACAAATAAAATAGTTGGCATATCAAGGAAATACGAGTTGTGCACATGACTCGTACACCATATATTAGCACGAGTGTTGATCACTAGGCAAACTTCTCACGTCTGGAATAAGGAATTCAAACATTTTGACCCAGAATTATGCAAACATTTGTAGAAATTCTTGTTTGCTATGACTCTATTTGAGAAGAAAAATTGAAAAATCGAAGTACGCCTTCTTTTCCCCTGAATGCATATTTCACAGATATGGAACAATAGTTTCCATTGAGAAATGGCAGCTAGAAGGAAAACAAAACAAAATAACAATTCATTAGTTGACGAGTTCTTTCTGGATAAGCTATATGGTTCAGTATGCATAACTATGCCTATCCCGGCAATATCGTGGAATAAACAAAATAGAATGGATAAAGGAACACCATGAGACAGCAAACAAGTAAAACCCTGACGGAAAAGTCAGGGAAGATATATTGAAAACAAATTGATGTAGCAAATATAAATGCGTAAGATAACATCGACACCTTGGAAGCAATTTATATATATATATATATGTATATGTGTATGTATTTTGGGAATAGCATAATAAAAAACTATGAAAGCTTAAGTCACAAAACACTAGAAACAACACCAAGCAAAATCAATAAA
Organism: Petrea volubilis; assembly: GCA_026212405.1. Classification (NCBI taxonomy): domain Eukaryota; kingdom Viridiplantae; phylum Streptophyta; class Magnoliopsida; order Lamiales; family Verbenaceae; genus Petrea; species Petrea volubilis. Next base: position 7,829,574 of record CM047870.1, read on the forward strand.
GATATCTCACGGCCTAATAATCATACATGTGCATACACTGCCAATGGGGAGAATTTAACATACAGGACATGCTGTAAACTACCAATGCAATTCTTAAGATAATCGAAATGGAAGAAGGCAAAGAACAAGTCTCCTTGCGTATTCAACAGGCACATCCAACTTACTGTAAACTTGGGAAGCCGAATTTTGTACACATCTGCGAGTTCCAGCATGAGATTGAACAAGTTAGAGAAGGCACTGTCCAACACCATTCCAGCTATAGAAGGATCTTCTGCTCCATAAAGAAGGCTGCAGCATAATAGATAAAAGGATATAAGAAGAAAGTTTTGAAATCTTTGGTGCCTATGAAACATCTGGTGGGAATGGAATAACTGAATACAGTAAATGTCCTGACAGAAGACTCTAACAAAAGCAATTTCCACAAAGACGTGATACAGATCAAGACAAACGTGTGGCAAATATCAGATTTATGAGCAAGAAACATTTAGCAGTTAATGTGGTATAAAGAGTTATGTTCTCCTTTTTTGGAAAAAGTTCATCTAGGTATCTATCTTTTTAAAATTTTCTGCTTCTGACAACAGAAAGCTGTTTTATTTCTGGCGATTTTCTTTAAACCTAGTGACAGTAGAGCACATTCCCTTCTCCTCATCCTTTCTTCGTCTAATCTTCTTGGTTCTTTATTTTCAGGTACTTGTTTGATTCTCTTGTTCCATCAATGTCAATTATTACAAAGAGGGCCAGTGAATCCCAACAAGCTTCGCTAAATAATTTCCAAACCCCAAATTACTGGCACTGAGTTGCTGTTTGAGGCCCGGACTGGCAACTGGGCAGTTCAAACTTTTGGTCCATATTCCCAATCCTTAGTATATCGATCTTAATCAAACAACATACTTTGCTTAACTCCAGCCATTAATCAAAGCCAATGCACAGCTCATTCCTCAAGATTGGAAACCTATCCTAAATCAACCAATATGTAGGCTCCATCAATTTCAATGCACCACTGTTAAAAAACGGCTCAACCCCCCCCCCCCCCAACCACACACACTCAAACAAAAAAAAAGAAGAAAGAAAAGGAAAAGAAAAAGAAAAAGAAAAAGAAAAGAGAAAGTTTGTAATCAGACATGAAAAAAGAAGGGGGGGGAAAAGAAAAAAAGGGGGTTCGTGCACAGTACATTCTACTACCAAACAGGAATTAGAAAACCAATAGAAAACAGGCACAGAACATGAACTCTGGGAAATGCAAGCCAGAGAGAGTATCACAGACCTCGTCACTGCACCCATTGATCTTCCCCAAAGGCCAATACGAGATACTTTCTCATTGCTCCTCAAATATGATAGCACAACCTTGAGGTCATTTTTCTGAAATTAAAACAGAAATCAGATCAGTCATGTGACATGCTACGCATGTGAAGCACATTAAAAAAAATCAACGGGGAAAAATACCTCATGCCAACCAAGACTGACATAATCTCCATCGGATAAGCCAGAACCTGAAAAATCAAGGGTGAATACTGTGATGTTTGAAGGCAGAAGAACTACAGCTGCCTCATTTGCATCCGCTCGACATCCGCTGCACGAAAGAACAAAAGAAGAATTCCGTTATCTGATCTGAGTACCAGTCTCAAAATGAATACTTTTACAATGCTATACATTCTAAAAAAGCTGAAAAGAGGAATTCATACTAAACAAGTGAAGATTTTGTACGTAATCACTTTATGCATATATTATGTGTCAATTCTTCTACCCACTGTGAGCTTCATCCCAGGTGTCCTGATTTTCCCAATCTTGACTGTCATTTTCTACTCAATGAAGGGTATCATTCTTGCCTTTTTCTCAAAAAAAAAAATGTAAATTTCATTCAATTACTTCACTCCAGTTCCAAAATATGCAGACTTTCATCGTTAAAGTCAATACTTTCCACAACAAATCCCAAGATTACAAGTTGAAACCAATGAAGATTATGTGTAAATATTAGTTACTCTTTCTATTTAGGCAATTTATAGCTGCAATCCTAATTTTGGTCTCCTTACAAACGACCTCCCATTGTTTGAAAAACAACACCAACAACCCCTCACATTTTGCACCGTCCGACATTACATTGTAATGGTACTCGCTGTTAAGGAGTCTTGTCGATTTCAGCAAAAAGTAGCATGCTTTTTCAAAAATGTCCTTCTATACAACGAAAGGTCCAACCAGCTTTTAATGATGATAATGCCCCTTGGACTCAAATGAAAGTTGCTGACCATCGCAAAACCCTTTACAACAGCACCAGAGAAACATACATAGAAATTGGTCCTGGCAGATGCACAGGATGATGGAATGGGATCATATTGTGGATCTTTACTCGACCATATCAGATACGGAAGTTTATTGGAAATACAGAACCATAAATAAAGGGAGTAAAATGAGAGTCATGCAATTTAGAGAAAAAGAAATCTTGAATTCCAAAAAAAGACCAACATATATTCAAACATAGAAAAAAATAATAATGTCCACATATCACAAAACCAACCCTTTAATGATATAAAAATTCTATATAGATCTCGCCTCTCTTTGTTATATAAAAGTTGAATTACCACAGATGGCTATCTACAAAAAAGAGTAATAAGGTCAAATATATATCTAGATATATTATATCGATCCTCCGCGTAATATTAAACTATAATATAAACCACCCCAGTACGATTAAAGGCAAAAAGGTTCATTTAGTAAATTTTCTTTGTGACTTATGCCTTTTCCTGATCAAAGTTTCTGAAAAATAAGGTAGTGGTTCATCGATTCCATTTCGGTTTCTCAAAGGAGCAAATGCTGAGGGGTTCAGATGCAATTTTGCAAGCCAGGGTTATTCATAAATAAGCCGAACCTCAGGAAACGCAGTTATAATTTACCTGCCATTTAATGTTTTCTCATACTTTCCTGATACCCAAATAGTTCTTGTGGATGAGACTCAGCACATGAATGAGGAAATAGTTTACAGTATAGAACGTGGTATGCAGCAGCAATTCCATTCTAACATAATAAACTTCTTAAAACAATGACATGCCTGTTTCCATGACAATATATAACACAAGGTAGAGGGGAATCATCTGGAAACTGTGCAGGCACATAATGGCTACATCTCAAGGTATGGCCCCTTTCATTTGTAAGCTGCAAAAGTTAAAGGAGACAATATTTTCAAACGCTTAATACGGTCAGGTTCAGGACAGAAACAACATCCCATTAAGTAATGTGAAAAAGAAGTTTTGGTAACTGATGCCCATACTTGCCTCCACGTCTTCTCTTTCGTACTTCCTTCCTGCAAGACTAAATTCCTTTTCCCACAGATACTGATCTGGGTTGTAGTCAGCCCTGCTTCCATAGCAGATGGAAAAAAATAAGCAAAACAATGTAGCTAGCAACTTCCTCAGAGAGTAGGTGGTTGTAACTTAGCACAGGATACAAGTTAATTAAAATTTGCAAAGTAATAAAGGTGCAACAGAAAACAGACTATAGGAAATTGAAAAGTGAAGTTCGAAGGGAATAAATCCATTGTTAGGTTCAACAAGAAAACAATGACTCTTACTGCAGCGCTTAAGGATATTATACATGGCAGTACAGCAGGACACATATACAAGTAGCTGAAACTTAGGTAGAGAACTTACTAGCAAGCATAGATGCGTCAAAGAACATGGTTTTATTACATCTGAAGAAATGTAGGTCTTACTAAATCTGAGTTCGAACAACTAACACACAATGTCAAACAAAGTTCAAAAGGCAGTAACAAAAAATGCAAAAATAAACCTCGGCATATGTGTGAATGTTATATCCTCAGACATGACATCCAATGACAATCTAATGAGAAGGGAGCCAAAGAAAAGACAGATGTTAAATGCTACAAGTTATTTCTAGTCACTTAAAGTTCAATTCTAGATGACCTTTCAACAAGATCTCTAGAGTACCACTAAAGCATAAACTAAACCTTTGTACGTATATCCAGCAAAGAATCTCTTATTATTAAACACGATTGCCATTCAACAAATTCAAGTTTGAGAACTCCAAGTTAGAGCTTCTTTTTCTTTCTTTCTTTTCTTTTTATCGTTTTTTTTTTTTTTTGAGGCGCAGGGGGGTGGGGTTGGGGGGCCAATAATTGCAACGTTGTCTCCTCTCACTATGCCATGTCCGGGCATTTGTGTATAGCCAGTTAGCCACAAACATATTAGACGCCTAAACAACCAGCACAAGCACTGGTCCCATCAGCGTAGCATCACCAAGGGCTGAAGTACAGTCCATAGAAGTTGGCATTAGTCCAAATTCAGTCTAAATAGCACACAACTGGGCAAATGTCTCTGACAAATGCACAGAAGGGATTCAGCCCAAGATGTAGACTTGCCAAACCACTTGATAGTGAGCTTAGAACCATTCGACCACCACCACACGTGGAAATTTTAAGACATTTGGTTCTAATAGGCCAGCATAAATAAGTTCAAGAACAGACAAACCAAAATGTAAATGGATGACAAATTTATAAATGCGAATATGAATAATACCCAAACCACAAAAGATTTGATTACGGGAGGTATCTCAAGCAGCCCATGCAGATGTCAAAGTTTTAACGTCACAGAATTTAAAGGTCCCAGGAAGCATATTATCTTCAGCCAAATAAGAAGGCATACGAATATAGATTATAGACATGTTTATGCAAATAACTTCAAGTCTAATACCAGTGAACACGCAAATAGTCTTCTGTGTCAAATACACAATAACTCATCTACCAGCAACCAATCCCATGACCGTAGCACACTTGTCCACTTTTTCCTTCCTTTTGTAATCTACCTAAAAGAGGTTGGTTACATTTGATTCCTTCATCTTTTTCCACCTATGGCCATTTATGGGAAATAAATGACAAACGAAATACACCATAGCCCAGTGATATAGTAGATATCAGTGCACAATCTAATCATTTCAACCTTACCCAAAAAAAAAAAATCTAATCATTTCAACAGGAGCATATTTATTTCACATGTAAGTTCAAATACATGATTACTGGACTGCTTTAAATGGTAAACTACCCCAGCTAACCACGATAATTTTGGGGGTTGGGGTTGCTAAGCTATTATTGGAATTCTAATTTAGCACGAATCTGTCTAAATTCTTAATGACTTGGGACATAATTCAGATGATGGGATAGAGGGGCCAAAAAAAAAATCCCTTTTTACTAAAATGAAATAATATGCAGGAAATAACAAGAAAGAAGGACAAATATACCTGGGGGGCCTAATGACAAAATTGATAAATTGATCAATCATCTTGTGCAGCAAAACTCAACCAGCCACTTCTGAATACCAGGATTCATTGTGGATCCATTGAACAAAGTTGATAACCAACTTTTTATCTTGATATTTAAAATGTAGGCAGTTGATGAAAATTGCTAGCGGGTTCAAGGAACTGAGTTTGAAACCATGTAAGGAACCTAAATTAAAAATCTCCCCGTCATCATATCCTTGCACCCATGGCCGGTAGTATGAATCTATCCCCAGTATCAGAATTCGGAGACACCAGCAGGAACACCACCCCAGAAGCAACTTGTAAAATGCAAAAAAGCTAAATCTTGGGCTAGATATAAATTCAACAGCTGATTACTGAGTTCAAATGTCTAAAACCTTAAACTTCCCCAGAACATGAATCTTTCCCCGGCTGGAGCTCCTGTTCTATATGAATCGCATACGAAAAATGGGAATATAGCATCCAAGAATCTGGACTAGCAACAGGTGATAAATTAAATATCACGCGTGAAAAATCAAAATTTAGCTTAAATACAGACAGATCTTGGAAGTTAAAATCCCGACAAGAATTCTCCAAGGTTTTGAATTTAAAAAACAAAAAGAGGGCACCCCAGAAAGCAAAAGGAAAGGGAAACAAAATAAAGCAAGCAAAAAGCAAAACCAAGGGCTCGATTCAGAGAACAGAAGCCCAAGGCCACCAAAGAAATTTTACGACAAAATGAAATCAATAATAATTTGGGTTCGCTGGGGAAAAAATAGTGCACACTGTTGAGTGTTGAAGGCAAAAAGAAAGGGGAACCCTGAAAAGGACTTCCAATTTTCTCCAACACTTAAAAAGCTTTAAGTTAGCTATAATGTAGGACAAAGAAAAAGGCCAAAAAGCTTGACCAGGTTTTTTCGCGATTTGGAGTGAAGATTCAAACAAGGCGAGATATTTTAGGGGGATTCGGTGTCAATGAAAGACGGACGCTAAGTACAAACAACGAGCGGTAGCGATTCAAGAATTTCACCAACGGGCTACGGCGGAGTTGCGGAGATACGACGGTGGTGGTGGTGGTGGTGGTGGTGTTGGGCTTTTGCTAAAACTGCTTGTGATTATTTCTCATTCTCATGTGGTGTTTGGTACTCCGAAAAAGTAAATAAGAACGTTACAGCCACGGACCTCAACTCCCCATAAGACAAACCAACCACAACCAGTTTCGATTATCTTGTGTTGTTAATTGTCATCGTTTGTTATGGGTTTTAGTTTGCATTATACGACATATAATCAGTCTGCTTTTTGTTATTGCTTCTTCAACACGGACTACACATATTTCTATGATTCGAAATTCTAATTTTACTTTTGAAAAAAAAGTCTAACAACTCTTCAAACTTCTAAAAACGAAATATGTGTCCATTAAAGCAAAAATTCACAAACTTTATTGTTATTTCTTTCCCACAGACTTTATTGTTGTTGTGTTGATTTTTATTTTTTAGTATTTGATGGCTTGTTTGTGTTGGTAACGCAGCATCATCGTATTTTCTTTCAAGATCAAATGCAAATTATAAAACGTATAATATTTTAGTCACGAGACGGGGGCGTTGATGAAAAATGATAAATTTGTTGATCTAAGTTACACTGTTAAGCATATGATGTGTGAACACACATTCACATATTCGTTTCAATGTTTTGGGAGATAGGCTGGAAAATAGAGTTCTCGAGAATCACCTATTTTTAGATTTAATTGATCAATAATATAGATTAATTGAAGTAAAGACAAAGTCAGTACACGCATCACCTCAATGCCAGGTCCAGTACAAAATGAGGAGGCAAGCAGGTATTGGTAGACGGGACAAATTTGTCAATCTCAAAAATTAGACTAGAAATTGTTAATTTACTTCAACAACACAAATAACATCAATCAAACGCTGGTCAAATCCTATTATTCCAATTCGGATCCTGTGCTACGTAAGAGTGCTACATCTCTTCCTTCCAAGCACATGACTTGCTTTAATAGTAAAATGAACGCCCTTAAAGAGTAAAAATTCAAAATTTGAAATCATTTGAATCCCACAAATATAATTATTGGCATATAACAAACCACTCCCTCAAAAAGAAAAAAATATCCCTCCAAATATGAATTTAACATAATAATTAAAAAAAAAAAAAAACTCATGTTCCATAACACACTCATGACTAATCAATTTCACACACTCAAAAGCTAATTGTCTCAAATAATTTGTTTATAATGAGCAAGGGAATCATTCCCACCTACACACATGCAGTCACTAATTCTTATTCCCGTACAATAGTCTATTCTAATAATCCCAATCATTTGATGCCAAGCATGTAAAAACAAAATTAGGCCAAAAAGGGGCAAACATACTTTAAAGGCTTTAAGCATGTGAAATCTAAATATATTATTACAAGTGTAATATGAATAGATGATGATATATCTTTAGGTAACATTGTGCAATGTCAGGGTGTGGGCTCTGAACAGGTAAGCGATAGGAGTAAAAGTGCAGTTCCCGTCACGCAAGGCAAAGTTAGAGTGGGGATTGGAAGGGTCAATTCATGGCTGATCTGTAATCCTTTTAAATAAATGATCAGCAGCACCAATGCGATAAAATCCCTGAAGGGGACAGGTGATCAGCAGCACCAATGCGATAAAATCCCTGAAGGGGACAGGTGACCAAGCCACAGAGCTCTCAACTCTGCATGTTATTGCAAAGCTATAACCATTTTCTTATTCTCTCTCTTTTAGGCAAATATACAATCTCCTGTTTTACAATTCACACGCAGCTTCCAACCACCAAAGCCTGCCAAGTGCCAAAGAAAATGCATGAAAACGAAGAAAAATGACTTTGGGAGATAGATATAAGAGATCTAACAAGCCAACTGATAATACCACATATGGCAACTAAATGTAGAAATAGCTTGAACAATTACATGTGTCATATATATAGAAAATCAAGAGAAATCAATAGAGGGCAACAATTAAAATTCAGAACAAAATATGAGGTTCCAATGAAGGGGTACGAAGTTTTATGTACTTTCTACGCTATCATTTCAAATAGTATGGTTATGAGTTCGTGGTGTAGGTCATTGCCTAGTTTTGGACAAACAGATTCCATTTCAGGAAATAAAAAGTCTTATTTCGGGGTGTTTCAAGAAGAAAAGTAAAGCAATAAACTTTGGAAGGTAAAGGTATTTCATGATATGTGCAGTACTATTGGAAGGCCCTGAATAAAAGGTCCAAGGCTTTTGGAAAGTCCACAAAAATAGGCATGGCCGCCACTTTGTCACATAGGTGCGTACGACTGTACTAACCCTGAACCTGGCAAGAAGACCTGAAGAGAGAACCCAGAGCTTAAATTATCGGTCTGCACAGCATATAAGAGCTTGTTCACTGATACAGTTTCATGATTTCAAGCTGTCAGCTCTTTCCCTCTACGGAACACACTGAAACCAACGAAAACTCTTCAAATAGTTACGGAAAAGAGGCCAGATACTTTACTAAAAAGGAATTAGTCCCCACACGGGCACATACCAAACGCCCTTGTAAGTTCAGTACGTGTCCTTTGATACACTGGAATAGTAAACACATGCTTCATCTTGTTAAAAAGTAGTAATTACAACTCAGTATATTCATATATCGCTTGCAGGCCAGAAGAACGCATGTAAAATCAATATGATAAAAGCATGTTTCTTCTTGACTATATATTTCGTCATTCCTTGTTTATTAGGATACTGTCTTAAATTACCTATGAGAAACTGCACTAACTTTTGAACTTGGCATTGTCTACATTAGCTGCAGAAAATAAACTCACAAGAAACGTAAATCAATCGACAACTTAAAGGCACCTTTCAAAACAACCTAATTAGCCATTGCCTCGAGCATACATAGACCATATACAAGAGTGGAGTGCGTCCACAGCCATGCTTAAGGACAACAAAACTGCCCACATATAAGGAATGCAATTAATTAACTATGCGATACCGGCACTCCGAAGAGAGGAACTTTGTGTACAAAGACATTGAACAGTGAGTCATTGCCTTGCTGTTTCACATGATACAGATGTCAAAAATAGGAAGTTAGCTTTTATTCTTGCCACCTAATTGCTACTACTCATGAATTTCCTTCAAAAATCCACTGCAGAGTAAACCACTATACCAGCAAACAACCAGCTTTTATTTTTGTTCCTTTTATTTGATTGATGGATTGTCTCATATGGACCCGATCTTCTCTAACGCATGCCCAAAATCACCGCATACCTCTCTCTCTCTGGTTAACCATGCGCTATCCCAATCGTTATCGTAACGCATGGCCAAGAAAAACTTATACATGTATTTCGATTACAAAATTAACCAAAAGGAGTACCTCCGAGGGAAAGATTTTCGCAGGAACCGGCGGCGGAGCAATGTCAGGAGATCGGTCGATGGATTTTGGCGGAGATTCTGCCACGATTACCAGTGAATCCGGAGGAAAAACAAGGATTTTCTTCTACTTGCGATCGCGGTACTCATGGCTATAACGACAAAAATTCTTGGGTACAAACAGGGTCAGCCATTTTCGAACAACTACGGGCATTTGGAAAACTCTATTTTGCTTTCGCCTTTTTTTATTAAATTCCCCTCTCCTTTTGGCTTTAGCTGTATAGTAATGCAGTCAGCCTAGGTAATAATTACTTCAATTCATAACTGGCGGTGTGGCACGTTCGCATGCGTGTTAAAAAAAAAAATGATTAATAATATTTAATAATTCAAAGTTCTGAAATGAATTTCACGATTAGACAATATTAAATATTCTTAACTAAAATGCAACCTTAGTAATTAAACATAAAAATTGTACATCTAATTAACTTAACAAAGTTTTGAATGCATAAACTGGAAAAAAATAAAAATAAAAAAAAACTTAACACACTAGATTAACACTTACACGCTTAAGGAATTAAAACAGTGACTACATTAATCAAACATAAAGAAACCCCTAAAAAGATACATAAAGTACAAATATACACTAATAACTATTATCGAATAATCATCACCATCACTAGTTGAGTGCTTGTAGTAATTATACCTAAGTGTGATTTATGCACTCATTAATATGTGCATACAAAAGCAAATATTAGTTCTCTCCAACACCTGAAAATCCAATAAAAATAAGACACTCTCGGGTACTTCACGCACTTGTTACTGCTAGCTATCCATTCGAAATCAACTCATGCACAAAACACATCAATGTGATTCGATATCATACACCAATATACACACACACATACACACATTAGAGATAAGTAACCGCGCTTAAGATGGAGCATATACAAATTCAAAAATACGTAAAAAAGACCACGGCTTTAGTAAGGAAATTTGGCCAATAAGGCCTTTCAAGTTTTTATTTAAGAAACTAACCCTCTAATTTTATTTTTTTTTGGTAAAAAGTATGACTTGACGCTAATTAGGGCAAATAAGTATACTTATTTGAAGTAAGATTTGAATGGGGGCCAAATTATAAATAACTTAACTTATAAGCAGGGGTCAAATTGAAAATAACTTAACTTACAAGAACAACAAAACACTCAGGTCATGACAAAATATATGGCTGTTTATGCTAATCTCTTAAGCGATAAACTGATATCTCTTAAGATATACTACAAAATACCCAGATCGTGACAAAATAAATGGCCGTTCAAGAAAATCTCTTAAGCGATAAACTAATTTCTCTTAAGATATACTACAAAACACCAGGTCGTGACAAAACATATGGCCGTTCGAGAAAATTTCTTAAGCAATAAATTGATCTCTCTTAAGATATACTACAAGATATATTACAAAACATCTAGGCCATGATAAAACAAATGGTCGTTCGGGAAAATCTCTTAAGCGATAAACTGATATCTCTTAAGATATACTACAAAGCATCCAAGTAAAACACCTAGGTCGAGACAAACCATATGGCCGTTCGGGCAAAACACCTAAGCCGTGTCAAATCATATGGCCGTTCGAGCAAAACACCCAGGCCGTGTCAAATCATATGGCCGTTCATGATGTTTTTGCTATGTTTTTTAGCATAATATCTTAAGAGATTCTACTATTTTGCTTAAGAGATTCTACTATTTTGCTATGTTTTTTAGCAAAATATCTTAAACGGTCACTCAATCGCTTAAATGATTCTCTTATTTTAGAACAATCTCTTTAACAAATACTCAATCATTTAAGCGATGCTATTATTTTTTTCAGAAAATAGTGATATAAATTGATCTCAAACTATCTATTATTATACTTTTAGAAAATAATAGATCAATTACATAATAATGATCATTATAATCTATTCATGATGTCTATATCTATATTATAAAAGATCATTATGAATATTATACTTATATTAAATTAATGTCTCTATTATAATGATCATTATAATATATACATGTTGTCTATACCACAAAAGATCATTATTATTATTGTATAGAATTGATATCTATATTATAATGATCATTATAAGATGTTCGTGATGTCTATATCTATATTATAAAAGATCATTATGAATATTATATTTATATTGAATTAATATCTCTATTATAATGATCACTATAATATATACATGTTGTCTATACTACAAAAGATCATTATGATTATTATATAGAATTGATATCTATATTATAATGATCATTATAAGATGTTCATAATGTCTATATCTATATTATAAAAGATCATTATGAATATTATACTTATATTGAATTAATGTCTCAATTATAATGATCATTATAATATATACATGTTGCCTATACCACAAAAGATCATTATGATTATTGTATAGAATTGATATCTATATTATAATGATCATTTTAAGATGTGCATGATGTCTATATCTATCTTATAAAAGATCAACTCTATTACATATTCATGATGTCTATATTACAAAAATTATTATGATCATTATATAAAATTGATAACTATACTACAATAGGTAATTATAAAAGATAGAATTATTGTATAGATTTAGTATCTATTCTCATAATGATCTCTCGAAGAAACAAGTTGAGCAGTGAGTATTTTGTATATATTATTACGAATGATATCTTGAAGAGACAACTCAATCTCTTAAATTTTAATGGATAACTCATGAGTGATTCATAAAAAGTCTTGAGATCACATGGCACTATAGTCATACTACGTATCATGGCCGAGCCGCGTGAGTACTTTGTATCCATTATTACGAAGGATCTTTTAAAGAAACAAGTTGATCTCTTAAACCTTCACGAACAACTTTTTTGAACTATTACATTTATCAATCATCTATTAGAAAACATTGACATAAACATGTATACTTTTTGTACATAATTACGTAAATCAAATAAATAACCAATTAGACAATATACTGTACTTTAATTATTTTTGTTGTAATTACTTTTGATTAAAAACTAAACTAAAACAAATCAAAATAAAATTCACTATAAGTAAAAAAATGATAGAAAATTTAGAAAGAGAAAAAAATAACAAAAACAGTACCCCCACCAACCCCACCCCATCCCGGATAAAGAAACAGAATGCAGAACATGGGGAAAAAAAAAAGCAACGCATACACACATTAAAATTGAGCTATAAAAATTGATTAAAATGTTAAATTGAAGATATACTTTGTTAGCCCATGACAAGAAGGTGTGATTTATAGGAAAAAACTTGAGAAATTTTGGCCGGAGGCGACGAAACAAGCGTCGACGGCGTGCGCACTCTGTCAGCTCTCGTTTCGTCGTCTCCGGCCAAAATTTCTTGATCTTTATTCCAAAAATCAGCTCCTCTCATCATGAGCAAATCAATTCTTCGATCAATTTTGAAGTCCCATAAAGTTTGAATGATCAATTTTGGTTTTTGAATGTATTTTTTCTTCATTTTTTTTTGTTATGTTTGGAATAAGTGTATTTTGTAATTCTTTTTTAGGGGTCAAAATAAAAATTTTGAAAGATACATTAATATTCATATTTAATAATATTTATGTTTTATTTATAATTAATTATATATAATTAGTAAAAAGGTCATCTAGCTAAAATTAAAACTTGAGGGTCATTCTCTTAAAAAAAACTCGAAAAGGTCATCTATTAGAAAACCTCAGCTTTAGTGCCCAAAAAAGGGCCATTTTTGCAGACAGTTGGAAATCCATTTGTTGCTTCCTTTTCTCGTGAGGGTAAATGCTACCCAGTTGGATACTATCCAAGTACTCAATTGGATTTTTAACCTTTGGATCGAGTATTATGATGTAATATTTTTTTTAACACTTTTTAACATCATTATATTTAAATTCAATGGCTAAAAATACTAGTTGGGCTATACTCAATTGGGTAGCATGAACAAAACCCCTTTTCTCATCATATCTTTGCCTCGATTATTAAACCTCAACCTCAAGTTTATGAAGTCCATGTGTGAATAAATTCTTCTTTCATTCCACTTCAGTTCGTTTATAATTTTTTACCACTTGCCAAAAATGTTAGATTTCCAAATATACAATCAATTTGTGACGTTTATTCGTGTTTTAAAGTAGTCCGAATTCTTTACTATAAAATAGTACTATATCTTATTCTTCACTCATTAATACACGCCATGCGTATTGGTGAGTGACTAAAATAAAAAAAAAGAAAAACTTATTATATGGAAAAAATTTTAAAGATCTCTTTCCTTAAGAGGCAAATGAGAAGAAAATTTTTGGGGCTATTTAATTATATAAAACCCCCGAAGATTGATTCAACTTAATTCGTGGAAGATGCAAAAGGTTTTTATGATTGTGCAGCAAACTTGCATCAAAATAAGACGCGATGGTTGTGTAAATTCACATATATAGTGATAATTATCGGTTATGACAACTTAAAAGTTCAAAATAAAAGACTTATGGTAAATATTGCTCCTCGTGGGACTGAGGTGTAGGGTAGCATGCAAACACTGATTTAATTGGCTTCTTATATGCGATGATGGCTAATTCACTAGCAGAAAATGTACATTTTTCTGGCGGAATATTTATTAATAAAAAATTAAGTTAATTTAATTTAATTAATTTCACAAATATAATAAATGTATATAAAAAAACATATCACTACTTCTCATAATAGTTTAGTGGTAGAACTTTTGTTTTTCTTTATGGAGACCTAGGTTTGACACACCACAGGCGGCTCTTCAATCATGGCAAGGACTCTGTCGAATGAACCTTAATATTTTTATTGATGTTTTCAATATTGAACTGGACATTGAATGGATGGATATGACATCATAAATATAATAATTAAATTTAAATTTAAATAAAAATATATATTAAAAAAAGGAAAAATTACACTGACCACCCCTGAGGTTTGGCTAATTTACGAAAAAACCCCTACCTTTTCAAAAATTACCAAAAAACCCCTAAGGTTTCAAAAATATTACAAACTTATTCGAATTTCCGAAAATACCCCTTCTCCTTTTTGGGTGATTTACATTGACCACCCTGAGATTAGGCTAATTTACGAGAACCCCCTGTGCTTTCAAAAATTACCAAAAATCCCCTGAGGTTATATTAATATTACAACTAGCACCTACTTAGGTTGACTTATCAATAATATTAATTCTTTTTTTTTTCCCTCTGTAATATTGTTATCATAAAATTTTAATTTAATAGATTTGGAAAAAAAATATGATTACTTATTCAAATAAATATTCCGAATTTAATGTTATGAATTTATACTAAATATACGTAATATGTGCTAAATTTATATTTGAGAAAAATATAATTATATGCATCCTATATATCCATTATGTGAAATGAGAAATATAAACATTGATTGAAATAAAAAATTAAAATTAAATAATGCACTTGAAAACTTTATTTAGCTTGAGAACTCTAACTCATTTCTCTTAAAATTTACTCCGTATTAGCGATAATATAACATACTTGATGTGTTGGTAGATACCTTTAATGCATTAAATTCAGAATATTTATTTGAATAAATAATCACATTTTTTTTTCAAATCTATTAAATGAAAATTTTATGATAACAATATTACAGAGGAGAAAAAAAAGATTTAATATTGTTAATAAGTCAACCTAAATAGGTGTTAGTTGTAATATTAGTATAACTTCGGGGGGTTTTTGGTAATTTTTGAAATCATAGGGGGTTTCTCGTAAATTAACCAAATCTCAGGGTGGTCAGTGTAAATCACCCAAAAAAAGGGAAGGGGTATTTTCGGAAATTCGAATAAGTTTGTAATATTTTTGAACCTTAGGGGGTTTTTGGTAATTTTTGAAAAGGTAGGAGGTTTTTCGTAAATTAGCCAAACCTCAAGGGTGGTCAGTGTAATTCGCCCTTTTTTTTACAACTAGCTTAAGTAGAAAAATATCAAAATCTAGTAAGAACTCATTATAAAATGACATAGAATAGCAACATAGTTTTCTGATATTGATTGTTTTCCAATATAAGTACAAATATATAGACGCATATATATTAATACAAATATATAGAGTGGGGTAAGGAGAGAAATGACTAACAAGGTGGTGATAATTGTCTACTGATTTGGGATTATAACAATTCAACATTTCAACTGGTTACCTTTTTCCCTTTCCTCTTAAATGACATGGTATTTAAAAGTCATTTTGAAAACAGTATGATGCTTAAAGATCATTTACAAACCATGTCTTTTCGAATGTATTTCTCATTTCTCCAGTTCACTTTCCTTATGGAAAATGCACTATCGCCAAGCCCCTCAAGTTTTAAAACCACCAATGTTTTATTAGTAAGTATGAAGACCCATGTATTTCTGACCATGTTTAAAAGAGTCAAAAAAAAAAGAGGGAAAAAAAACAACAGAGAAGAAAGCCATTGGTTTGACAAGTTGAACGCATGACCAGTTTGATCGGTTTCTGGTCGATTTTTGCCGTCAACACCGGTCTATATCTCATAGTACAATCTTACTAAATTGTATTCTGGTGATTGTACCGATCAGACCAACTGATCCGATCCAATTTTCAAAATATTGAATCATATGATATGATCAACCCATTATAATAAACCCTAATAAACACCAAGTCATAAGTGATATGGGTAAGTATGTGTTCAATCCATAATTATGAATTTTTAAATCATAATATAAATTAAAGTTTATCATATACAAATGAGCTCATAAATATATAGTTGACAAGAATTTTCTACACAATACAAATTTATTGATGACAAATGATTGTATTATATATTTCATCTTCTTAAATGGAGAGTAAGAATTCAAAAAATCAAACAATTAATAAAAGCTTTCTAATAGTTATATATTTCAACAAATGGATGATTCAAATTTTAAAAACTAATCGAACTGTACACAAAGAACTTCTAAATTTGTCAAATAGTATATCAATAATATATATCTTAATTGATATACGAATGCGTCTCCTAAACTTCCATTTTTTTAATGTATACTAAATTTATTTACTATACGTTACACAAATGTAGAATATTTTAAATTTCCATCCGTGCTGTTCTAAAATTTCTATAAAAAAATTTCAGACTTTTTTTTTTTTTACTTGTTTTGATTCCATCGTTTTTTTCTTTCAACGTGGCCGTTCTAAAATAGTCCCTCAAAATTATGTTATATAGCTTTATTTCCCTTTTTGTTTTATTATTTGATTTTTTTCTTTATTAATTTTCTTTTATGTTTGGAACTTGACTAATATGTAAATCGTCGCTTATGCTATGTTAAGAGGAAACATAGAATACAAGTAAAAAGAATCATATAATAAAGGATAGAGTGCTATCATTTAAACTTCAGAAAATAAATTTCCCTCACATTTTCTTTATTAAAATTCATGATCCAAATACAACATCAAAGGTCTATATATTATATACTTAGATTATGTTTGAAAGAAATATGGGGTTGCATATAATCCATATCTCTTGACTCTTGAGATATAATGTGTAAGATAATTGATTAACAATTTATAATTTTACTGTTTGGTATTACGGTGATGTGGCAAATATCTTCTTTTTCTACACATGTCATCGTTGTCAAAATGAGGGAATCTTTAATAGTTTAAGTGAGAAGGCAAATGCCCTTGAATGACAGAAGATGCCCTCGAAAGAAATTATATAATAAAAGGATGCTTCAGAGTGAGATGAATCCAACAAAAGGAAACCATTCCCCAAGCTTACCTAGTGCAAGTCCGAGGAAAATGTCATATATTGGGGGTTTGATGAGATCCTCGAGGAGTTCAACTTTAAGGATGAAAGTCCACATCTAACGAATTACCTCGAATAGTCTAAAATACAGAGTTGCATTGAGAGATAAAAGCCCCAGTCGAGGGCAAGTATGTTTCAGCCCCTTAGGCAGTGCAGTATGCCACTAGTGCGCCTAAAGGAAGACGCCAAGAACCCTGTCAGACATGAACAACCACTATCACCTAACATGTATTGATAAGGTATGGAGGGTACTTTTCCATCTCGGGTGTCATTAATGTTCTCTTTTAATGGATATCTTGAGCATTAAATGCCAAATCAAACTCCATTAATGTAAGCATAGCCTAACTATCACAAGAAAATTCAAGAAAAAGACAAAAAATATGTTTACTTGTACTTTATATGTCAATCAACGGACCAACCCTCATCAACCAAGTCAAATCAAGGCATCTTTTATATAAAAAGGTTACTGGCCTCCGCCAAAAAGGTATCCCACATTTCTAAGTTCAAGTAACCAATACTATCCATCATCCTCTTTCCCCTCTATAGTCAAACAATGTTTACAACATCAACTTGAATGTCGAAAAACTTACACCGGGGCAAAATCGACTAGTTTCACATGTACTCTTTCCCTTTTGACAGATGGACCGCCAACATTTCATCCGGAGCAATCAAGCCCTATCATGTGGTTGATCCAAAAAGGCCCCGCATTATACGGAATAACTCAATTGATATCCCTACCAAATTCAAAGAAATGTTTGCTATATAGTAATACATGTCATATCATGGATTGATTAAATGTATCAAAAAGCCCATAATTATTTATGTAGTTCTCAATAATATCCTTCATTATTATGTTTAATAAGCCTATCTCCATCTATTATAAAATCCTCAATTCTCGTTCTCATTCAACACATAATTCTCCATTTTTCAAATCAATAAGATAACTCATGCTGCTTGGAAGAGGTCATTTGAAAAAGATAACTAATGTAGCTTATTCATTTTTCTAATATGTGTTAAACTATTCTATTACAAGTCTGCACATTTCAAAAAGTAGAGAAAAAAAGGAAGAAAAAAACTCATTCTATATCAAAAAACCAAATAAATAGATATATAAAAACATTCAGTAGACATTAAGGGGAGAAGATAATAATAATAATAATAATAATAATAATAATAATAATATATCTTTCAGACATAATAGATGCAAAGATGAAAATCAAAAAGTATTTTATAAAAAATCTATGCAAATTTTTTAATCCCTCAAGTGCAAAGTGTTTCTTATTCGAAGATGTGCTTATTTGGTGTTTGTAGAGGACTTTAAAGCATAAGCCGTTGACAAAAAAAAAAAAAAAAAAAGTTTTTGTGTTGTGCGTGTGTGTATATTGGAAGGGCGAAAGAGTCAAATTTTATTTTAATACAATAAAACTTTAATTTTGGGATATATATAACGTTGGTTAACATGATTATACTGTGACTCTAACAATTAGAATATGGTTTAAACAAAGATATATTAATCAAAAAGAAAAGAAAAAAAAACAAGTTAAAAAACTTGAAGAAAATCAAATCATTCAGACTTCCATAACTACTGTACGCAAGCGTTGAGACTTATCCCTAACGTATCCATCAATCACGTGCGGTGCCACATTTCTTTGCCTCAACCCACCCTCTTATCTTTTGTGTGGGCCAAATCACTTTCATTTCCAATGCGAAAAACAAAGGCCAAAATTCCCATTATCTCCCCCAACTAACCGCCACCACTTTTGTTTGTTCCGTCTCAAAATTACCCTCCTGGCTCCAATTCCCGTCTTTTTAACTCAACCGTATTTAAGGGTTTTTGGAAGTCGATTACGGACATAAATCAGAACCTTCATCTTTTTGGGAAGCGTTTGGTTGCTATGATTAGGCTAAATATGAGGGTTTTATTGTGCGTAATCGTATGTTTGGTTCTCTTGATTAAATGGACCAATTTTGCGGGTAATCCAGGTTGACCCGCGATTCGACGTGCTAATCTCATGATATGAATCGCAGGGGACCCCCTGCGATTGGGTCGGGGTCGAGTGCGATTGTGTTTTTGTAACTCTCAAATTTACTCTTTTGTCCCTCATTTTGCCTTGGATATCCAAGACTCGTTAGGTTTTCACAATCCTTCTGCGTTTTCATGGCAACACCGACCAAAGAAGGGTGCGAAATTGCTGGAGAGGAAGAAGACGGAGAAAGTTGTGAATCTGTTGTTTGAGAAGAAGCTGAAGCAATTGTGAATCTATTGTTTGGCATCGAAAGAGCTCCACCACTGAAGAAGGATTTGCATCGATTCGTGAACTTGAGTTCATCAGAAAAAAAACATGATTTGAAGCAGATGATGAAGGTTCCAGTACCAATTAATCAGTTCTCCCAAACCCTCCACGTGAACTTGGGCTACTTGTTTCTTCTTCTCTCTCAATCTAAATCGTTCGGTTTCTTTCTTTCTTTTTTCCTTTCCTTCTCGGTTGATTTATTGTATTTGAGTTAATTTTGTGTTCTTTTTCATAGTTTTTTCTGCAGATTATGATCTTGAGCTTGCTTGGGAGAAAGAGCATCATAAATATAAGATTTTCAATTATTACACTTCTGAATTATTTTCTCACTAATTGGGATTTTTTGGCCTCATCTTAACAGATGAACTTATTGAATAAAAGCTTCTTGATAATAGTTAAATGATTTTATTGTGGACTGTCCAAATCAGTGGGGATTCAATAATGATTATAGGAACATTAGTGACTAAAAAGAAAAATTGGAATAACTTTCTGAAAATATCATGGTTATATATCAGCCAATTAGCCGGTAGATGATGATATAGGGAAATAAAAGAAGATTTGAAATGATTTTGTTGAACTCTTCTGTGATTGGAAATGGGTAATGGAGTGTCTTTGGAAGACTGATAAGTGAAAAATCTTTTTTCACTCATTTTTTGTCTCCCTTCTTTCCTCTCGTGGTGTTTGACTACAGATTGTGTTTCCTCGGCATCTCCTCCATTTCTATAGAACAATTTTTGTAAGTGCTTTTTTATGTTGATGTTGTTATTTATTTATTATTTTTAAATGTGTTGTTTCTCAATTCTTCCTGTTTGTTGATGCCGATGAATTGAATTCATCTTCAAATAGATCATGGAAGATTATATCGCAATGTAACGTGAAATCAAGAAACAAAACCCAGAGCTTGTGCCTCTGATGCAGCACCAAAAGCTACATGTGTTGCTCATATGGAGAGTTATGGACGAAGACAGAAGCAAAAGCTTTATCTTTGTTTCTCTTGTGTGCTATTCTTGAATGATTCAAGTACACTTGACATGATGATTGTATCTCCATGTGTGCAAGGGGTTAGCTATCGGAATCGTTCAAAGTGGATCAGATTTTCCTTACCACAACCTTTATTTTCATGTGCATTGAATAGCTAGAAGAAGTAGATACTATTAGAAGAGCATTTTTTGTTTTACTATGTACATATATGCAACAGGTTGTGTTAATTGCACTCTGTGCAGTCTCTTTCCGAGGCTTTTGTTTAGTTCTAGAGATGGACCAGACTAAGGTACTGCATTTGTTTGAATTGCCTGATGCTTTGAAAGAAGGAGCTATGGATGTCTTGATGAAAATGTTCAGTAGGCTAACAATGACAACAATATTTCTTGAGGCTTTGAGATGTTTCAAAGTAATAGCAAATGCGGTCATGCCAATCTAAATCAACTTTTTACAAGTTGGGGTATTAATTTAGGATGAATTTTAGGGTACTAGTGATAGCAAATGTGGCCATGCCAATCTAAATCAACTTTTTACTAGGATGAATTATGAAGGCATTAATTGTAGTATAAAATTCAGATTGATTAACCATTTTCCTGCATGAAGATAAAAGTTTAAAATAATCAATGATCTACCTCAAATTTGCCCATTTTTCCTTTTAAGTCCGTTGGGGGTATTTATGTAATTTTGTGCCTTATTCATAGATAAAACCGTGTTATCTATGAAACCAAACAAGAAAACACAACTACATCAAATCTCATCTTGGCATATCATCTCATGTACCAAACGGTACAATTAATTTAGAATAGTTGCATGTAATCTACAATCTCATGACAAGACCCAATTATACCATTAGAGAAATCAAACGCTTCCTTGGCGTTTACCTAATTTTACTTTCACCGCGACCAAAATATTAACCGCCCTCGGAGTCGTACACCACAATTTAAGTGCGCTCTGCAAATTAATTCATCCAGGGGTCTCAATTTGATCGACGCCACGGAGATCTCGGCCCTAATCCTCTCGATCGGAGTCTCCGGACTCTGATTGTTGTAATTCATCGTTTGGCAACTCTGTTTCTTTCCGTATATATATATATCGAGTACAAGGGGGATTGAAGGTCGGGCTTGGATTTCTTTTTTTTTTCTGCTTTGCTGTTTGATTTTGAGTTGAGTTTAGTTGTGTAGTCTGTGCTTTTGATTTGTTAATTTATTGGCTTGTTTGTTGATTTTTCGAGTACTTGCTGATTAGGGTTACTGAGTTCAGAGTAGTGCTATCAAGTCTTGTTTTTTCTTTCTCTCCCCCCTCAATTTCTACTTTTATGGGGTTTAGTTTACTTGTGAAGTTAGCACCGTTGAGTTTGCGTGTTGATTTTTTTTTTCATACGGAGGAAAAGAGAATTCAACGAACTGTTACTTGAAATAGCCATGTAATCTATAAATTGCAATGCTGAAATTTTATTGTTTTCCTTTTTTTATGGATGCTTGTTGCTCAATTTAGTTAGATTTTCATTCCCGTTCTGTGCCGACTGTGTGTGCATTTTAATTACAATAATATTATTGTTTTGCTGCAGCTGACAAGTGAGTGAAATTAACCATTAATAAATGTCCTATCAAGAGGAAGAAATGGATTATGCGGCTGCTGACTATGAGATGGGAGAAGTCGAAGGGGATATGTATATTGATGGTCGAATAATGGCAGACACAGAATCCGATGAGGAGGATGAGGATGAGTATGATCATTTGGTCAGTTCAATATGCAGTCACAATATTTGCATATGCACTCTTTTCAAATTGATTATTTTTCTTGGAGTTTTGCTTGTGGGTTTTATTATTGGTGAATGAGTTAAACTTATATGTGGGATTAGGACAATAAGATAACTGATACTTCCGCCGCCGAGGCACGAAGAGGGAAGGATATCCAAGGAATCCCTTGGGAGAGGCTAAGCATATCTCGGGAAAAGTATAGACAGACTAGATTGGAACAGTATAAGAATTATGAGAATATTCCCCAATCTGGAGAGAGTTCAGAGAAGGTAACTTAATTTTTCAAATGGTAGAAAGAGCTGGGATTGATTTCATTATTATTAATTAGCACATTTAGTTATGTGGTTTTCCTTCGGGATTTGTTAGGATTGCAAATTAACAAGGAAAGGCGGAGTGTATTATGACTTCTGGCAGAACACCAGATCAGTGAAATCAACAATTCTTCATTTTCAGGTGACCATATGCTCTGGCTTTTATAGTATCTTTCGTTTCCTTTTTATTGATGTTATGTTGAACTTTTGGTTTACTAATAGGATTGAGGTGGTTTGTGTTTGTATCTTATGCCATTGCACCATGTAAAAATGCTTCCCTGTATTATATTTCAACTTTCAAGAGATTTTCGCAATATGCCTAATACTGGTCATCTGATTTTTGGTTCCTGTGGGAGCTCATGTATGTAATCAAAGTAAGTTTGTCCATTAACCTTTTCATAACACCTCAAGAAAGTGGACTGTGAAATGTTTTAATAAGTTGAACAATGATGCCATCATTCTTGAGTCTTTAATTTTCTCTGTTAGATAATATTTGCTCTAGTTTAGAATTTCTGTGGGTTTATAATTGCATGAGTATGTTATAGGAACTTGCTAAATTGTCATACTAGTCTTCTCAATGTTTATTGAACATTTTATTGGTCATATGTACTATAATTTTCTCAAAAGTTGCTCGGTCATTGCAGTTGAGGAACCTGGTTTGGTCAACATCAAAGCATGATGTTTACCTCATGTCACATTACTCGATCATTCACTGGTCTTCATTAAGTTCCAAAAAGACAGAAGTGCTTAATGTCTCTGGTCACGTGGCTCCTTGTGAGGTACATCTCTATTTATGTGATCTGTGATCAGATGTTGATACATGTGTTTGGGCCTTATGTTTCCTTTGAATAATGATAGCTGCACATATGTGTCTCCTACAGAAACACCCTGGAAGTTTACTGGAAGGATTTACTCAAACACAAGTAAGTACTCTGGCTGTTCGTGACAACTTGTTGATTGCTGGGGGATTCCAGGGGGAGCTCATTTGCAAGGTAATTCTATCTCTTGAAAGCTTTGTTATGATTCCCCCCCCCCCCCCCAAGACACGAATACAGTGTTCCAACTCAGACAACATTTCTACAATTTCCTTCATCATGGCTATGTAAGCTTGATATTTTTTGGACCTTTGGCATTAGCCTGATGATGATTTGAAAAAGTGTTTTCTGATCAAGAGATTGCATGGTTCGGTTAAAATACATAACTTTGTTCTCAACCATGCTATTTCCTTTGATTTTCTTTATCTGTATAGAAGGAAGTTAAAAATCAATGATCTTATAAGTAATACTGCTGCTGAGTTGTTAGCATAACAATGTTTCCGTTTAGAATCTTTCCTTAGTTCCTCTTAGGCTGAAAGAAATTTCCTCATTTGATGCAGTATCTAGACCGACCTGGTGTTAGTTTTTGTACAAGGACTACTTATGATGATAATGCCATCACAAATGCAATCGAGATTTATGACGGTCCAAGGTGAATCTCATTCTCACCCTCTCCAACTGATAGCTATGAAGCAGAAATTGTCATATCCTGCCGCATTGCTATTTAAGATCCATATTCTGGAACTAATTGGTTTTGAACTACTCAGTGGTGCTGTTCATTTCACAGCTTCGAATAATGATTGTGGAGTACGGGACTTTGACATGGAGAGATTTCAGCTTGTTAAGCACTTCTCTTATCCATGGCCTGTAAACGTAAGATCTACTTATTATAATACCTTCTTCTTCTGTTCTTCTTCTCGCTGAAAAAGGGTAAGGGGCTTGAGCTATGCAACTATGCAAGTTGATTGAAACTCTAGGCAAATGTATGCATACTTTGTCGTGACAAGATCCTAATGGATTTAGAAGTTCTCGATGTTTGGAGGATTCGGAATATTCTCTAGAGCCTGTGATTTAGTTTGAAATCAGCTGCCACTGGCTGTTCTTTTGTTGATGTTTGAGCTGACGTTAAGCCCTTCCATTTATGCTGTGTGATGCTTAGTTTGATGTGACATATAACCATGAGCTGCAATAACTTTTGAAGTTGCTAACCAGATATAAGAGAACTGGGCATATTTTAGTATCTAGATGGTTGTGTAGTGACTGGAAGCCTCGATCAACTTACTTGTGCTATTAGACGAGATCAAGATCTGAAATATTATTTTGCTATTTTCATTAGTGGGTGCCAGTCGTCTTCTCTTTCCTTACTGCCCCCCCAACCCTGCCCCTCTCTCTCTGCGTGTATGCATGCATGTTGTGCGTGGGTGTGTGTGTCTACCTTCCCCCCTCTGGTAATTGGATATTAGGATAACACTTTGGTGGTTTATTTACAGCATACTTCTCTGAGTCCAGATGGCAAGGTGATTGCTATTGTTGGGGACAATCCTGATGGTATGCTTGTTGATTCACAAACTGGAAAGGTACCCGTTTTGTTTCTAGTAAAAGAAGTAATAATATTGGGTACTTGAGACATAATTTCAGGACCAACTTTCCACTGGCTTGAGTAAAATGTTCTTTGATATATACTCTTTTTTTGGGTGCTATGGTGACTATGTTTGTTTGTAGACGGTTGCACCTCTTCATGGGCATCTGGATTTCTCTTTTGCTTCTGCATGGCATCCAAATGGTTACATCTTTGCAACTGGGAATCAAGACAAGACTTGCCGAGTATGGGATTCTCGAAACCTGTCAGAGTCACTTGCGGTACTAAAAGGAAATCTCGGTGCCATTCGATCCATCCGCTTCACATCTGATGGGCAGTTTATGGCGATGGCCGAGCCAGCTGATTTTGTTCATGTGTATGATGTGAAAAACGGTTATGACAAAGAGCAAGAGATTGACTTCTTCGGTGAGATATCTGGAGTCTGTTTCAGTCCGGATACGGAATCCCTGTTCATTGGGGTTTGGGATCGCACTTATGGTAGCCTCCTTCAGTACAACCGATGTAGAAACTATTCATATCTGGATTCACTAATGTGAACTATGGGGTTCTTTTGAGTTTATGCATCTAGTGTTGGGAGAGACAGGTGATATCTCTCTGGTTACATCTAATGAAAAAGGGTTCGAAGTTGGGGGTCTGTTTGTGTCTATCTGTTTGCTGTATGTTGGCCCAACTGTTGTTTCTTCGAATAATGCCGACTGGTGGCAAAGAAGTAAAACATAAGAGGCCTGGAGTGCATGTTGATGCAGCCACAGATGAAACTCTTATCCTTACAAGGCTAATTTTTTAGTGGAAATGTCCTGTCGTGATCTGTATATGAAAATTTTAATTGTAACATTAACATTTTATGGAGTTAGAGGATAGTGACTGTCTGCTTTTAGTCTCCATTATTTGTATCCATTACCTTGCTGTGAAAGTGAAAGTGTCGAATAAAAGGTCTTTGCTTCGGGGGTAAAGCCTCAACTCAATAGTAGATGGACTAATTGATTAACAGAGCATACTGTTATCTTTAATACGCTTAACTTGCACATATGAAGTGGGATTGGAAAGTGGAATCTTGTTGCTTTGTTGCCTACATTTGTATCAGCAGGATTTAGTGAGCCATTCAGCAGAAGGCAAAAGAGAACATCCTTTTTCAAGTTATGTTGGTTGAATATTTCCGAAACTGAAGATATACTCCGGCAATTTGGGAAAATAAAAAACACCCGATTAAGGCGAAGTTGTAATGCTAAAAGAGTAGTTTTTGAAGGTAGACTTCCAAAAAAATATCGTGGGGCTCAATTGTTGACAAAAGCTTACCCTTAGGGCCATACATGCATTGCTATTATATGCATATATGATGAGATTCAATTTGATTGCCAGGACTGCCAGTGGGTTTCTTCGTGTTCGGATCACTATTGTATACACTTTTAGTTCACTAGAGATACAATGTGAAAACGCTAGGGGATTATTAAACATCCTCCTAGTTGGTCATAATACCAATTTCCAGGTTTGATGGGGCTTGTTCAACTTGATTCTCCGATTCATCATTAATGGGCAAATACTCATCCAAATGGCTGAGAATGCTGTCTTCTTGTTGTTGTAGCTGTTGCATGCAATCCTCAAAGGCAGCCAGCAGGTCTGGACTAAAAATTTCACTTTCTCCGCCCCCTTTCTCTTTCACAATCGGAGCCATTTTAGCATTATAGCTGCCGAATTTTGGAGTAATGTAAGTTCCAGGGGAGTAAACTTGGCCCTCTGCATGTATAGGATGCCTGAGTCTAGCAATTGCTGGGAACTCAATTGGTGGAACATCGAGTGATCTGAGCCCCTTTGCTGCAGCCTTCCTTTTCCAACCTGTTTCGCGTGTCCCATCTTCTTGAACAACATTATCAAAATTATTGGAATTTCTCATTGAACTGCAACCATCCTCAGTAATTCTCTGAATGCGCCTGTCATTCTGATTCTCATCTAAAGATTGTGATTGTTGTTGTTGTAATTTCACATCTTCCCATGAATAGTAATCTTCAAGGGGTTGTACATTTCTTGTGCTAAATTTGTGAATTCTCTCAAGCAAGGCATCATATTCCTCTACTGTATGAAAGCTTCTTGAGCCTATCAGGTTCTTATCTTTCCAATCCAACTTGTTTTCTTTGAGCCCGTCAGTTTCAGGGTCCAGCCCCAACATTGCTTTCTCCCTTATCGTCTGACAGCTTTTCGATCTAGTAAATCTGACAAAATTAGGTTCTCCAGCAGAATCAGGTGCTGATCCTAGCTCTGTTTTCTCTTTCATGTCCTGGATTAGATCCCACGCATTGGCAAGATGCCTAGTCTGGGGAGGTGTTTGAGGATCTGCTGATGGCAAAGTGAAACTACTGCTCCTCAGTTTTGTCGTGGAGTTCGCCGAGCAAACCAAGGCAAAGAGCTGATCATTGCCACCACCATGGGAGGTTAGTAATTCTTCCCAAGCTGCGGATTTACTCTGGAACCGGTTATTTAGCTCCTCCCTAATGCTCATCGATCGACTAATGGCCTTCGAAGATATGCATCCCATTTTGAGATTCTTCAGTTCAAAAGGCAGCAATAACACAGAGATCAGGACAGAGTTTATTGTGTTTAGTTTTCAAAGGTGAAAATTGCAGTTTTGTGAATCAAGAAAGGGGTTTTAGCACCGAAATGAACCCTGAAACTGTGCCATGATCTAAATTTCTTCATGAATGACTTTATTTTAGCAAGAAAAGATGAGCATTATGAAATGGCAACAGTGTGAATTGGATAGAGTGGGAACACTGGCCAATTGTCATTTACATGCTAAAAGGTTATTTGATTGCAGGAATCTGAAACCTTTACAGCATTTATGTGCTAATAATTAAAAAAAAAGCCATGAAGGAGCTATTTGAACGCACAAACTTCCCCAACGAACAGTGTAGATTCACCATATTTTTATTTTGCACAGGGCTCGAGAGCAAAAACGATCCAAACAAGATTTCATTTGTGATGAAATTGAATACTAACACTATTCATAAGAAGGAAAAAAAAAATTAAACATCGTATACTAAGAATATTTTCTTGTCTCTTCAGGGACTAAATGTAATGGACACAAAAGGGATCTTGAGATGATGAGCTGATGATTCTGTGATGAAATAATAAAACCAAGACTATAACACAGTATTGAATACCTGTTCCAGTGGCAACTCTAAATGGAGGCGCTGAGGATCAAATAAAGACAGCAACTTGATAGTGTAAAAGGATGACTGTTTAATGGTACGTTTTTTGGCTTATAAAGTCTCAATAACTGAAACAGTATGAAATCAATAATTTCTGAAATCTCTCAAGTACTGAGAAATGAATGAATGCGGTGGAGGCCCTACCTGACTCGACTCCGCCAAAGTTTTTCGACTTTTCAGACTTGCCACTACAAATTTCAATTATTCAATACAAGCCAATCATTCTATTTCGTATTCTAACAAAAGTTTCTTATTCTTTAGTTAAATAAACTGTTGCAGGTTATAAGTGCTTTAATTCTTCTTTTTTTGTAGCGGTCCTGTAGATATTTGGCTCGTGTTCTTCTTTATTATTATTTCGGTGCTTCTTGTTGTTATGAATTAGTTTAGGGTTTAATTACACTTACACCTCCTATGAAATATGCAAATTACACAAGCCACTTCAACGTTTTTATAATTACAGTGACCACCCCTTAGGATTTTAAATGAAAGATAT
The DNA here is from genome assembly GCA_026212405.1 of Petrea volubilis. Lineage (NCBI taxonomy): Eukaryota > Viridiplantae > Streptophyta > Magnoliopsida > Lamiales > Verbenaceae > Petrea > Petrea volubilis. The sequence goes on from CM047870.1 coordinate 7,858,454, forward strand.
TACTCAAAACATCCTTAAAAATCATCTTTGAAAAGTTTGCTAGTTTCTTTGTTTTTAATTGAGCATAATTGGGCCATTTTTACATTTTATATTTGGGTTTTATAGTTATGCAAATTTAGAGGGAGGTCACTATAATGTGAAAGATTAAGGACATAATTGATAGTTTAGAAATCCAAGAGGGAGTGTCGTAATTAACCCATTGATTTATGTTGTTAAATTTGAACTAGTTGCCCTTTCGTGTAGACAAAACCTAATAGTACCTTATCCGAATTAATTTGCCAATGAATCGGAACCGGGTGGTTAAGACAAAAAAAAAACGTAATTGTATTCTCCAGCTCCTCCACTATAATATCTCACCTTTAGCAGCAAATCCTCAATTTTGTTGTGTTTTTGGATGTTAAGCAAAAAAGGGGTCCCAAAATATTTTCAATATTAGTGGCATAAATTGAGGAAACTCTTAGTACTGGGGCATTTGGATTCATACAAGCTTTGGTATAAAATTATATTCTAATGCTCCACTTAATAAAGAAAAGAATAATTAATCAGACTATGCAAAATCAATTAAATATGGCACAATGTAGTGGTTGCAACTTGCATGCGTGTGCCACTGTGCCGACTCTTTCAAGAAAATTGCATTAGTTTAATTGGATATGACGTACCAACCGGGGTGAATTGCTTAGAAGCAAACAAAAAGGATTATTTAAAAGTCAAGATTGAGGGGTAATGCTTAGTTTTTGAGGGCCACCTTGTTCCCTTGGAGTTTTGAAATTTTCTTGGCATTAGGGACTCAGTTATTTGGGGCAAGTGATTAAATTTTTATAAAATATTAACTGTATGTATATGATTTGAATAAGTAAATTTAAAATTTTTAAAAAAATGTATATAAATTTTACTTCGATATAAATTTTGAAGAAGAGGGGGGCAATTGCGCCCTCCAATCCTTGTCTTTCTTCAATCACATTCTAGCTTTGAAAGTGTTGTGTTTTTGGCTTATATTTGAGGTGGGCTAATTGTTGTTATGCTTTCACATCTCTAATTGCTAGTATCTCTTTTTTGTATGTTGATACATTGATATGATATATATATATATATATATATATATATTCAGAATTGGACCTTATTAGATTCGATACAAGATTTTTAAATCAAGTTGAAAAAGTAAAACATGCACATTTTATATAATTTTACATTACAAATTAGTTTTGTCATATTTTTCTTATTTTAGTGGGATTATTTTCTTTCTAAAAAGAAAATAATTTATCTATATTATTGTAAAAAAAAAGTCATTTTTGTCTTACAAATGGCGGTTATTTATGTGATTTTACAAAATTTGCTCTTCAATTTTATGTGGATTAAATAGAAATATATAAAATTGTGGCTAAAATTAAAAATTCACATGAAATTGATTTAATTGGGATACCAAATTTTGATGTGCTAATTTTACCCTTTTAATAAGTAAATACATGAAATAAATAAACAAATAAAAAAGTCAATATTGTAATATTACATTCAATTTAAAAAACCCATGTTCCCAACCCACAAACCACTTTCTCTAATTACAATTGCTTGTTTTTTTTTTCTTTTTGTATTTATTCTTTATCATGTAATTTTATTTTATATAATTATTTTATTTTTAAATTATTATAATTTAATAAATTATTTCAAATCATTTTTAAAAAATTATTCTTATAAAAGAAATTTAATAATATATTTATATTTTCATTCTAAAAATAATTGAAGTACTAAATTGAAATATATAGTTTTTATATTTTGCACATACATAGAGTGTGCGGTGTTGTTAGTATTTAAAAAGGAAATTTAATAGATTAATAGGAACTTGCTTATGTTCGTTCAGATGCACTTAATGTGAAAATTTAGGGTTGTCAATGGATCGAATTTGGAGTGAGTATGGAAAACCCGAATCCAAATTCCACAAACTTTATCAATATTAAAATTCAATTTGAATCTTATAGGATTTACACTCAAAAATATCAAATTTGAATCTGATAAAAAAATCAAAATTCGATAAAAAAATCCGATCCGATCAATATTTAAAACTTTAAAATCAAGTAACAAAGAAACAATTCAATCAAGTAGAAAATTATTTTAGAATATGTGTAAAAATTATACACCATTTTGTTAAGAAAAAGTACTTCAAGAATTAAAAAATAGTGTCTTATTAATTATTATAGTTTTTATATTGCATTCTATTTGAGTTTTTTTACTAACATTATATATATAATATTATTAATCTAATAAATAGTATAATTAAAGTTCGAATTTAAATCTTTAACAGATGGGACTGCTTAATTTCATATCATATCCATTTATTTTAGATTATAGATATTTATAGTCTAATTTGATCCATTAGATACTTTTAATTGATCGAATATACTAAAATTCGGATCAGACTCGGATCGCATTCGGATTACAATCCACTCCATTGACAGCCCTATGAAAAATAAATTAAAATTGGTGAATATGGGTGGACAATGGGCCCCACCACCTTAAGTCCTTAATCTCTGGCTTTGGTAATGAACCTTTCTAGTTAACAGACTCTTGTACGTAGTGTACTAATGAGACACGAACACATAATGGGCCTTTAAAAGAGAGGAAAGGGCCTTTTGGGCTGAAAGTTCCACCTTGATGTAGAAAGATTGCGGAACTATTTCTCAATAATAAAGTAGTGGGTCAAGCACACTTAATAATGTATAAAATTAAATTTTCATTTAAAATTTGTATGATACTATATTTAAATATTATAATATACTTATTAAATCAATGATAATAAAAAATTTTAATTTAAATATTTTTTATCATACAACTAAAAAACCAATTTAAAATTAAAGATAAAATAAATATGAAACATAGGAATATGAGAGGGGGGAGAGAGTTGTAGAAAGAAAAATAATAATATCACATTAAAAAGATGAGAAAGAAATAAAATAAATGTTGGATAATAGAGTTTGGGAGAGAGAAGAAACGATAGATAGTGGAAGATAAAAAGAAGAAATTAATGTTATTTCAGTTAAGAAAAATGAAATGCAGTTATTATTAAAATATGACACTATATGTGTGTCAGATAGATAGATACGTGGCTAGATGTACACAAATGTATGGTGTATATATAATTTTTTTATCCAACTATTCAAAAAGTGATTACTTATGTCATAGGGAACTAATGTTGTTGACGTGGCCCACAATTTTATTGGAATGAACATGTGAGAGTTGCTAACCACTAATGCATCTCAATTATTCTCTTGCTCATTATTTTTGGGGTAATTATACTAAATGTCCTTCAAGTTTGAGGTAATAACTCTAATCATCCCTCTAAGATTGATAATTATACTAATCACTTTTGAAGTTTTTCAACGTTTTACAATTCATCATAGTTAAACTAATTGGCTGTTTTTGTTGTCGTTATCAGAAAATAAAAATAAAAATAAAATTTTTTTTTGCCCTTATGTTTTTATGATCAATAAGTTAACTAATTAATGTATGGCAAATAACATCATACAGAATTAGCCAGCTCGTTAATTATAAAAACACAACATGAAAATAAGATTTCATTCTTATTTCTTGAAATGTTAGTAAAGATCGTCAATTACATCAGAGCTTAGGGTTAAGTGTAAGATGCCAGAAAACCTAAAAAATAGTTAATGTAATTAATGATTTAAGAGAGGTAACTCGTGTAATCACCCCAAACTTTAGGGATAATTAGTGTAATTATCCTATTTTGTGTTTTGACAATTAGTGAGCCCAATTCCACTGGAAATTCACGACAAGAAAGTAGACAACAAAATGCCTTTTGTTTTTTTCCACACTGGCTAAGGCTGCTAAGCTATCGCGAAAAAGGCCAGGAACTAATTAGAGATGTACACACATATTCCTATGGTCTATTGGCATTAAAATGAATTAGTGAAAGTTCTATTTATCAATAAAGGTCAATTTATTAATTGACGCACGTCAACATTCAATTAACAATAATTGATATCTGATGTGTCCAGTACGACCAACCACCAAGGTCCCACTGGCAAGGCTAACAATATAGCCTGGGGCCACAATTGTGTTGGGGGTAGTTTAGAGCTGTTTGATTGGGAAACATGAATTTGATTATTTAAAAATAGGTTTTGTATTATGAAAGATTGTTTATTTTTTTAGTTAAATAAGTTGAAATTGTCCAAAATTCTTTTCGGTGTTTATTTTTAAAAATTTGGTTACGTGCAATTTATGTTGTTAAAAGGACTAAACGTGTCGAAGTAAAATTTTTACGTGTTAAGCATCCATATAGTGAAACATAATGTGAAATAAAAATAGTGCAACAAAGCTATGCAACCCAAATTAATAAAATGTATTTACACGAATCGTAGGCCATCTCTTTACAGTGAGTTTAAGGGTTTAAAGTGGCCAAAAGATAAAGTTGAACTCATACGATAGTTTACATAACCTGTAATGATACTAGTTGGTTTTCACTAAAAATATAGGATCTTAATGAAAATTTATCCCACATCGAACATACAAGCATCAGATGTGGAGTTTATATGGTCTATAGGCTCTCCAACCTCACAAGCTAACTTTGAGCTTATGACTCTCCCATGGGTTATGATATAACCAAACCATTACTCTGTTAAAATAAATACGTACATCTTTTGGGGTATAGCTCTCCCATAGGTCATGACATATAACGTAAGCAAAGCCTTGCTTGTTTATATCTTGATAAATTGATACTTTGAAAAAACACTGTTATTCTTGTATTTATTACCTCATTTATATAATCTTTAGTTCTTAATATTTGAATCATAACTGTTAATTACTTAATTTAATTTATAGTAAAAATATATGTTCTAGTTAAGAAATTATTTAAAATTATAATACGAAATTGCTCCAAAACTTTTGTTAACTAGACATGCATGATATAATGGCATAATGGTAATAAATATGTTCTTCTCTTCAGACAAAGTGTGTAGGATTTTAATTCATTAAAAAAAAAAAAAGATATGGGCCATATCAAATAATTTTTTGTTTGATAGGAGGAAGGAATAATTTATTCTTCAAATCATGAACGTATACATTTTAATGCGTCTTGAATCAAAATATATGACATATTGTGCGATAACAATGCCTACATTTTACACAATCACACACGCAACATATCACATTTATGTAGCAGTAGCACCACCGGCAAAGGGGGCCGCCACCCCCAACTGTCTGGCTAGCTACACCCACCGGCAGCGAACCCGATTTTTGCACTGCCCACATCGTACGCAATCTCAAACGTCTGCTGTTGCTGGTTCCCGATAATGGCGATGTTATCACTTCCAGCAAAGGACAAGCACGTCGTCCCCTTCTCAATTTCCAGGATCACATTTTCCGGCGCCAATTTCAGCTCCGCCCCGCCCTGGAAGATCAACTGAACCGGCGGCACGACCGTGGAGATCTCATCGGCGCTGCCCACGAAACAGGCGTCGAGAATGGAGAAAGCCTCGGCCATCTTGAACTTTGAGGATATAATCTTGACCAGCTCGGCCCTGAGGGCTGAATACACCGGCGTGGCCAGGCGGGAGATGGTGGTGCCTGAGTCTATGATGGTCGGAACACCGTACGCCGATGCAGACACAGCCAAGGGCTTGCCGGAGACAGATATGGCCGACAGTTTCAAGAAGTACAACGTGGGGTCCCGGGAATCAGACAACATGGGAGTGAATTTATAAGCCGAGCTCGAACCAGTCCCGATCGACAGAAAGCCCCCGCTTCCGGTTTTACCGGTCGGCGTGGCTGTCGGGAGACAGTACGAGAAAGCTTTCCCGTATTTCTTGGCTAATTGGGACAGCAAAGAGAGCTCGTTTTTTGCCAGGCCAATGAGCCCGGCTGATTTCCCGAACAGGCCATTGTTGTCCTGTCCGCACCCGAAAACGAATCCCGGGAGTGACTCCCTGCCTAAATTCAGTGTGTCCTTGCTCAAGTACCCCATGGAGTAAGATTGATCACCATATGTGGCAGTGTAGATGCACGCGTTTGATGTAGTGCATCCGGCGCCGTTGAGTGTGGCTTCTTTGAGAGAAGAGCACTGTGCCACGTCGCAGGAGAGTTTTTGATATGTGTCTGAAGCAGAGGGATCGAAAGGGGAGCCAACTTGTGGGTGGCAATAGATCATACAGGGCTTGCACTGGATCCACGAGAAGGAGCTGCCCGTGTCCATGACAACGGGATGGTAAGTTGGCGGGGTTCCAATGCCTATTTTGGTGTAGTAATTTGCTATACCGAGTGATTCCCCCGGACTCAGGGGAGCGCTGAGGGATTTTTCATCGATCAGATGGCCTGTCGGGAAATCTGTAAGGTTTTTGTTGGTAAGTCTTGAATTTAGAAACTTAACACGTGCGTTATCACGAGAAAGTATTTCTGAGAACGATACAGGCTTGTCTGAAGCCTTCAGTGAGTGGGAGCCCTGTCTTCCTCGGACGTGATACAAAGGAAGGCGCAAAGCGGAGTGTTTAAGTTGCTCGTGTTCTGCGAGATATGTACAGATCCGTAAATATTTTTATATACATGGCATGAATGTACAATGCGAAATAGAGAATACCTTGATTTACTCTAATCGAAGACGTTCTCGCGAACAAGAGAGCGAAGAGCAGACAGAAGAGGAAGCCCATTTCAAAACTACACTCGAGGAACTTATCTGATGGTGCTATTATTTTGCCCACAGCAATGGATGATTTAAAGGGAAAAGCCGTATGAATTATTGAGTATTATTATAAGGACTGAGAGGACGTTTTAAACAGAGCCTTGAGGTTCTCATTACAGCCTCAAATTAAGATAACTACGTGCGTGGTTGAGGTATCTATTGTGTCTTAATTTAGGGACCCATTTTGTTTCTTTTTGAAGCGGACGCACTCACTGATTGAGCATCTTCGAGCAGTAATAATAACAAAACATATAGTTTGTTCTTACACACCAGATCCTGATTTCATGTGGCTCAGAGTTAAAGAGTTTAAATTTATTTATGTATAATATTTGAAGAAAAAGAAAGAAGGTGGTAGCTGAGAAGCCAGAAACAGTGGCTCCTTAAAGTCTGCCGTCACATTTATTGCGTTGTGCTTATTCCTGATTTCCATGGGATATGAACATTTTTACAGGCCCTTTTAGGCAACTGAAGCCAGAGAGATGGCCAAAAGTCGGACTCAATGTTTTCTGGTGCAGACAGGAAAACATACGTTGTTGATTGGGTCGCCCTGTTCTACTAAGGTCTAAAATTCAGTGCTGCACCATTACAACCTTCATGTCGTTTAAACTTCACACCCATACACGCAAGCAAATCACTATTTGAATAATATTCAATCGCACATAAATTTGAACTAAGAAAAACCCGGTATACAGAGAAGTCTTTATTGTTACAAAGTGAAGCAGAGCAGAACAAATTCAGGATTTCAAGGGCAAATTACGACCGCCGGAAAGCATTGGTATCGCTAGTTGAACGACGCTGTAAATAATGTGTTCGACGGCGAACACTCTCTTCGATAGGTTGAGCTCCCACCCTTCTCAGCACCGTAAACACTTTTTTGAGTAGCATCCAGGAAGTTTCTTCCTAAAGATGACTGATCTCGAAGAGCTTCCTGAGCATCACTGTCTGCTGCCTTCTTGAGGCGTTTCCATCTTTGCTCCTCGTGTACTTCGGCATCCATCTGCATCTCCCTCAGTCTAGCAGCTCTCTCTTCTTCAGATAGTTTAACAGGGTTTCGATGCCTGTTGTTTGACTCACTTCTTGGTGGCTTATCAGAAGAGTTGAAATGGCTCCGCTTGTCATGACGAGATTCAATCTGCCGTTCTAAAGAATATTCTTCAAATTGAGAATCAGAACTCTTTTTACTTCTCTGTTGATCATCGCTTCTGTCATATTTTGAATGAGAAGCGCAACTGGATCTTCGGTCTTTGTATTCCTTTTCATAATATTTCTTCTTTCGAGCATCCCCTTCATTTGGTTCTTCATCTGAAGTATGTGCTCTCATATGTGAATTAGAAGCGCCACCAGATCTTCGGTCTTTGTACTCCTTTTCATAATATTTCTTCTTTCGAGCATCCTCTTCACTTGATTCTTCATCTGAAGTATGTGCTCTCTTATGTGAAGGCTTGTCAGAGTTGGAGCTCTTGTGATGACTCTCTCTTTGTTTTTCCACTGTCAAAGCAGCATCTTCAGAGTCAGAGTCATTTTCTGATAATGAATGTTTCCGATGTTTTGATTTCTTCCGATGCTTTTTCCTCTGTTTCTTCTCACCCTTGTCCTTGTCCTTGTCCTTTTTGACTCTACCTGGAAATCAGAAACTGGCAAGAATCAGCCACTGTTTCATTAAGATTGAGCGTACCACATAGCAGCAAAATATTCCACATGCTCCAAATGGGGTTTCAAAAAATATTTTCATCGTGAACATAGTTCCATCAAAATAAATACACTTCCCAAAAGACTTTGACACTGAATTAAAGAGTAAGAATGATCTGGAGCATCATAAAGATGTCAAAACAAAACTGGAGAAATGGAGAATAGTAAGACCCTTTGCAGCTATACTGAGATTGGCATCATAACCAGCGCCACGGATTAAATTCCTAGAAAGAGCAATTGCTTTAGATAAGAGGGGGACACTGGAACAACTGTCCTCATGGTTGTGCCACAGACACCAAGGAACTATCTCGGCCGGAGAAGTCTGTCTTGAATTTAAACATTCTTTAAGGACTTCGGATCTAAATGATGATTGAAAAAGAAAAAGAATCTATTCTCTCCAAATTCCTCAAGGTTTGAAAAATTAGAAAACTTTCTGTGTCAAAATACCAGATGCTCCAACTCATTTTCCAAGCCTGCGTTCCCTCATGACAAGAGAGAGGCATTAACCAAAACAATCATATGGCAAGTTGAAATATAGAAAGGCATTAACTATAACCCCTAGGACTTCACATGAGGGCAAAAGGATAGTAAGTGCCTCTTCCTCAGCAAAATCCACAATCTGCAGACCTTACAAATGACCATGCCACATCATCTAGACAACCCAAAATACCCACCAACAAAAGAAAACCTTAAATACCCCATACCTAAGCATGAATGGTGAATTGCATACATTGTATTAGAGTGGAAAATAAAATTTACTAGAATACAGAACCGAGGGTATTTTAATCAGAATTACCATCTTTCTGAAACAGCCAAGGCAAACTTCTATAGTGGCAATAGTTAAAAACCTGGTGAGACATCCTAAATCATGTGGACATGGAAGAAACAAATGAAATTTGCTAAAAATGAGAATATAAGTTCGCCATTGGACCCCATTACTGCAATTGATTTCAATTCACTATTCTGAGAGGATAGAAGTTTAGCAGAAAGGACAATCAAAACCAAAAGACATAAACCCAACAGGTGTAGAAAAGAAAAACCTAAAATCATAATGATATCCTTCAAATTTTTATATGCAACAAAGTTGTACTTCATATAGACAGATAGAACACACAGATGGGCTTGGATAATTTTGTTAACCTTTTGATGCAATAGAAACGCCCTGCAGTACTTTCATTATTGCTATCAACCATTGAAGGTCCCAATTAACTACCATAGCTGGCTTCCTGTTGTTATCACATTAGTTACTCTTTAGCTAAATGCAAATTCTTCAATCAAGTTTGATGATCTCGTATTTCCAAATTTAAAATGCACTGCAAATAATTAAAATGCACATGAATTAACGAATAAACCATATAAGCTATAATGTACTTACAGATTTACGAATCATGGCCATCTGGATGGGGTTATTCTTGACACGGGCAAGAGCTTCCTGTTCTCTCTGACGGATCAAAAGCAAAGGATCTGAATGAAGCTTTCTCCATGCATCGTTGGCTGACTGCGGCTTTTCCTCAAACAGTGCTCCTGGCACCGCCGACTCCTGCTGCAATAACAATCAACATTCACCAGAGTCATTAACATTCCAACCCAAAAAATTTAAAGAAAATAAAGCGTAATATTCAATCTTCAATCAAATATACTACCTTTGCAGAAGTAGATGACGATGCAGTTGTCTCGGGTTCAGTTTTGGGCAAAGAATCAAGCGCCTTGAAACTAGAACCCCCCTTCCCAACCGCCAATCCTGAATCGTACAAAAAGTCCAGACGCTCTTGCTTCCTGAAAAAACAATTACATATTCAATTAAATTTCAAAAGTTGGTTCGGAAACCCTAAGCCCTAATTCAAAACCCTAAAAACAGAAAAACATGGGGGAAATTTATTAGTTAAAAAATTACGGGATAAGGCCGGCTTGTTCTTGAAGCTGGCGAAACTCGGCGCGCTCGCGCTCCTCGTGGATCTGCTTTCGAAGCTCCTCGAGCTTTTTCTGCTCGGCTTCGTGCTTTTGCTCAGCCTTCCACACATTCTCGATGTTCCGGAGGCTGCCCGTGTGCCATCCCTTCTTGTTTAGAAACTTCAGCGCCATCAATCAACGATCTTTTTCCGATTACAGACCGGAGAGTTCTCGCGGAACTGAACGAAAATCCAGAAGACCAAGTAGGATTATGTTTCTGATTTAACGGTCGTCGCATTGGATAATTTATATAGACTCGTCCTCGTTTCTTCTTTATTTTTTAATATGCATATATATATATATATATATGTGTGTGTGTGTGTGTGTGTGTGTGTGTGTGAATTTAGGTCGTGGCCGCGAAGAAAAATAGCTATATTTTATATTATTTTTACATATTTATTAGGACAACTTGCACTTCACCCCCCTGAAAATTTTTAATTTGGGCAAGGTACCCCTAAAAGTTAAAGAAGAGCACTTTCCCCCTTCAATTATCTTAATAAGAGCACTTTCAAAATACTAATAAGTGATTTTTCTTAATGATTTTCTATCAAAATTTAAAAAAAGAAATGAGTTGCATTATGCAGCTTAGCATTATTTGCAACATTTAAAAAAAAAAGTAAAAAAATGAATCTAGTAAGCTCCAAATTCGATAAACATTTAATTGAGGGCAAGTTTTGTATTTATTATTTTTGCATTGAAAAAGAAAAAAAAAAGGGGGTAAAAGCCTAAACGTAACAAATATACGCTTTTTTCTAAAAATAAATTATACATCTTTAAAACAATATTATTTTAGTCAAATGGCCTATATTTTAAATTCCATTCCATTTTCTCGTTTTTATTCATTTTTAAGATAATTCTTGGTTTTCCACTTTGCTCCTCAAATGCCCAAGTGTTGATATAGACAATCCTCACAATGTTGGGTGTTCGCCGTTCTAGCATGCAACAATTTTTACAACCAAATACTTGGTGAAATTTTTAGTTAAATATATTTTGAAATTCCAGTGGAATTTTATTTATTTATTTATTTTGTTCAAGTTTATTTTAGTTGAAACACTCATTTACTTACCTACACAACTTGTCTCGCTCAAAGCTTAAGGCTTCGTTTGGTAGGGTGAAAAATGGGAGGAAGGGGAGGGGATGGAAGAAAATTGGAAAGAAAATGTATATTTTTCCTTGTTTGGTTGTGGGAGAAAAAGGAAAGGAAAGAAATTAAGGATGGAAAAATAAGTATGGGGCCCACTAATTTTTTTTCACCCAAAATAGGATGGAAAATGAGAGGAAAATAATGCAAGGATATCTATAAAATAAGATTTCCAAAATTGCCCATATGTGTAATTAGGCGTTTAAATAATATTGTTTCTTCTATCAGTATGAATCTTTACATATTTTAAATAGCAAATACGACGTATTCATTTATATAATACATTAAAAATATATTTCACATGTTTATTTATTTTATTTTCATTAAATTATCTATAACATAATTATATTTATAACTTAATTATATTTATAATTATATAAGATTTTAGTTATCGTTTGACACAATGTAAACAAATATTTTATTATATTAATTTATATGTTTTATTTACATTATACTTATTTAGTTTAATTTTATTAATCTATTTTTTTGAGACAAATTTATTAATCTATTTTAATACATGAATTCATAACATAATTATAATTTATAATGATACAAGGGTATAATTGTCATTTAATACATAATTTATTTTCTTTCCTTCCACTTTTCCATTCAAACAAACAAGGAAAAATAAATAGATTTCTATTTTCCTTCCATCTATTTTTCTTTCAACCAAACATACATGTGGAAAATTAAAATCCACTCATTTTCTTTCTTTTCATTTTTTTTCCTGCCTATTTTTTTTTCCTCTGCCAAATACAGTGTAAAAGTTTATTGGATGAAATTGAGTCTATTTTTCGAGATAATTGCCAATTTGGTCTCATACGGTATATTCGCTAACCGATTTTATCCCAAATTTATTTTTTAGCTAAGATAGTCCCACTAGATAGTATTCTCTCTCTAAAATGGTCCCTCCGTTAAAAACTAATGGGAAACGCACATGCGCCGTTAATTTTTAAATGGAGGGAGTTACACGTGGGACTACTTTAATCAATTTTGAAAATTTGGGACCATATCGGCGAGCGTTTTTGTATTGTGGGACTAATTTGGCTAAAATATATATTTAATTTTAATAATGACTTGATGCAAATTGATTCCTCATCCAAAGTCCAAGAGCTAATTAAATCACGTCATACGCTTGGAACATTCCTAATTTTTTTATTCTCACTTAGGAGTTTTCATGTGGGATGGGATTCTCAATGAACTCATTCGTTAACGAGCACCCATTTATGCATACGAGTGTCACTACACTCGATGTCCATGAAACAATACATCTCCTATTTGAAATAGTCATAAATACAAGTCTTTTAATGAGACAAGTCGATACCCCACTCTTATTTAGACTCAATAACTTTGAATAATTTTGATCACGCTTTACAAACTTGTTTCAAGACTTCTATCTCTATGCGAAGCCAAATCCCACAGCTTTAATGTGATCATGGAGATTCAACCACAAACATTAAATATCACTAACATAACTAATGCTATACAATGAAGATTGCCATATCACTAACATAACTAATGCTATACAATGAAGATTGCCAAAAAATATTAAATGTTTGTGGTTGAATATCCATAATCACATTAGAGCCGTGAGACTTGGTCTTGAGTTTAGTGACACTCATATGCATAAATGGGTGCTTATTAGAGAATGAGTTTATTGAGAATCCCATTCCACATGAAAACTCCTAAGTGGGAATAAAAAAATTATGAACATTTTAAGCTTATGACGTGATTTAATTAGTCATTTGACTTGGATGAGGAATCAATTATGCATCAAGTCAAGATTAAAATTAAATATACATTTTAACCAAATTAGTCCCACAGTACATAAGCGCTTGCCAATTTGGTTCCAAAATTTCAAAATTGATTAAAGTAGTCTCATGCGTAACTCCCTCCATTTAAAAATTAACAGCACACGTGAGTTGCACGTGTGTTTCCCGTTAGTTTTTAACGGAGGGACCATTTCGGAGAGAGAGTACTATCCAATGGAACTATCTTGGCTAAAAAAAAATTTGGGATAAAATCAGCTAGCGAATATATCGTATGGGACCAAATTAGCTAAACTCTCCTATTTTTCAGTATAAAATGTTAGTATGATCTCATGGAATATTGTAGCCCATACTCAATTTAGTCAAATCCTACCAACATTGTTGCATCGTGATGTAATTGATTTTTTCTTTTAAAATATACATTCATTTACATACACATCGCTTACTCATTTTAGGCAGTTTATCAGGGAACGTATAATAATCAAGTATGAAGTCGTTGAAGCCAATCTGAATTTACTCACAAATCCCTGACAATCTATGATGTACAAAAGTAGGTATTAACTATTTTGCAGGGGTTGCCAAAAAAAGACATTCTTTTGTACTCCTGCTGAAATTTCCAATACATATACACAACTTTATGGCGAATAAACAGTAAATTGAATAAAGAATTTTCTTGGTGTGTGTGATATAGTTCTATGACGTAGCTTGACTCTTCTGGGGTTGATGATGGTTGCTGTAATGCAACTGCATTAGAGTTCCCCTTAGGCTGCACTCTTGAACCTGTTAAATAAACGTGAAACTCAGTCTAAAATGGTAATCAATTTATTAAACTTTCTTGGGGAACCATATTTGGTTTGTTCTACACCCACGAAACCAAACAGGCCGAACTATGGGATAGAACAATTCAAGAGAACAAAATCTTGAAGATTGAGAAACAAATTCTACGGAAATTTCGTATACAAGTTCAGACTACCTGTGATGAGTGAGTCTTGGATAGCAGATACCCACACTCCTCAATGGCAGCTCTTTCTCCACCAACCATCCTGGCTAGTTCGGCCATTGAGAAATCCATTTCTTCAGCCTTCGTTGGAGAACAAGAGTCAATTTTGGAAGTTTCACATAAATATATAAAGTAAAATTGAACATCTTCTTTCAAGACTCCTACTAGAAATAAATATGAGCTTCTTTCCATTTGATATTTATGCTCATACGCCTGTCTAGTTTCTACTGCAAGATTAACCAGGAAGATTCTCTCGACTTTTAAAGAGATATTTAGCTCTTAATCTTGTTATCAAATTGGTCGTAGTTACAGTAGCTAACCATCCCACCACACACTAGAAACAAATGGAAAAAGAAAGAGACCTAATTTACTTACCCTCCGTTTGGTTCTTGGATTCTGGTAAGAAAAATATGATGGAAAAATTTTCCTTTACATCAAACGATAGTACTCTATGCTTTCATTTTTAATCCTTTCCATTTTCCTCCCACTTTTCCTCACTAAATTCCTTGTTCCAAACACAGCATTAGTGCACACGTTAAATTACGAAAAGGATGAGCAGTAATTATCTTACTTTTTGGATGAATCTCTGAATATGAGACACTATCAACTCAACCACTTTGAGAGCCGAGTTAAGAGCCTCCTTTAGCTGCCCAGCATCAACCTGGAAAAGTTTTGACTCATAGATCAGTTCATCACATAAAGGAATCAAACTTTGGAATTTATACAATTGTCAAGCATTGGATCAATTGACTGCATTGATAGAACGGGCAGTAAAAATCTCACCCTCACTTCCCCGCTAATTGGAAGTCTAACCGAGGAATCAAGCAAAGCACTTGTTGCGCCTGACAGAGAGTTTGAGTAATCCTCTTCCAGACTAGACCATGCATCAAGATATGGCATCTAAAGAACAACATAAACATTCAAAAGCATGTTGTAGCAATGCAAATAAAAGTAAATGAGAGAGTTAGAAAGAAAATAGTAACCAAACTTGGTTTTTGCATTTGTTGAATGGAAGAAAGTCAATCACATTTGAGGTGTAAACATAAGTATCCTTGTTTGAAGAAATCACAAACAATAATGAAATGAGCAAAGAATAAGAAAATGAGACCGAGCTATCTCTATTTCGCATTTTTTCCTTTTTCTCATTCTTTTTAAATAAAGTTTTAGGTTTTCATCCTGTTTATTGCACTTAGAAACCAAAAGTGGATTGGTGACAAGTAAAAACTACAAGATCACTAATCCTGAAGACTCAAAATGTGGAAACGCTTTGAGTAAAATAGCCATCATATTGGGCACCATAGATATCAAATAGCCAATGTTAAAGGATAGATTAAAATGAACTCGTTCTCATGTCACATTATGTATTTGACCAGATGGCTGCATCTGAAAAAAATTGTGCAAAGTCAACCCAAACTTATGCAATATGGAAAGTTAATGCATTGTATGCTTGACTTAATGACTCCATCTAAAATAGTTAAAATTGTGCCCAGTCTATTCATTCTTATGCAATATGAAACTGACGAGCCTCGCTTTGCAAATGCACAAGTTACAATCAAAAGACACTTTAAGAAATTTACCAAAATTTCAAAGCGTAATCAAGATAAACCCTTACTTGCCCTTCAGCAATCGTGGTCAAAGTGTTTAGTCCTTTCAATACTGCAAGTTCGCAGTGTTTCCTTTTCACATTATCACGTATATCTGATATCTTGCCCCCAAGTGAACAAAGTTTTCTCTGAATAAGCAGAAAAAGTGCATAACTGATATGCAAAAAGGTACCAGTAATTTCAATATTGTACAGAATTCAAACTATACTTTGTCAAAGACACCTTCATCTAATGAACCGGATTGAAGAAACAACAAAATGCAATATAAGACTCTAGATATCATGCAGTACCAAACAAAGATGTCAAAATTGAGTTAGTCACTACCCACATGAAAATTGAAAAGGAAATTTAATTTAGTACCTAGAGAACAATATACGATGTCCATTGCAGAACTCCATATATATGCGGTCATTTTCGTACTAACAGGAATGTTGATAGCAATTAGTGAACCATAAACCATCATCCGAAAAATACATCAAAGGAACACTTCTTTTGAAAACTAAGGTCTGTAAATTTTATGAATAATAAAGATCCAAACATTAACCATTGGTATTTCCGTAATCAACTCAAGTTGTGACGTAAAATAGCGACAAACCTCAGCTTCCAGTTTCTGAGATTGTGCGGAGGCCTCGGCTGCTTGCATTCGCAAATCGCCACTGCAGATAATGATTACTTAACATCTTGAGGGAATGCACATCTTCCTGATGATTAGAAACCTTCCTCCCTTTCTTCATATCTAGTCCAGACCTTACAAACTGATGAAGGATGTGGAGGCCGAGAAATACCTGCCCCCATCTTCACAGAAGATGAAAAATTCAGTGAACGTGCGCAATCACTCATAACCTTGCTAGAATTCTCAGCATTCTTGTCTGCAAGCCATTGATCCACGTCTGGACATAGAAGACCGAAAATCAGGTACCTTCTGCGGAGAGTTAATTGGCGCACAAAGTGGCGAGTTCGGGCACGAAGAGCTTCCCTGATTCGAAGCAGTAACGTTACAGGAATCCGAATCATCACGAGTGGATGTTGAAATCCTAGAAAGCTTCTTTTCCACATCGGAGGTGGCCTGTTGCAATAGCCTCGTCGCTGCAGTAACCGAGGAGCATCCGTTACTGCTACCATTGAGTGAATTTGAACGGTAAATGCTAGTAGAAACTTGCCTATATCTAGACGGAACAACCCTCTCTGTACCCATTACAATGGGTGTGTCAGGTCTCGACGAAACCCTAACATCGGCATGCTGATGATCTCTGGATTCGCCGTTTTCTCTAATATGCTGTTTCACCCGTTGCTGATGCTGTTTCCTCTGTACGATTGATACAGCTGCAGCGGATGATTTATCTAGGCTACGATCCGGCTCCGGAATGAGGTTCTCGTCGGTACTTGATGGTTGACGGCGACGATGAGCCGATTTCGAGCGCGGCAAATCGGAAGGATTCGGGATAGGGATTGGGGTTGAATTGGACTGAATTAAAGGCGACATGAATCGAGAACTGACTTCTCTCACCCTAGGCCGGCGGTGGGGGAGCGGCGGTGGTGGCGGCTCCGCCGTTGTTGCTCCACCGTTTTGATCAGCCATATTTTGCTCAGCTCTGCAGAATTCACAGTCCTCCAAAATTATTTGGCAGTGATTGGGATCACAACACAAAAACCCCACTGTAAGAATTTGGCAGAAAAAGAGAGAGCTTTTGGTAAATTGTACAGAAAATAAGTGAAAAATGATTGAAAAACTAGCCGTTATAAACTATGACCAACGGGTAACGGTTCTATTTAAAGTATCCTCCAGAGCTATTTGAAAATGCTGTGGAGACCCGACCCGGTTACACGGGCTAATGGGTACGGATTAAAGCAACTAACAAATTATTATATTTGACTAGCTTTAACCTTTATTGTCTGGACCGTTCAAAAAACCGAAAAAAAAAGAAAAAGGAAAAACCTTTATTATCCGGATAATCATACAGGGAGAGGCCTGAGTAACTAGTATCGTATCATGTTCTATATATATATATATATATATATATATATATATATTGCAAAGTACTAGTTCTCTGTTATATATTATTTTGTTAGTTAATTACCATTTTAATAATATGTGATATGACAAATCTCTTGAACCTAAGATGATTATTCGTACAGGGGCCAGATCTCGATTCACAATAATTGCTCAAAATGCGTAAATGAAAAACCACATTTGATTACAAGGGTGCCGATATTTTTTTTTTTCAAAGTAAATCAAAAAGTGCATGAAATCAAAAAGGGGAGATCATCTTTAATTTCAATTACATCGTGTTGAAGAGCTTCCCATTTTTATTCTTAAAATTGCTTGTCATTAAATCAAAAGTACATGAAATCAAAATGGGAGATCATCTCTAATTTAATTTTTTTTTATGGATAAATTAATGCATCAACAAAACCACAAGGCAAAGTAGCACCAAGAACATACTAGAGAAGGACGCTAAAAATCAAATACCGAATCACAACAAAATATCTAAGAGAATTCGCATTGCTCCAATGAGAGTGGAGTTCCCATTGTGCAAGTGCATGGGCAGTAGAATTTGCTTGGTGAGAGATATGGTCGAGCTTCCATTTTGGACATTGACTAATTAAGGATATTTTTCACTTGCTTGGTGGGATGCGAGCTTTAGAGGAGTTTGAGAGTTTGAGAATCATGATATTTAGAATCTGTTGACATCTTTAGTACTATTAAGATATGTTTTGATATTTTCAAAATAGTTGATGTATTCTTGATTTTCGAATTCAAATGATTACCTTACAAACATTATTTCCTTCATTTATCACATGTATTTATCTGTTTGGATAGAAGATGATTGGATTGATTAATAACTTTTTTAATACCAATTATCACATGTTTTAATTCATGATGTGAGATTTAAAATAAATTGATTGATTGTTTTCCATATTATTATTAAACACATCTTCATATCCTAATCATTTTGATAGGTTTGACTTGAAATTATTTGAATGCAACAATCACGTATGGAACTTGTCTAAGTTTCAATCCTATTTCTATTCGGAACTTTATTTATTCTACTGGAATTAAAATCACAACAGCTCCTTCTACTTTTATAATCAATACAGCCGTTAGAAATTGATTTGTCCGGTTGGAATTAAAATCGCAACAGCTCTTTCCTTTTTTTTTCTCATCAAAATAGCCATTGGATTTATGACTATTTAAGGGAGAGCTCTCATCTCTTTGAAAGTAGTGATTGAGTAAGAGTTGATAGTTGAAACGAAAATATTGAGTTCAATACCAAGATTCTTACCATCATATAATTCTTATTTGCTTGTTTTTCTTTTTTCAAGGGACTTTCGATGTAAAGAGAGAGATTTCAAGCTCAAGAATTTCTTAGAAGTGAGTTGAGTTGTAAAGTGTTGCTAGTTCGTAGAGTTGCTAGTTGCACTGGAAGTTCCAGCTAGGTGTTTAGTAGATATTTAAGAGTGCTACAATAAGGTCTTGGTAGAAGTGTTCAACAGCAAACTAATCGCCAGAACCAACCACACTATCTCGCTTCAGGGGCTCAGTTAAATTGTTTATTATTTCTCTTTTTATTGAGAGTTTTAGCTCTTGATTGGTATTTACCTGTTACACTGCAACTTATATTGCAACTATACTAATACCATTTATTGTTAACATGTTATACTAAGTGAAAACTCAGGAACTAGATGTAGTCCAATTGGGTGAATCAAGATAAATTTATGTGTCATTTTATTACTTTGTATATTTTACATCATTACTTGCTCTAGTAATATCGTTGATACTTCCAGAGCAATAACTATCTTTCAAGCAAAGCATTGGTATTTAAAACCTTTAATTTATTCCACTGCATTTTACAAAATTATTATAAAAAAGTTTTAAAACCTAATTCAACCCCCTCCCATTTTAAGCACATCTCATCTATCAGAATCTTTTCTTGAAATTGACTAAACAAAACTTTCAACGGTGGGTGCATCAAATTTTAATTAAATCATGTTTAAAAGCTTTCCATTTCTATTCTTAAAAAATGCTTAAAAATTCTCTACTCCATTAAACGGATCCAAAGCGAACCCATTCCATTCATAAAAAAAGAGAGATTTTGCTGACTTTATCTTACTGATGCTATACCAGAAACATGAGTCGTGGGATGTGCGAGGGTGAGGGTGTGAGAGAGAGAGAGAGATTGGGCACTAGGATGGATCAAGTATGTATGTCATTAAATGGATTTCTAACATACCACTAGAAAACTCATTACCCATGATTACCTAGCTCAAACTCAAGCCCAAGTACTACCCATGAATTTCCCTTGGACCCAGACGAGACCAAACCCAATAGGTATGTGAGTTTGGGTTCCTTTTATTGACCCGAATCCTTAGCTCTGGGTCGGGTCTAGGTCTGATATCATTTTTCTTTTTCAGGTACATGCAAATCCACATAAGTTAATGTTGTTGCACTCTATTTTGTATTCTCACTTATATTTTTTTGGCATGACAAATCTAAAAATATAATAATATATTGATCCACATCCAAATCCAAACTAAGAATTTATTGGGCAATTGTAAAAATATATAAAATTTCATGTTCTTTTTTATACAATATAAAATTCCATATTCTATATGAAGGATAATATACCTACCACATATCACTATCTCCTCCCTTTTCTTCATTCTCAATCCAAGGCTCCTTCCTCTAGAATTCCTCCAATAATAGACTATCAAAACTCGAAAGTTCTTATTTGAGGAACGGGAAATATAGGCTGCTCCTTCCTCCAGAAATAGATTATCAGAAAATTTTCAACAAATAATTGAACGAAAGTCTGACGAAGATTTGGTTAATGAGACCAAAACACTACGGGCTAAGTCACATCTTTCAGCTATTCTAAATTATATCTTAAATTGGAGGCCATTAACTCGAACTTGTGTGCAGAGAGTCGAGAGAGAAAGAGAGTCAAGAGAGAGAATGGTGGGTGAGAGAGAGAGGGTCATTATAGTAGACACCGCAGATTAATACTTTTAAATTTTAATTAGTATTGGATAGGTGTTGGGTAATGGGTATTGAATATTAATCGGGTTTAAACCCGCCCCAAAGAAATTCGTTTAATAGGTGTGGACCTGGGTATGAGTGCGGATAAAATAAAACGGCTTCGGTCAAATAGCTTTCTTTTGGGCCTGGGTGGTTGACGGGCCTACATTCTAGCGCTCAGAAAGAAATTAAGAAATCATACAGGAAATTCCACATCGGACAAAAGAAATGGAAGTAAACAGTTCAAATTATCTCCATCTCAAGAAGCATTTCATACATCATGTACAGGCATTAGCTTAGTTTGATCAAAAGAAATTGAATGATGCTCCATAGAGCAATTCTAGCCCTAATCTTCTAAAGTGATTCTCTGTAATCTACAATTCTATTGCAGTATACTTCTAAAAGATACAAAGTTTGGATGTGGCGCTTTGCAGTGTCCAGCTTGATATGCCACATGTTATCGACTTATCATATATGATATACCCTTGTGAAATCAAATTCTATCACGCAGGACGAGTAAAATCAGCCAACTACTGGAAAGAGGTTTAGTCATGTCAATGATAACTTCCGCTCCTAGAATCACCGAAAAGCTCATCTGTACAGCATCGAACAATAGGCATGGCAAATGAATTTAAGTAAAGACAAATTTAGATAGAAGTCGGACCAGATCATGCACACTATAGCCTTTGAAATCAAAACGGTAGCACTACATGAAACCCGGACCAGCATAAGTCTTGTACCCAAAGACACAGTGCTAGTGTTCGATTTGCCATAGAGAGTCAATTGAGCCAGTGAAATGTTAAACATGCATTTTGTCACAACCATATTTGACTCAAACGGTCAGCACAAAACGACCAGATAGAAAGAAGCATATGCCTGAAAAGGGAACAAAGAAATTGCACTGGTACCAACAGAAGCCTGCTGAAGCAGCAGCTAATTCCATGTCAAAATCCGATGCCGTATTTGCACAGATCATAAATAATTCTCAAACTATATCGACACAATGAGTTGATCTGGGCGCTTAACTTACCGTGTTCATCATCATCATCATCACCACTTTGAGTAGTGAAAAAGGGGGTGAGGTAGTTCTTATCTAGTGCAGTAAAAGATGACGTGCTGCAAGAAGGAATCAAGAAACTGACATTCAGAAACAATTTAAAGCACAAATATAAAAATGGAAATCTGAAAAATCACATATTAACCACCTCTTACGGAGCTCCTCAAGTTTCATCTTAAACCGGTTTCCTGACGATGATTCCTCCTGATAAGGAGGAGCTCTGTAGCCATTGTTTGTGTCAAAGCTCTGAGATTGGGAAGCAGATGAATAGCATTTAGTAAATAATTCACCATAAACACTTTGTAATTACTCCCCTCCTCTGTCCCAGAACCAACTAGGATATCGTTGCAAAAAACAGCACAATGTCATAAGGAGTTCGAGAATTGCTTTAGTTCAATCTTTCCAGCATAAAAAGCTATTCAGATTCTAACATTACAAGCCATGCCATCTTGCAGGTAACATGAAAGCATATATAAATTTAAAGAAGCCTCTCATGACAGGGAACGATCCAAGGGACTTACTTCGCCTAATGGGACATCATGGACGTCACCCACCACTTGTAAAGCTTCCAGCATGGTTCCTGTTGATCCTCCTATCAGCAAGACCTAAAAAATAACACCCACCACAGAGATGTTAAAAATATCTCAACCAACTTATACGACAATTTCAAGGTTTAGAAAGTAAAGCCACAATATTAACTGAATAGACTACAAATGAGTCAGCAACCAACTATTGAGAATGGATAGCAATTAGATTTTCCAATAATGACATTTAAATCTAATTATAACATACTGCAAGAATGTACATGTTCATCCATCTTCCATTAGAGCTCCACAAATTAATCTAGTTAATTTTTAAACATGTGGTCACTTACTGTCAAAACAACTATTGCAGTCGTGGCAGTGAATATCGTCTGACCATGCCCTTCTGGAAGATCATGAACTGATTGCAAGGCTAGCGCAAAAGCCATAGCCCCTCGGAGACCTATTATGGATATCATATGAATTCGAACGAACAAAAACTGTCAGTATGTGTATGAACTTGGAAGCACAAATAGGTGGGGAGGTGGAGAAGGTGATTGGGGTTGTAAAAATACAAAACATAGCTGTTCAAACAACTAAAATTCTCATCCACTTACCACTATACCAAAGTGCTTTCTGATGCTTCATTGGTATTTTTCTATGTGCAGGTCTGACCAAATTCACCAAATAAGCGCACGAGAACACATTTGCCGCTCTTCACAGAACAAGTAGAACAAGGTTCAGTAATTGTGCACAATGAATTCAAAACTAAATTTCCCCATTAGATCACCAAAACGGCATAGGCAAAAATTGGGTAAACAATATCTCTTTACACAAGGTAAATGGTCAAATTGTGTAGTAGCAAAGAAAATATTCAAAAAAAAAACACAAATGTTAACATACAGAATAAAGCAACGTAGCGTACCTTGCAATTCCAATGAATAACTAGTTTAATTTAAAACAAGTTAAGGAAAAATATAAGTGAACCTCAGCTAAAGAAACAACGGATGTCTCATTCAGATTTAAAACAACTCAAGGATACAATTGAAAAAAAGATAAATCCAATATGAGACCAGCTGTGCTTTTCCATGGCAATGTCAAATCCCATGTAAATAAATCTGCAAGATTGAGAGAAACTAAGGAAATGTGGCTGAAAAATCAATAAGACAATACATTTGTAACTGAATGATTGCTCACACAAAAGTCTCTGCCAACGATGATATCAGATGGAAAAATGCAGAGACAAATTTCTGGGATTTATCTGACAAGTTTGGGTAACTGTAGTGCTTCATGACCTAAAACAGAAATAACCACAATGTTTTGCTGCAATATAATATCAAATAAAAGATAAGCACCAGATAAAAATTACATTAGTTTCACTTACTATTCCAGTGAACAATATAGATACGATACCCGAGAGACCAAGCCCTTCGGCTAGCATGTATCTGGATAAAATTGAAGATGACAATACACAAATTAAGTGCTAAAGAAACAGAAAAAACAAAATTGAGTCCATAGAGCAAAAAGGAAGTTCAAAAATATCTTACGAGAAATATGGAAAAAGAACAAACAGACAGCACTCCAAGTTCTGAAGACTGTACAGGATACAAGAAACAACCGCAATAAGTATTTCTTGTAGCTTGACTCTTAACAGACAATGCAGAACACTGAAAATATGCTTACTTGTCAATATCCAGGCCAGCATACTTGAAAAGGTTCAGGAAGTTAAGGCCTTCGCATAACACAGGATGCACTAAAAATCATTGAAAAGGATGTTTTGGAAAGAATTGTAAAGAATTACAAAAGGATATTAAAGCAGAAGTGAATCCAACTCCGACCCCTGCAGAGTTACAAACAAATTATACTCGTTAGCTTTCATACGAACGTTCAATCTGGCTGGATGAATAAACAAATGTTTTATTCACGAACTAAAACAATCAAATGAGACAGGACAAATGATTTTTTAAGTTACTAAGTTGAGGGGAATGTGTAGGCTATCTTTAATGTAAAAAATTCAAACACATAGCACAGTGTTGTCAAACTTTTTGAAAGCCAAGCAGAAAAAGGCATGCGACAAATAGGTTGTCAATTGCTTGGGACGTCACAGCAATCAAAACCAGCTAGGAGTACAAATATTCCACTTACTGAATTCCTAAAAGGTGAACTTATGTGTTTAGGTGGGATCCAAAAACTTAGACAGGAGCAACCTAAAAAGGCAACAGTTCTTTAAGTACTCCTTAACCATAAGGATTCGGGATTCCAGAAATTTAATAGGGTAATCATCTGTTGTGTCCTAAGCTAAATTTCAACTCCAAAGGAAGTTACAGAATTCTCCATTTATCAGCGACTTCCTTAGCTCAAAGCTAACCTAACGCATTCCATTCACATCAGGTTGCAAAATTTGGCGAAACAAAAAATTAGGTTTGTTTCCTTATGACCATTTTCTTATTAATTCAACAAGTTAACTACCACCTGTAAAATGAAAAAGAAAGGAGGGAGAAACGGACCAAAGATGAGAAAATGAAGACCCAGACACAACATATAGAAAATTACCCAAAGTCCTGATGACTTCACCTCATTGAATATGAATTAAATCTCTATTTTAAACATAAAACTATAAATATAAAAGATGAACTGCATTAATTAGTATAGAGTGCTAGCAATGAACCTGCTGACATTGATCCAACAAAAGTCTCGAGAAATCTGACCACAACCATAAAAAAATTTTGACCTGATGACATGTGACTCCTCACCAAAGACATTGTCCTACGAAAGTATAAACAAGATTATTAAATGACTCATTCTGCAATTGTATCCTCATTATGATAGATTGCTATAATTTGGCTGACCTGTACAAAGATATCGCCATCTTCAAACGGAAGAACAAAGAAATGAACAAACAAATTAGTGAACTAGTAAATCAGTAAATGAAAAATATCCATAGACATTAACAGAACTTACTGCATCATTTAGCACAGATTCACCAAAGACCAAAGCATACAGATTCACGTCTGTGCCAAGCTCCTATAAATGTTGCATCAAGAGAACATTATTTACAATTATCTTATGATGCAAGGCAATGTGACTTGAAAATGCAACAGAACATAATAGATCTTCGAGCCCTCTCACACTACTTTACTAGTAAACAAACAGAAGTGTTGATGTTCCACTTAAGCTAGATAAAGGGTGACCATAGTTAGTCAATATCAACAGAGAAATATGCAGGTTACCCAATGTCCAACTTGATGGCAAGCCAACTTAAACTAAAACTCTAGCTTTGACGTAAAAATTTATCCAGGTCACTTTGCAGAACACATATAACATTAGTAAAAAAGTTTTATATATTCATTTCCCTCGCATGCGGGAGAAAATGCATGCTATCCGTATCACAATGCATAATTATCAATCATAATTATCCAAAAAAAAAAAAAGGTCTGTGAACTATACCATGCAGACTACATATCAAACTTGCCCCACCTTGGACCTGAATGGTAGTTGTTTCGTCATACAGAACATTCTCAACAATTCCATGACAGATCTAAGAATTTAAACTAGCAAGCCGACAGAAAGAAACATAGGGTATCATGAGTCTAAACTACCAGATCACCTGAAATATGGACAAAACAGTGACAGGATCAGTAGCTGAGATGAGAGCACCAAACATCAGACACTCAACAAAAGGAAGCTTGTAGATCAAATATGACACTCCAGCAAGGTATCTGCATCAACAAACAAGGAATCATAAAAAAGACCACTGGTGATGATATAAATATTCCATCTAACATGGCTTATGTATAAGAGTCTGAACCAATTAAGAGAAATGTTACTCACACCAAAATCCCTGTGACAACAGAGGCAACAAAAGTTCCGAATATTGCAAATGTTACTATGGCACCAAAGTTAGAAAAGAATGGTTTCTGCAAAATTAAATTATAGTATTGGTCATCTAATACAGAGATATGAATAAGAATGCTAGAAAAAAGGTCCTTTCAGCTCATAGGAGAGCTTCATTTGGATATTGGGGCAAAATGATGCATAGAAAAAATAAGACAAAGGAAAGATTCTTTTTAGTTTTTAAGTTTGGTCTTTCATGGCTGAAAGGAGCTTCCATATGTCCCCGGAGTTTAGCCTAAAGCTCAACCACAAGAACCCAGTAAATTCTTCCCCTCTTTCCCTTCACCACCCTTATCAACTTCAAAGTGCTAGTATAATATAAAATAATTGTTCGCAATAGTCTAACCCTACAACTTATAACTAAATAGATTAGAATTGTGGACCAATCCATATCACCAATCTTGTACAATAGTTCAGACTGTTCAGACTTCTTATCTGAAAGAAAAAGAATATTAACAAGAAAAACAAGATAAATGAACTAAGCAAGAGTCATAAATGTGTATGCAAACTGTATGTACAATTGTGCAGGCTATGATACTTCAAAGCTTGGATAGGTAATGCTTCAGGCATTTTCTTTTCCTGTTCCAACTCTATGTTTACCAATTAACATCAAGCTTTATACAAAAAATAAAACAGGGGCAACTTACAGGCTGCAGACTGAATCCCGACTGAGTGAACCCGAAAAAAGAAGTCAAGGACATACTTCCTCTTGCAAACCAACAGAATAACAAGGAAAATTAACAATTCAGCTTAGGTTTTAACATAAAGTACACGGTGCAAGGATATAATATAATTGGGGGCAGCAGAAACAAGAAGAAGAACTCCTCATGGAAGTTGAACCAGGCCCTGGTCAAGCCAAAATAAATATTAAATCAAAATGAGTTCTATAATCCACACAAAACAAAACATCAAAAAGGGAATAAGGAATTAGGTAAATTATATGTGATTACCTGATGCTATTCTCCGTATTGGAAATATTTGCCAGCACACCCACAATTAAACCTGTATCCCCATTCAGAGTCACCATTCGATTATACAAACACCCAAAAGCGTAATCAGGTGAACAATAATCACTAACGCGAACAAATCAGGGCAAATGGAGATTAAAACGGGAAAAGGGAATTAAAATTACCGATCAAGAGTGAAGCACTAGCTTCAGGAAGATAATAGAAGCGATGACGGCGAAGAACATGGCCGAGAACAAAGGACAAAACGAGCATCATAATCTGAAGAAGAATACCGACGCCGGCGGCCTGCTGCTCTTTCGCCGGACTTCCCCTCGGATCGGCCGGAGATATTCGCAACTCTTCCATGCCGATTCCTGGGGACCGTAATACTCAAGAATTTGCGCTGTATCAACCAATTTACAATATCAATCGAATCGACAATCACGAAATGATTTCTTTCGACTGTTTTGAGCGCTGAGACTTTTAGGGGGCTTTAGTTTAGACTTTTCGTCCTTTTTTCTCGTCAGTGGTTCAATTCTCTAGAAACGCGAGTTCGATTATTTCACACTTCCGTTGCCTGCAATTAAACTGCGCTTTTATTTCTTATGGGTTTAAATATTCCTTTATGCTTGTTTTGCAAATTTTGCTTTAAAGGTCTTGTCAGCCGAGTCATCTCCATTATAGCCCCCCTGTTTTGTGCTATATCGGGAAGTAGTCCTTCAAGGTTTTCATTTAAACTAGCGGCAAACGCAAGTTATGCATATGCTTTAATGTTTAAAAATAAATAAATATATCTTTTATCAAAAATAAATAAATAAATATATCTTGTCTATGCATGTTTTATATAGTTGAACCTTTTTTTTTTATTAAGTTAAGCAATTTTGCAATTGATGCAATAATTTATATAAGTACTTTAGAATGTGATTTTCTTTTGATTGCTTTATATAATTTTTAAAAAAATTCACTTTTGACCATTTTGTTCTAGTTTATGTGTTTTAGGGAAAAAAAATCAACAATTTTTTTTTATCATTATAGTGTTTTTTTCCCAAAAAACCACAAGTTTTAGATTCTATAAAAGCTCATTCAAACAGATTTACTAATAAATAATTTACATGATTAGAATAATTACTATACAATATTTACAAGTTTGTACATGAAAGTATAAGGAGTTAGTCAAAATGAAGTTATAATGGTGGTTGACTGTAATTCACAATTGATGAAAATTGTCTTCTATAAAAATAAAAATAAAAAAAAAATAAAAATTATACTAAAGTTGGCTTCACATATTTTAATTTACTCTATTTCTATTATTAAACCCCGATATCCTATTCTCATTAAATATTATATTAGGGTTTAGTAATATTATCTGAAAGTAAAAACAAGAAGATAGAAAGAAATATTGTATGTGATGTGGTCGGATTTTGGCCTGCGGTATACGTCACTTCGATCTAGGAATAAGTGTCCGAATCCGGTCAGGTAGATCCGAGTAAGGTTGTCTGAATGCTGGTCGGGTTCTATTTTGCAAGGATGGAGCACACGTGAGACTAGCCGGAAGTGTCTCCGGCGAAGACCCTCCGACGCTCAAGTCAGAATTCGAGTAGGTGAACAGTAAGTAGTAATCAGCGTATTGGTAGATAAAAAATGTCTTACCCAATGAATAGTGTCGCCGTACTATTTATAATAATAAAAAATAGGTGGGCCGGACCAGAATTAGGTTGGCCCAATCCCGTTGCTGGTAACGGGCGTTCCCCATGACGCGCTGTAGGTGCGTGGGGTGCATCCCTTGCTCGAGGAGGGTGTCAAGGCATTGACTCCGAGGATGAAGTGTTGTCGACATCGATCATGTCATTTCATCGAGTCAAGGAGATGTGGTGAACTCTGGCCGAACAAGGCCGTCAAGAAAAAGACCGTGGGCCTGATCGAAATAGGTCTGACACGCGGCAATAGGAGGATGGCGGCATGTGCTGAGCTGGATCCGACGTGTGAGCTGAGGAGGCGCGTACGTGGCCAAGGCAGATTTGGCCACATCATTAGCCCCCCCAGTTCTTGGTTTGACCAACCATCGTAATTCGGGCAGACCGGGAACTGTCCAAGGAGATAGCGCCTACGATTTCGCTCAGGAATTTCCGATCAGGCGTTGGCGGTAACTTCGAAATTGACCGTTGGGATGTGACCGTTGGTAATAAATACTGGCGTCTGTTGGACTTCCCGAGGAGTATTTTTACCGGCCCTATAAATAGGGACTCCGGGCGAGACTGCAGGCGCGTCATTTTACAATCGAGCTGAAGTTCCATTCCGAGCATAATCTGAGAGCACCGAGCACACGGGAACCGTTTCGAGCACACAAATTCTCCTTTCGACCAGCCAAACCTAGGTATTCCCCTTTTTCCGAACTGTTTCTTTCTTGCTCTTCATTTTCGTTAGACAAACAATCCATAGATATGAGCCAATCCATGAATAGCTCGGATAGTCAAAATAGGATGGTAGAGTCCCCGATCGAAGGGGGGTTAAGCGATATAAATCTGTCAATCTCCTTGGAGGTAGAAGCCTCTTTTGAGGGGGCAACATCTCGTTGCCCGGGCAAGGCGAGCACCAGTCGGCCTCGAGGGGGTGGTAAGAGCCCGAGTAGGGTAGAGGAGTTGAGGCGGCGCATGGAGGCGGAAAGAGGAGAGGTACTTCCTCCGATGGGCGACATGCCCGACGTGTTGGTACCTTCGTGGAGGTCCGTCTCCGGAGAGGAGGGCCCATCCCGTCAAGAGCCTCCTCGGGGGAGAAGAAAGGCCATCGCTGGGAACCAAACAACAGTTAGTTGGGGAAACATCATCGCGAATAACACCGAGCGGGACAGAAAGAAAATAATGAACCACTACATCCGAGACTCGTTTGGTGTCATCTGGCCGGGCAGGGAGGATTCCATTACGAACCCCCCCGAGGGGTGCATCCCCATTCACTACGCTCACATCGAAAACGGGCTTAGATTTCTGATCTCGGCCTTCATTTCCACCATCCTAAATCGATTGAATATAAGCCCGATTCAACTGACCCCAAATTCATACGCCTCGATGTGTGCCTTCGTTGTTTTTTGTTGCTGTACCAGGGCACACTCCCACTGTGGCCAACTTTTCTGATCTAT
This sequence comes from Petrea volubilis, assembly GCA_026212405.1. NCBI lineage: Eukaryota > Viridiplantae > Streptophyta > Magnoliopsida > Lamiales > Verbenaceae > Petrea > Petrea volubilis. The sequence continues at coordinate 7,888,858 of CM047870.1, forward strand.
ACCAAGTTAACCACTCGAGCAGGTCCTCCCCGGATGATGAATTTAACTGCTTTTTCGTGAGTGCGAAGAATGGAAGAAAGCTGATCGAAACAGCTTCATCGTCCTACGGGGCGGACTAGAAGCAGAAATGGTGCTACATACAATCCGATGATCCATGGCCGGTGAGGAGGGTGCATAACCCGGAGGCGAGGAAGCTCTCCCTGGCCGGACTGGGATCGAGCAGTTGGACAAGGGAGTGGGTGCTCAGCCAGAAGACCCTGGGCTTATTGAGCCCCATCTTTCTCACCCAGGAACACTTTCTAGTAAAGGCCGGGCTCTCGCCGGCCAGGCTTGATACCGAACACATTGCCTTTGGTAGCGATTTTACTGCATGTTTCTGATCGAATTATGACATCCTCCTGTTTCTATACATGTATCTGATCGGATTATTTTTCCTTATGCAGCCGCTGAAGTGTTGGAGATGGGCCGCATGAACCTGATCTCGAAGGTAGCCGGAGGGAGGAGGAGGCCATCCCCCCCCCACCGGAGGAGGCCCGTGCCATAGCAGCCACAACTAGTGCTCCGAGAAGATCGGGGCAGGCCGCAGTTACAACTCAAGGCCCTAGTCGGGGGGACGTCCCCGATGTGGGGGAGACGCCTCTCGTCCGGAAGAGGAAGGCCCCAGACTCCACGCCACCGACGAGACCAACGGGGCCCGTTCCGAAGAAGCCCGCCTCGAAGTCGGCCTAAGGGCAAGCGGCCGGCTGACGGCTCCGGGTATTCATCGGAAGAACTGGAGGTGCTAAACTATTCGGACGCCCCGGAACCCCGCTTCGGCCCCAAATATGGTGACCTCTCCGACTATAGTATCCTCGGAGGGGCGAACAAAATCTTGGCGATAAGGAGTTTCCGAAACGCCATTTTTAAAGCCGATCAGGTCAGTCTCTCCGAGCTCGACGATGCAGAGCTGGCCCTGAGCATCGCCCAGGACATGAACACTCTTCAGCAAAGGGTGTTCCACGGTCTTCGTCAGCTGGAGGTCAGTCGTGCGCGTTGTGACAAGGCCGAGCGGGAGGCTCGAGGAGGCAACCTCCAGGCGGATTTGGATGAAGAGCGGCAGAAAAATCAAGTCGCTCAACGGGAGATCGCCACAGCATGGGGGAAGACTCAGGCCCTGGAGGAGCGGCTCGAGAAGCTCGAGCTGGATTTCAAGACCAGGGAGTCCTTGCTGGAGCAAGAAGTTACCCTCCTTAGGAAGAAGGCTAAGGATGCCTTCGTGCAAGGAGAAGAGAGGGGTCGCCGCTTGATGAGGACCGAATTGATGGCCTCGGTCCCCGGCTGGGAGAAAGAAGCCGTAAAGCGGTTCGTTCGAGGACCGGTGTTCGAATATGCTACCATCCTCCGTGGGGCGAACGATGCCTCCCTCGGATTTGAAAGAGCCTTCAAGCAGCTGAAGGCGCGCGGCGTCATCCCGCAAGATTTTTCCATGGAGGGGTATGGCCTCGATCTGAACGATGTCGGGGAGAAAGACAATGAGGATGATGAGGCGCTCCCGACATACGAGGGTGCAGAGTTCGCCCAGGTTATATCAATCGTGGAGAGACAGGTCCGCAATGAGGATCATAGGCGCTTGGGGAGCCTCTCTCACCTGATGTGGAGCCCGACGATCCCATCGTCCTGGACCAAGGAGGGTCACCTTTGGGGGCGACAAGTGCCCCGTCGAATGCAGGTGCGGCTGGCGCTGGGGCCGATCAAGCCGTGGAGGCGGCCATCGAGGACGTGGCCAAGGAGATAAATGGCGCTTAGGCCATAAGATCTTATACCGGGCTGGATGCCCGAGAACATGTATTTTTGTTTTTTTTTTTTTTTTGTAAACTTTATTATGATCAATGAAACTTTTGTTTTCATTCAAGTTCCTGGTCGAGATATTATTTCATGGTCATTTTTATCAACGCAAGTTTGATGGTCGAAATGTGATGCTCAGTCCCGTCACTGCAAAACATGGTCTCAGCATCGAAAGGTATGGTATTTAATCCGGTAAGGGAGTTTGAAACAAAAATTTTGAGGACTTCAATAAAACCTTGAGAAATAACTTGATAATTAAAAGTCGAATTTTGGGAAAAAGGAGTTTGTGTATAAAATGGCGTGTTTTAGCCGGAAACGTATTCGATGATAACGATGTAATTATTGAAAAGGTTGAATGAAAAACTTCGAGTAGGCTGATAACGATGTATTTATTAAAAAGGTTGAATGAAAAACTTCGAGTAAGCTAATCGTTACACGCGATATTTCTACTCGGGCCATTATCATACATAGAACCGTCTGAGGTTCGTGGCGTTCCAAGGACGGGGTAGTTCCTTCCCCGACATGTCCTCGAGGCGGTAGGCGTTGTTCTTGCAAATCTTGGTTACTTTGAACGGACCTTCCTATTTGGGGTCCAACTTCCCCACAGGGCGAGAAACCCCGACCTTCTTGGTGACCAGATCCCCGATCTGGAATGTCCGGGGATGGACGTGGCGATTGTAAGCACGTGCAGTTGATGCCCGGAAGTTATCCAACCTTCGCAAGGCGGCATACCTCCTCTCGTCGGCGAAGTCGAGCTCGGTCAGGTGAGCGTCGACGTTGGCGATCTCATCGAAGTGCGCAACCCGAGCAGATGGCTGCAGCACTTCGGCAGGTATAACGGCGTCTGAACCATAAACTAAGGCGTACGGGGTGTCGCCCGTTGCAGTTCGAGGAGTGGTCCGGTATGCCCAAAGCACGCCTGGGAGCTCGTTGGCCCAATTGCCCTGAGCGTCGGCCAAGGTGGTCTTAAGTCCATGGAGAATCGTTCGGTTGGTGACTTCAACTTGGCCGTTTGCCTGAGGGTTCCCTACTGAGGTGAAACGCTGCTCGATTTTGAGGCTAGAGCACCATTCCTTCACCCGCTGACTTTGGAACTGGGTTCCGTTGTCGGAAATGATGACCCTGGGAAGTCCGAAGCGGCAGATGATGTTTTTCCAGATGAAGATTTTGATAACCGAGTCGGTGATCTTCGCAACGGCCTCCGCTTCGGCCCACTTTGTGAAATATTCGACTGGCAACAATCACGAACTTCCTTTGCCCGGGGGCTTGAGGGAACGGTCCGAGGATGTCTATTCCCCATTGGTCGAATGGCCAAGATATCTCCATATTTATCATCGGAGCGGCAGGCTGTTGGACTAGGTTGGCATGCAGTTGGCAAGCTCGGCATCTTCGGACGAAGTCGAAACAATCTTGCATGAGATTGGGCCAGAAAAACCCTGCCCGTGATACCTTCTTGGCCAAAGACCTTGGCCCAGTATGGTTTCCGCAACACCCTTGGTGTATCTCTTCGATGACCTCCCTGGCCTGCTGTGTGTTCAAGCATCGTCGAGGAGGCCCATCGAAGCTCTTCCTGAACAGGCGCCCTTGCCCGTCGAGGGCATATCGAGAGGCCTGCCGCTGGAGTCTCTTGGCTTCGACGGGTCCCTCGGGGAGTATTCCATCCTTCAGGTAGGCGATTAGTTATGCGATCCAATCCTCCGGGGGCTCGACGTAGAAAACGCACTGTCGCGTCCCCGACCCAGTCAAGGGTGTTGGCGAACTCAACATGGTTATTCTTCTTTCTTTGGTCCCTCTCACCGAGCTGGCTAGCTTCGACAATTGATCCGCCCTCTCATTTTCTGTCCGGGAAATTCGCTCGAGAGAGAACTTGACGAATCTTTCCTTCAACTTGTTGACCTCCTCGAGGTACTTCGTCATCGATGCTTCACGGGCGTCGTAATTGCCATTGACCTGCTCGGCCACCAACTGCGAATCGGTTAAGGCGACAAGCTCGTCCACGCCCTTGTCCAGGGCAATCTTCATTCCCGCGGCGAGAGCTTCGTACTCGGCTTCGTTGTTGGAAATCGAAAATTCAAGGCGAATGGCGAAGTCGAGCTCGTTACCCAACTCATCCCGCAGATAAGCCCCGGCTCCCCCACCTGAATTCGTGGAGGATCCATCGACCATGAGGGTCCACCGTGTTTTTAGCTCCGTTTCCGCCCTCGGGGCCACTTCTGCTAAGAAGTCCGCCAGGACCTGGGCATGAATCGTTGTTCGTGGTTGGAACTGGATATCGAACTCGCCGAGCTCGACGGCCCTACTTCACGAGCCGGCCCGAGACATCGGGTTTGGCCAATACCTGCTTCAGAGGCTCACTGGTCAGGACCACGATGGTGTGGGCCTGAAAGTATTGCCTCAACTTCCGGGCGGAGTGGACCAAAGCGAGAGCAAGCTTCTCGATGGTCAGGTAGTTCCGTTCAGGGCCTTGGAGGAGCTTGCTTAGGTAATACACCGGGCGGTGTACCCGATCCTCCACGTGCACTAGGCTCGAGCTGACCGCATTTGGGGATACAACCAAGTAGGCATAAAGGGGCCTCACCGGAACTGGTTTCGACAGCAGAGGGGGCTCGGTCAGGTATCTTTTTAATTCGAGGAGCGCGTGCTGGCATTCCTCCGTCCATTTCCAATCTGGCACCTTCCTTAGTGCTTTAAAGAATGGGAGGTTCCGGTCCGCTGAGCGAGATATGAACCGATTGAGGGTGATTATGCACCCTACCAACCTCTGTACTTCCTTCACTGAGCTAGGCGGCTCGATGTCGAGGATGGCGCGAATCTTCGTGGGGTTGGCCTCGATCCCCCTATGGCTGACAATGAACCCGAGGAATTTACCTCATCGGACTCCGAACGTGCACTTGTTCGGGTTGAGTTTTAGGCCATATTTTCTTAGAATCTCAAATGTTCGAGCAAGGTGCCCGAGATGGTCGGACCCCCGCTCACTGCGGACTATCATGTCGTCGGCGTAAACTTCGACGGTTCTCCCGATCTCTTCCTTGAACATGAGATTCACGAGTCTCTGATACGTAGCTCCGGCGTTTTTTAGCCCGAAGGGCATCACGAGGAAGCAATACGTCCCCGTCGAGACGACGAACGACGTCTTCCCACGATCCTCCTCGGCCATGTAGATCTGGTAGTAGCCTTGGAAGGCGTCCATCATGCTCATCAACTCGCACCCCGCCGTTGAGTCAACGAGTTGGTCTATCCGAGGAAGGGGATAGTGATCCTTGGGGCAGGCTTTGTTGAGATCGGTGAAGTCGTTGCACATCCGCCATCGGCCATCGCCCTTGGCAACGACGACTACGTTGCATAGCCATTCGGTGAACTGGACCTCCACAATGTAGCCTGCCTCGAGAAGCTTGTTGACCTCCTCCTCGATGATTCGGTTACGAGCCTCACAAAATATCCTCTTTTTCTGCCTCACCGGCTTGAACGATGGGTCTGCGTTGAGGCGATGAACAATGACTTCGAGATCGATTCCCGAAAAATCTGAGGCCTTCCAAGCAAAGACGTCGGCATTTGTCCGGAGGAAGTCGACCAACATGACCTCATGATGCGGCTCGAGGGTCAATCCTACCCGGGTGGTCTTGGATGGGTCGCCTTCTACGAGCTGGATTGTCTTGAAATCTTCCGCTGGCGTCATTTTTTCTTCCTCTAGCCTCCTCTGCTTTGCCGGGTCGATTTCGGAGGACTCGGGGATGTCCATCCGCGAGGTGGCTGTCTCGATTGGATGGGGTGCCGGAGTCTTCTTCCCTTCGACGGAGGCCGAGTAACACTTCCAGACGTCCAAGATCCGACATGTGACTTGCCCGACCCCCGCGGGGGTGGGGAACTTCATCTTCAAGTGATACGTGGACACCACCGCCCGAAACGCATTAAAAGCGGGTCGCCCGAGGATGATGTTGTAAGCAAACGGGGCATCAACTATCAGATACTGGACCATTATAGTCTTTCTTCTCGTGGCCTCCCCCAACGAGGTGGGGAGTTGAATCATTCCGAGGGGGACCACCTCGGAGCCTCCGAACCCGACAAGAGGGGTCTGCACGGGGTAGAGCGTGTATCCTCCCAAGTCCATCTTGGTGAAGGTGTTGGCGAAAATGATGTTGGCGGAGCTCCCATTGTCGATTAGGGTCTTTGCCACTGAATAGTTGGCTACGTCCAGATTAATGACCATTGGGTAATCCGGTGTATCCTTGAGGCCTTCTATCTTCGGGATGTGCGCAAGATCACGGTCGGAGAATTCAAGTGACTCCGATGTCGGCGTCGTTGCCTCTGATATGGTGTTGACATGCAGCCTCTCGTGGTAGTAACGCTCTTCGATACAGTAGCGGGCTTGGTCAAGGCGCCTCTCCACCTGTCTTCTCCTAGTTTTAGTGTCTCCTCCACTGGGGCCTCCCGCTATGGTGTGGATCATCCCCCTGACCGGGAGGTTGTCCTGTGTGGCCGGCTGTTTGTCGGTTTGAGTCGAAGGCGTGTAGCCCCTTCGAGGAGAGCGAGATCTAGCTCTCCTCGGTGTACCTTGTTCATCGTCCGTGGGGGACGGGGAGTCGCGTCGGCGGCTTCCCCCACTTTTGTGGCCCTGTCCTTGCTTTTTCACGTATTTTTTGATCTCCGGTCGGCCCATATCGATGAGGCGCTGTATTTCCTTCTTGAGAGATAGCAGCCCTCGGTGTCGTGGTTACCCACTTGCTTGTGAAACGCACAATACTTATTCCCTCTCGGAGGGGCTCCATCCACGTCCTGGATCTTCCTCAGCCTCCAGAAAACCGTCGGGTCGCTGGTGTTGATTGTGGCGAAGATCTCTTTCCTTGACATCACCAATGGGGTGAGATCATTGTCCCGTCGGCGATCTTTCCTTTCCCCGACCTCTGGCCTCCTTTTAAACCTCATGTCCTCAACGTTCATGTATTGTTGAGCGATGGACATGACTTTCTCCATGGTGGTGGGGCGCTTCTTGGCCAAGTGGTCCTAGCACGCTTGGTTTCGGATGGCCCCCATGATTACGTCGAGGAGGAAGTCCATCTGGACACTCTCGACCTTGAGCAGTTCGGTGTTGAATCGATTAAAGAAGTCCCTCAGAGACTCACCCTCCTTTTGCCGAATCTTATGCAAATGGGATGGGGGCAGCTTCGCTAGGCTTTTCGTCTGGAAATGGTTGATGAACTTTATCGCCAAATCGGCGAAAGCTTCTAACCGAACCTGGGGCAAGTCCCTGAAAAGTCGTAACCAGCAACTTCGCGGTGAAGTCATCGTCGATCATGTGCACGCGCATGGCGTGTTTGAATTGTATTAGATGTTCTTTGGGATCCGCTTCTCCATTGTATCGGGGCAAGTCGGTCTGGATTCGGACCCCTCTGGGTGCTCGGCCTCGTTGAAGGTCGGCGCTGAGTGGGTCCGCCTCGTCCGGCACAAAGTATCGCTGAGCCGATCCCTGTCCGGAGCGGTGAGATACTTCCTCGAGCTTCCGGTTAAGGTCTTCCATCCGATGCGAAAGTTCCCCAACATCATCACGGGATCTTTCTCCGCGGCGGACCTCATCGATCCTCCGCTGGATCTCTGTGGCCTGGTGGGAGATTTCCTCCGACCGTTCTCTGTGACTCCGCGCAGGATGACCTGAGGATGCCCCCACAGAGGATTCGTCAACTTCCTCCGCCAATCGAGGAGGCGGGGGCCGTCTCTCTCTGCGGACCTCCCTTGTTGTGGGGATCCGTTCGCGCGCCCGCGCGTCATCCCGCTCGGCGTCGGTTGCCCGAACACCTCGCGGGGGGCGAATTTCCTCCCTCATCGGATGAGGGTCTTCAGCAGTGGCAGCCGGGGCGGGGACTGGGTTCACCCGCCTGATCTCATGTAAGAGCGTATTAAACTGATCAGCCGTCAGAACGACGAGGTTCTGCTCGGCGGGAGGTGTAGGTACTGGCCCGATGACTTGCGGAACAACGTGAGGTGGGGCGGTGAGAGTCTCGGGAACAGGATGGGCAGTGGTTTGTGGGGCCCCTAACTCGATTCCAGTCCTTCGTGTGTTTACCATTTCCTCACTTGCTCGAATAGCCCTTCCTCTAGCGCCAAAATGATGTGGTCGGATTTTGGCCTGCGGTACACGTCACTTCGATCTGGGAATAAGTGTCCGAATCCGGTCAGGTAGATCCGAGTAAGGTTGTATGAATGCTGGTCGGGTTCTATTATGCAAGGATGGAGCACACGTGAGACTAGCCGGAAGTGTCTCCGGCGAAGACCCTCCGACGCTCAAGTCAGAATTCGGGTAGGTGAACAGTAAGTAGTAATCAGCGTATTGGTAGATAAAAAATGTCTTACCCAATGAATAGTGTCGTCGTACTATTTATAATAATAAAAAATAGGTGGGCCGGACCAGAATTAGGTTGGCCCAATCCCGTTGCTGGTAACGGGCGTTCCCCATGACGCGCTGTGGGCGCGTGGGGTGCATCCCTTGCTCGAGGAGGGTGTCAAGGCATTGACTCCGAGGATGAAGTGTTGTCGACATCGATCATGTCATTTCATCGAGTCAAGGAGATGTGGTGAACTCTGGCCGAAAAAGGCCGTCAAGAAAAAGATCGTGGGCCTGATCGAAATAGGTCTGACACGCGGCAATAGGAGGATGGCGGCATGTGCTGAGCTGGATCCGACGTGTGAGCTGAGGAGGCGCGTACGTGGCCAAGGCAGATTTGGCCACATCAGTATGTAAAAAAAAGATAAGATAGAAAATAAATAGGAATTATAAATTGGTATATAAGATAGAAAGAAGTAGATTTTACCAAAATTGTCTCTCTTTTTGGATAATACCCATTACTCATGTGCATTGTACCATTATAAATTATAATGGAGTTAATTTTATTTTTAGTCCCATAGGAAATTTGTCAATTCATATTTAATCCTATATGACAAAAATTATCACATTTAGTCGATAGGATAGGTTTTTTAGCCGCATTTAGTCCCACCAGCCAAATTTTGATGATGGATTAACAAAAATAACTTACATGTCCAATGACTAAATCCGTGTGGCATTTTTCAGCCCTTTTTTTGACATATGTGGCAATGGCATGGCAGTGATGAGGCGCTAACTAATTCAAAATAAAAAATATAATTTAAATAATAGGAAATAATATATACAAATTTAAATAATATAAAGTTTATTATATAATAAAAATACATGTTAAAAATATAAATTTAACTTAGAATTTAAAATATTTATATATATATAGAAAATTAATATATAAAAATAATATATATGATACAAACATATATATTATGAAATATTATAAATACATATATATATTATGATAATGGATGAATACATTTTATAAATTAAAATTTTAAGAATCAAAATTTAAATTAAAAATATATAAGAATATATATATATTGAATTCAAACCCCACATCCCTCTCCGCTCACCATGTCCCTTTCCCCCACCCCCACACCCACACCAAACCCCTAAAATTTGAACCCAGAAAAATGGCCAAGGCAGCGCGCCGCCGCTGCCGCTCGCATCCTCCTACAATCGCCACCAACCCTATATTCTTTCTTTCGCCACCACCACCGACGCCGCTGCCATCTTCTTCCAGATCTAGATCTAGGTATGTGTTCTTTTTGTGTGTGTGTGTGTGTGTGTATGTCTGTCTGTCTGTGTGCATGTGTGTTCCGTATCTATTTGGGTGTGTTTTTGTATGAGAAATGGTGTATGTGTACGTGCAAGTGTGTGTGTTTGTGTGTGAAATTGTGTGTGTGTGTGTGCGTGTGCATGTGTTAAATTGTGTGTGTGTGCAAGTGTGTGCGCATGTGTTTTTATTATAAATTTTATTTAAGCATTATAATTTTTTGAATATTTATTTTTTAATACATGTATTTTATAATTTTTATATTATTTTGCATAAATTATATTTAACTATTTATATTTATATTTTTAATAAGTATTTGATCTATTTTTTAATTTTTATTATACACTCATTAATGACATGTCAGGTGTTATGTGTCCAATAAATTGATGAAAAATGCCACATAGATTTAGTAGTTGGACACGTCATCTAATTTAATAAATTGATTGTCAAAATTTGGTAATTGGGATTAAATATAGCTAAAAAATCTATCACATGGGACTAAATATGAGAATTTTGATCCTATATGACTAAATGTGAATTGATAAATTTTCTATGGGACCAAAAATAGGATTAACTCATTATAATGGGTATTATTTAGAACACCCTCGACGTTTGGTAATATTATAAAAAACGCTTGTCAGTTTTGAAAATGTTGAATGGTCCTCTATAATAAAAGTCAATGCATCCATATAGATATTCTTATACTCCTTATAATTACTACTTACTTTAGTAATGTATAACTTATATGAAACAATATGTGGACTTAAAAGGCATCTCTCCCTCTATAAAGAGGTCTAATTAAAATTAACGATATGCTTTGTTTGTTAAAATTATTATTTTTAAAAGGAAAAAAAAAACTCAATATGTTAATTTAAAACTATATAGATGTTACAATAAATTATTTTTTAAATTAATTTATAATTAAATGTATACATATAATTATTCAATTTCAATTCACAACATTGGGTCAGTTTTAAGATTATCTCTAAAGCCATTCAATTCTAAATTTCAAATATGATAATTCCAAACACTTTTTCAACTTTCGCATTTCACTTTATTTTTTTACCTTCATAAGACATTTCTATGCGCATGGTTTAATTCTCCTATGTTTTTTCAAAGGACTCCCATGTATGATATTTCTTTGTGTTGATTTTGTGTTTATTTCAGAAATTTACAGGTTGTAATCATGTTACTGTTATTCATTTATTTCATGTTGAAAAGGAAAATCAACTACTTATAAAAACTATGAATTTATAGCAACTAATTGAATTGGGTAAATTGCGGGGGAGGCTGGTGGTGGTGGGGGAACTTGTGATAAGTTGAATAGGCAATAAAACACCCTGGGGAGGAAAATACGCAGCTAACCCCTTGTCATTTTGTAAATAATGCTCACTGCTCTCTTTTCAAAATTTTACCTAAATTTTGATAATTAAAGTCTGACTCACTTTAATGAATTCCAAACCAATCTTTTGCTTTTGATTTTATTTTTATCGTTTGTATTTTATTTATGTTTTTTAATTTATTTGTCATCATCTTCCTTAACCCCCCAACCCCTAATCAGGTTCATGAGATGCTATCCATTTTTCCTTTTTATTTTTTGATGAGTAACATGAGGTGTTATCCATTTGAGTAATAACGAAATGGTGTTTTCAACCGTTCAATCGAATATGTGTATTGGTGATTAAAATCCGTCCAATTAAAAAATTGACAAATATACATTAAAATATTAAATATTAATTAAATATTCTATTTATATTATGAAATTCCCTAAATTTTAATTTTAGTATTAAATATTTAATTTAATTGATATTTTAATATTTATTTTATCGATAAATGAGGCAGTATCAAGTATCAATGTGACATGGTATGGCCAATCAAATCAAATTGTGTAACCCGAAAATCCAAACCAAATCAAGTGGTGACAAATGATGCATTTGAACATGTGGATTAGTTTAAATCAAGACATGCAAATAGTATTTTTTTCTCTAAAAAAATAATAATATATATTAAAAAATAAATATCAAATAAATTGGTAACAATTCAAAAAATCCTACACAAACGCTTGTGAAAAAATGGGGTCATTTTGTTCCAAAAAAGGACACACAAGCTTCATGTACGAGCTCTCAAAACTCTTGAGTTTTCAATGCACAAGTGACTTACGACATATTGCGTATGTTAGAGGTTATACATCGTTTTCAAAGTGCATACTCTTAAATACCTTCAATTTCAAAGTTGATATTTGACTTCAAGGTAAACCATGACTTTCACACCACAAATCTATGATGAAATCACACCGTTCATCACTTCATCAAAAAATAAATTTCAAGCCCTTAAAAATAAAATTCGAAGAAAATAATCCAGGGATTAGCCTTATATGAGATTATTTTCTTTTAAATTGTATAATTTCCTTTAAAATTCAAATATCTATTATATATTTTTCTTGTATCTGTGATCTATTTATTTTATATATTTGATATTTGTGCAAACAATTGAATTTTATAATTTTTATTTATTAATAATTTTTGATATCATCATATTCAAATCAAATAATTAAAAATATCATTTAAATAATATTCAATTGGGAGCATGAAATTTTATCCTCCCTCACCCCACCAAGACCCCCTGCCGTATAAGCCATCCTAAACCTCCATCATCGCTAAAACAACGCCAATTGTCCGACTCTCACGGTCTCACCCTTTTGCCTTCATCCGCAGACCACCGAAATTGCAAGGAAAAAGGAGAGGAGAATGGCCAAATCGCCGCTCACACCCCCTGACCCCCGCCACCAACAAAAAAAGTCTTTCGAAGCTGAAATTCATGCAGATGACCCAATCTGCTTGTTGTAAACTTGTAATCCTTTTGTTTTCCTCTATCCTCTTGATTGTTGGGTGGTTGAGCAGCTCGGCTGGTGGCCCGCGGTTGTATTAAATAAATTTATTATACATACATATACGTATTTATATTAAATTAATTAGAATGTAAAATATAAACAATTCCTTAATTTGATTTTGGGAGTGTTGGGTCGTATTATGGGAGATGAGCTATATATTTGATTTGTGAGTTTGTGTATCCATGGAATAGTATTATGGACTAATAATGTAGTTTGATTTAAGATATTGGACCGTATTGATTGTGGATGTATTATTTTATCCTCCAATTTGATAATTTTGAATAGAATGAAAAGGGCAAAAATGTAAATACACAACCTATATATTCAATCCACAAATACAACTCCCATAATAACACCCCCTCCCATGAGACTAAATACATTACTTAACTATGTGTTCAATCCATGTGACATGAATTGAGGCATTTTAGTACATATCAATACCCTAAATCAAATATGGTTATTCAATAGATTAATATTTGTATTACAGTGTATTATCTTCAATCAAATGAAGCCTATATGTACACATGTATATATGTTAATTTAATATGTATGTTCATATTAAGAATTAAATTTGGATATTGGATATGTACCGTTGATTTTAAATCTAAACGGTTAACGTTATAGGGGTATAATATTATATTATTTTATTTCATTTATTTCAAAAGGTGTTTTCTTGCATTTTTTTAAAAATTTTCTATAGCCAGATTGCCCAAAAAATTCCCAAAATTTTCAACTAACCAAACAAAAAGGATCAGGCTATAGGATACAATTACATTGTACAATTGTTTTCGAATCGGAGCGGGGCCAACAAACGGGGCTACCCGCGTAAGAGAAAACGGGTAGGGTATAAATCATCCCCGTCGGCCGTTGTTGCATTGACCTTCGACACCCTCTCTTTTTGTTTCCTAGAATAAGGATAGACACTAGTAATTTAGCACCAATATCATATTCTCACGGGGCCAGGCCGATTTAGGGCTTCAATCACTTACCTTTCTCCGCCCAACGAGCAAGGCACCGCTTCGATGGCAAATCAGCTATACGGCTACAACTCCAGCACGTACGGCGGAGGAGGCGGCGCCACCTCCAGTCTATACAGCTCTCGATCCGTCGCTGACTCTTACCTCGCCTGCGACACTTCGTTGCTCGGCACTTCGTCTAGGTATTTGAGCGCCGACTCACTCTCCACCTCATCCGCCCTTTCCTCTTCATTGCTCTACAATCCAGAAAGTTACTCTGCTAGGATTCCTGGCATATCAATTACCACTCCGACGCACTCTTATGGCCCCCCGGGTGTGGATGTGGGTTCTACTGTGGTCTCTACCGACTCGCTTTTGGCTGGGCTGAAGCGTACTTCAACTGAATGTAAGGAGTTTTTATTAGATTATTTTTATTCCTGAGTGTTTCTGTTTTGCCGCATTGGCCTAATTCTTGCTGATTCCTTTGCAATGGCTATTGGTAAGAGTCTATTGAATGAATTTCAAGTTGATTTTGGTACTTGATCAATTTATGGAAGTATCACGTGATTTAGGATTAATGAGATAGATCACCCTTCTTTGAGGGCCCTCTTGAACTTACTGAGAAAGAGGAAGCATAGCATCTGTATTCTGTAGCCTGCGTGACGGTAGCTCTGCGTTGATTTTTGTGTGATCTTGCGGAATTATGATATCGAGAGTCTTCCTGTGAAGAACGCAAGTGTGTAGTTTTTTTGGGTTGTGTGGCATAACTTTCGTGCTATGATTTACTGTTGGAAATGGAGGCTTTGAAGTTTTCCATTGATATAGCAATTTGTTTTCCCTTTATGCAACGATAGACAAAAATATTTTGGTGATGTATCTCACGACTCATAATTGTGTTCTTGTAAATACATCTATTATAAGATCATTACATATTATTGCTATGTAAGTTCCCTCAGAAAGTTCCATTGATTTTGAGTGTGTTGTGGTTTCGGGATGTTTTAACTGTAACTGAAGTGCACCAGAGCATTTAATAAATGATGTTTTCAGTAAAGCACATTTAAGGGAGTAGTTTGGTGACAAAGGAGAATGATAGTTGGTACCACCACACCAAGAGAGATTGCACTTATCAATTTACAGCTGGTCTTCATTGAAGCTCTATTGATGATTCTGTCAAGAAAATATTTGGAAAAGAGTTGAAACCTTTCTACTTAAGATTATGTAGATGGAATTTCCTATAACCCATTAATAGTGTTTATGCTTGCAAAAGCTTGAAACTTACACTATAGAAGGTGTATTATATCTGCAGTTCTTATATAATTTTGTCTTTTCATCTTATCGATTTATATTTTGAAAGCGTTGAGCATTAAGCATCATAAGAGGAGTTCCTTAGTGTATATCTAGTACAAACTCATTCATTGTGGAAATCATCATCAGTGGTATGGTTATACTATTTACTATAAACTTTTATTGGTAATCTAGTATCTATTTTGGTTAAATTGAAATATATAGTCTACATATATAACTTGCTATTTGAAAGCTTATGAGATATAATTTTTAAATTACACAGGCCTGAACCTAAAAAGTTTAGGACTGAATACATTTGCCATCATTTGTTCTAGTATATAAATAAGTATCCTATTTATATAATAACATATATGATGGGTTTTCTGTTATATGTGTCTACTATTATCTAGCACTCTATCACCAGACTCTTTTGGGTGTCCATAACAAGATTGGGCAAACTGACGCTTGGTATTCAACAAACCCTTTAGCCAAGCGCCCTAGATATGAGAGTACGAGCCATTTGCCCATTTATCCCCAGAGGCCTGGAGAGAAGGACTGTGCCTATTATATGCAAACGAGAACCTGTAAGTTTGGAGATAGCTGCAAGTTTGACCATCCTATTTGGGTTCCAGAGGGGGGAATCCCAGATTGGAAAGAGGTGATTTTTTTGTTTTTGCTACTTTATTATCTAGTATACTCCATTATTCAGTTACTAAAGTTATTTTGTATTTATATCATATTCTTATATTCAAGTTGGTTTATGCAGTTATTAGTTAATTTGTTTATATTCTAATAAGAAAAAATCGATTAATATTTATTCGTATGTCTTATATTAGTATACTACCTGTTATGATGTTCTTTGCGTAACTAGTGTACATATTATATATTCAAAGGTAGTAATACTGTAATCCTTATTTTTTCCACTACCTACTGTGTTATCTATTTCAGGAAAATCGTCTCAATGGGATGTTATTGTTGAAAAAAGATTTCAAAAAATTTATAGGCTGGGCTGCATGAGTCGGGAATGCCTAGATTGGTGATAAGTGATAACAGAACCTGTAGAAACTGCAGTCTTTTTATTTAATAAAATATTTTATTGGTAATATTTATGGGACTTTTAACTTTATTTTAATTTTTTTTAATAATATCATGTGTGAGTTTATTATTATCCCTATTTTGTTTGTGGGTTGGGTAGTGATATAACACATTGAGGAACTCATTTCTGTTATGCATATCCTTTATATGTGCTTGTTTTCCTATGATATTAGCAAATACAACAATTCAATTTCTGCATTGAATTAACATAATCCTTTATTGTTTGATGATAATGCTACATTGAAAAGTACTTTCTTTATGAATGGATTCTGTATATGCATTCTTTATGTGTGGCATTGTTGATAAAACCCAGATGATGTTTCATGGTGATGGCTTCCCATGGAAAAGTAGAGAACTTTAGCTGCGGTCTATTTCTGTCCGTTGCTTTCACTAATTTCACTGGCTTGTAATATATGTGCTCCATTGCTTGACAAGCAAATGTGAATGGCTGACCTGTTCTTTTCGTATGATGCTTGAATCTGTGTGTTTTAAGTTTTGCAGTATAAGTTTTTGTCCGCATGGTGCATAAGTGTCGTTTTACCGGATACACTTCTACAGTCTACTGATGTTGCATGCTATCGGGGTAACTCTGGAGGGGTTATGTTGACAGATTGTGTTAGGTTTCTCAAATTTATATGAGTTTCTTTAGAGAAGCATATCAATCCGGCTACTGATCAACTATTTAATACAGAATTATATGATATATGGATTCCACTATTCAATTTGTAGTTGCTTATTTGAAAGGTTGGATTCAATAGGCCGTGTACTTGCTTATCACATAGATTTTAGAATTTTACTGCACCAAACATGCTCATTATTGTGTGTGTAATTTCTGGACTTAGCTGTGGCAAGCTAAGCTTCTGAATTTACACAAAAGTGCAGTCGGCATTGTCAAGTTATTGATCAAGGCATGTAAGGCAAATTATCATTTTCTCCTAAACTCTGGGCAGAAATCTAGGCAATCAGAAACAGATGAAGTAAGAATATTTGTTTGTTTGGTTGATTTACTATGGCTTCCGTTATATCTTAATCACAAAACCATTACATTGGTTTGTAGTAGCATCATCAGATGGATGCTGTTTTGCGCGTGTATTTTGAAAAAAAAGACACTAATCAGTTGCACCAGACACATTCAGTCCTGTGTTTCTGTTCATATACCCAAAACACAAAATTTTAAACTATATGGAAATCTTTGAGAAAATATATAACTTCATATGCTGATGAGCTCCCGTGAATCATTAAAATCCCAATGGCTTTGGCTACAAGAAAATGTTGAAGAATATGCAGTCTGTGGTTGCATTTTATTTCGCTTAATTATACATATGATTTCTCTTTTGGTCTCCTGTAATTGTTCCTCTGACTGGCTTTTGATTCTAGTGTCACCTATTTCGTCATTGTGAAATATCCTACATGATTGTTTAATTGCGATTCAGGTTCCACTCGTACCAAGTGAAGCCCTTCCTGAGAGACCAGGCGAGCCGGATTGTCCTGTAAGCTGGACTGGAAATATTTATTCTACTACAGCACTTAATGTTCTGGATTTTAAATTTCTATTCCTCTGTTGAAAATATTTCAGTACTTTCTGAAGACACAGAGATGCAAGTTTGGTATTAGATGCAAATTCAACCACCCTAAAGATAAGATTGTGCCTCTGGTAGGTCCCTTTTGGCATAATTTGTTCTTTTTCTTAATGGGGTGATTTAGTCTTGTCACATTGTTCAACTGATTTCTTGTTGACTCAATTTTAGGGTGCGTCCGAGGATGTCTCTGTCTTACCTGAGAGGCCATCAGAGCCTCCATGTGCTGTAAGATACTTTTCTCGTGAAGGTTTTGCTTACTCTTGTATGGGCAATTTAGTTATTTAATTTGATATGACTTGAGCAGTTCTACATGAAGACTGGAAATTGTAAATTTGGTGCGACCTGCAAATTTCACCACCCCAAAGATATCCAGATACAAGCAGCTGGAGAAGAAAATGGCACTGAGGCGCAGACGAAAATATCTGGAGATGCAATGACAGGGCAGCCAACTTTTGCCCCTGCATTGCTGCATAACTCTAAAGGCCTTCCCATCAGACCAGTATGTTTATTTTCAGAGATTATAAATACACAATAATTCACCTTCTTGTTGGTGCAAATATTTGGTTTTGGTGTATTCTCTCATCACTTCCTGGCTACCAATGGCAGGGTGAAGAAGATTGCCCATTCTATCTGAAAACTGGCAGGTTAGCATATTTTTTGTCCTTTGACTGCTTAAGAGCTTCTCCTTTCCTTCTCCATCTATACCCTAAATATACATAACAAGGACTGACTTAATGTTATATTTCATTGAATCAGCTGCAAGTACGGGGCTACTTGCCGCTACAATCATCCGGACAGATACGGTAAGTGGTATATTTACCTCATGCTAGTTTCATTTTTTGCTTATTCAGTTTTTGCGACCAGCCTATATAATTTTCTATTGCGATTACTCCACCTGCAGCTGCTATTGCACCTACTCTTCTAACCTCTCCCTCAGCACATTTCAACCTTGGCGTTGTTGCTCCTACAGCATCTCTTCTGCCAACTTTTGATCCAAGGCTGACTCAAACAACGGTAAACCTGAAACTTCAGCTATTTTATTTTACTGGTTTCATTGTATTTATTTGTGCATAAACATACAGGAATGTTGAGATTATTTATTCTATCATAGAAACTTTTAATGCTGTCTTGTAGTTTTGATTGTGATTTCTAATTCTCTTTTCTTTTACCTCTGCTTTTCTTAGATTATTATAGGATTAAAAAATGCAGGGGGCATATTTGACATCTGAAGCTATGTCACTGATCTCCCTGTGACACTGCTAGTTTGTAATTAATTATGTAACTGCTAGGAGCTTCCATTTTCATAATTAGATTTTCTCATGGATGGTCCTTAATTTGCTGTTGCAGCTTGGGTTGGGCCCAACTATTTACCCTCAACGACCTGGACAGCAGGAGTGTGATGTGCGTATCACTTTATCTCTATTTCTAATCTGAATGCACTGTGCATATCTGTTTATTTTAACTTTTTGTTGCAAGTTAAATTGTTCAGGAATTACACAATTGTATTGGTATCTTGACCGGAACTTGGTGTCTGTATTTTGTCTATGATTTTAGGTCTGGTATATACTTATTAAGCTAAATAGAATTGACTATATTAAGGATTGATTCCTTGAAAGTTGCATCGCTATCTATATGCAGTTTCTCTCCATGATCTGCCCTGCCAGGTGCCCATCCTGTTGATTTGGACAGTTTTATTTCCCATAAGTTTATCATGACTGCTTGTATAAAGTTTACCGTACTTGTTTTACCACTTAGAGCTTGTGCCTGGCTTAATACTCTTTTCTATGAAGCTACAATATTTCTTTTTTGCTATCTTATTGTGCTTGTCCTCTGGCTTAAATACTTTTTTTTATTGCTACGATATTTTGTTTTTGGTATCTTATCATGATTTCCTTTTCTTCATTCTTGGTTCAAGTATTACATGAAAACTGGGATATGCAAGTTTGCGAATAGCTGCAAGTTTCACCATCCTATCGATCGTTCAGCAACCAGTGCAGCAGCTATAGAATCTCAGCAGCAAAATGTGAAACTAACTCTGGCAGGCCTGCCAAGGAGAGAGGTACATGTTAGCGCTTGACTGATAAGATAGAAAGGGCTTTCCTTACTTGTATTGTGAAGTCTCGCCTTTTTATATTTATAGAACCAGTAGGTGCTTGCTATGGGCACTCATCATTCTTCATTTGAAACTCATGAGTGTCCCATAGGGGCTTTCTGCCTGGTCAATAAAGTCTGATGCGACCTTAATTACATTAGTATTATATCATCTGTTGGGTCGGACTTATTTCTCTTCAATTTTGTCATAAAAGTTGTGATGTAGCTTAGTTGTAAAAGTAAATTTTGTATTGCATGAGGGGCTAAAATCGCTTATTATCTCAATAAGTAAGGTTATATGCTGACATCTAGAGGACGTAACATTGTTGTCTCAATAGATAAAGCTGAATTGATAAATTTGTCTGAAATAGCTTGAAAGCAAACCGTTAATGATTCAGTTATCTAGCTCGTTTTCCATTGGACTGGTTAAGTTTTGTCATCATTGATTTGTTTGGCATGTTTATTTTTTGCTTAACTGGATGAACATGGCCACAAATATACAGAATCTAATTATCTTGTAATAACTTCTGATTGGGGATATCGTGCTCTATTGGATCAGTTTGTTAGTAACTTGAAATATTATCAGATTTTTGTAAAAGTTGCTGACAAATTGCTCATGTAAGCATACTTTGCCTAGAAGTAGTACTGGAGATAATGTGAGAATTGAAAGTGATAAGAGGATTGAGTCAATGTCTTAACTCTGTCCAATCTGTTAGGTGTCATCTTGGAAGTGGGCAGTTCTAGCTTTATTCTTTGCTTGTTGCTACCTTTTGAAGCTCCAAATTTCTATTTCCTTTTTAGATATTTCTTTCATTGAGCTGTTGTGTTGGTAAAAGAACAAATTAATGTGGTGATCATGTCTATAGGGTGCTATACACTGTCCATATTACATGAAGACTGGAACATGCAAATATGGAGCAACATGCAAGTTTGACCACCCTCCGCCTGGTGAGGTGTTGGCGAAGTCCTCGGACGCACCATCTGATGCTGTTGGGGAAGGGAAAGAGAATGGAGATGCTTAAAGTATTAGGACAGCCGTGGTGGAGTTAAAAAGAGTGTCCAACTAATCTGGGACTCCTTTTTCTACTGAATGGTTTGCGCTGTATCAAATTTGGTGATTGCTAAAACATTTGTTTGACGACTCGAGTCCAGTTGTGTTTGAAATATGTTGATGTAGCATTTTTTTTTTCTAATATATTTTTCTCAGTTGTCGAGAGTTAATTTGTTTGATTGATCATTGGCTTGTTTGAATGTTTTGAAGCTTCATCAAATATTTTAGCTATGTTACGCCAGTACGGTCTATGTTTGGGAGAAGCTCGGATCCCAACTAATAATGATGGTTCTGCTGATTTGGTATGTATTATGGTAAGGTATTTGATGCGAGAGCATTCGTGTTAGCCTCGAATACGTTCAAGAATTGACTGCATATGTGGCTCTGTTGTCTGCTGACAGGGGTGGGTTAAACTGTTGACGAGTGTAGCTGAATATCAATTTTCAAAGGAGTTAACTTCCCCCAAAACCTCATTAATTGAGGTTTTATTGATGTTTATCTCTTTGACGTAGTCCATAGCGTGTGGGATTGCGTATGTACGTGTGGGAATGGTAAAATATGTATGCATAATAAATAAACCAATGTTAACACTTGTTTACAAACACTGATAACCCTGTTTTGGCTCGTGGAACTGCGTGGATTGGTTTACAAAAACTTTCTGTTTTTGAGGGCCAATAAACAAGTTTTATTACTGGATCAATAGCTTACAAAGACTTATAACCTTGTTTTGGATAAATAAACCAATGTTAATACTTGTTCACGTAACAAGTTGCCAAAATGTGGGTTAACGTGCAGGGCCTGGGTTATTGGCGGATGATGCCTAAAGACTCTAAACAAACCGACCGTTTGGTTGGTTTATTAAACCTGCATTTCGAAATGGTGTGTCTATATATATGTTAGAGCACCCTTGCTCTGTGGCAAATGACCGAATGGTGCCCTCACAATTCCTTGTGTTTTAACAGCCATATTTAGGGAAAAAGTGCCATGATAAAGGACTAAATAGGGGTTGAGACTTGAGAATGCCCAAGGAATTTTAAGGGCGGTTTCGTCTATTCACAAACAATCCCCCATTATCCAAGTACATTCTGTCGTACGGATAATTGGGCCAGACATAAAAAGTGAACAACCAAAATTTGGTTAGGTTACACCAAATAACAAGATTTTAAACCAAACCAACAAATAACCTTTACATGCTTTGTAAAGGAGTTGATTCATGATGGGTTCTCCAAATGGATACGACATACTAGATTGGGGATACGACATGCCAGATTGGTTCTTCATGCCCTGGAGGTGATTATAAAATTATAGTGTATAATTCTAAGCTTAAAATCGGCTGCATTAAATTTGAATGCGCTTTGAAAATTAAATTATAAAATATTTATACTATTTTATAAAATACGAGCATTTTACTTATATAATTTCTCTCTCCCCTACCAACTATGCATGCAGTTTTTTTTTTCTTTCTTTTATCTCTATTATTCAGCTTAATCCTATATTTTCTATTTGTTATTATATAATTAAATTTTATTTGAATTTTTTATAATCAATATACTAAAAATTTATATTCTATATAATAAATATAAGGATATAGTAAATTATATTTTGCATATGCAGAAATTTGAATATGCCTTTACCGGTAGTCGTGGGTCGTGGCCTGTGGGTGGTTTAAATTGAGAATTATATCCGGAGACAATGGTTTTTCACTTTCCCACAATTATTATTATTATTATTATTATTATTATTATTATTATTATTTATCTCCTCTGAGTTGACTTTTAGCTGTAGATATCTTTCCAATTCCACGGCTGCATTAGTACATGAAAGGCATCGTTGTCTTCTTCAACAGACGTGGCTTACGGAGAGCTGCGAATTTTCGGATAATTTCCTTTTTCAACCAAAAAAAGAAAAAAACCAGCGCGACCCCATTCTCTTTTACATTCAACCGCTCTTCTGAATCTTCTCCGGCGATCGTTATCAGTATCCCGTTGAAGGAGCTGATTCGGATTTGATGCGCTGCAAGTAGTGGCCGTACCGCGCGAAATGATGGGACTGGGACCCCCTGCTCACCTACCACCGCACACAGTCCAAACAAATCGAGTTTTCTCAACTACAAATAGCTTCCTTCTCAGCAGTTGCCATGGCTACAAGTTAAAGCACAGCAACTTGTACCGCTTCACATTAGCACCTAATCATTCATTTTTCATCTCTCTTAGAAGGGGGAACCCCGAGCCCACTTCATTTTCAGTGTCTGTTAGTAATTCTTCTTCGGCCGCGCCGCCCGCCTCCCCACCTGATCAGGTTCATTGTTCGATACTCTGGCTCCTTTTTGGGAGAGCTTTTTTTTTTTTTTTTCTCATATGCCTAAATTATGTGCGTGTTTATACTTGGGCATTTAGGAGGATGCCCCAAGAAAGGTTCCAGATGTGCAAACGCTAGCGAGGAGGTTTTGGAAAGTTGCCGCTCCTTATTGGTTCTCGGATGATAAAGTGGAGGCCCGGTGGCGGCTTGCTGCCGTTTTCGCTCTCACTTTGGGAACAACGGGAATTAGTGTTGCCTTCAATTTTCTTGGCCGTGACTTCTATAATGCGCTTGCCGGTATAATTTCTTGATATCCCCTCCTATCGTTTAGCCTTTTTGTTTGCGTTCACGTGATTTTTCCAGTTAGTTTGCTGATGAGGGTGACATTTCTGCCTGTCTCCGTACATGTAAGACAAGGACCAAGAACAGTTCACTAAGCAATTGTTGTACTATCTGGCTGGTTTTGCTACTGGAATTCCGGTGAGCACATTGCTCTCCTTTCTTTGGTATTACTCATTTTAAATATTTTCTGCATTCTTTTTAGGGTGTGGCAGGGCTTTGTTGCTTCTGAGATGAATGTCTGATACCCGTTAATTCGAAGTTCAATTTTTTTTTTTTCCGTCTCTTCTTCTTCGGCTGCTACTTTGAGGACTCTAAGACAATCCAGCCTCTGGGCAGTTGCTTGCTGTAGTGTAATAGATTGCAACGTCCAATATCGCAAAGATGTTTAAATTCCACCCATGGTTTAGTTGGTCCTTATGTGAACATTGGGAAGAATGCTTACCATATCTTGGAAGTGTTTGCATGCATGTTTCATAAGGAGCACTTTTTTTCTAAATTTTCTAACCAGTGGATGTATGTGAAATTTGTAGTTCTTCTATTATTCTTGTTCATATTTACGTATATGATTGTCGTGATGGAAGACAATAGAGAAACTGGTATATAGCTTGGCTTATCCTTTTATCTAAATTTATATAACAATAATAATAGGTATATGTAGAAGGAATGGAATTGGAACTTCCATTCTTTGTGAAAGGAAAAAGAATTTAATTGTCTGAATCTAAGAAATCTGCCCTCATTATGTCAGGATATACATCCTAGAGTTTCACCATTGACAAACAAAGAAACATGCTTGTCTGTTGTCTGCTTTCATTTTGTTCCTCCAAATTGAGGATTCTGTTGGAGTCTAAGTGTTTATTGGATCAGAGAATGATTCTTTACCTCTGTTCTTGCACTCCTATCTTTCTTAGTGCTGATTTTCTGTTTATTTTTTTAATGATTCCAACTTAATTTGTTGTTTTCAGGTTTTTGTTTTGAGAGATTATGCAAAAGACACTCTTTCTTTGAGATGGAGATCTTGGATGACAAGCTATTACATGGATCGTTATCTGAAGAATCGAACTTTTTACAAAATACAATCTCAGTCAATAATTGATAACCCTGACCAGCGGATTGTCGACGATTTAAGTTCTTTCACTGGAATAGCTCTTGCGTTTTCCTTGACCCTCTTCAATGCTACTGTGGACTTGATATCTTTCAGTAATATTTTGTATGGAATTTATCCACCCCTTTTTCTTGTACTTCTTGCCTATTCACTTGGTGGAACAGCCATCAGTGTTTTCCTTGGGAGGGTAATTTTTCATCTTTGAAATTCATACATCTTTTTATAATTAATCTATGTTTGCATATTATTTAATGCATTTGGCAATTAAGATAAATGTGTCAAGTTCCTACTGATAACAATGTTAATCTGTAGGGTTTGGTGACTCTAAACTTCTTGCAAGAGAAGAAAGAAGCAGATTTTCGATATGGACTTGTGCGTGTTAGAGAAAATGCTGAATCCGTTGCATTTTATGGTGGCGAGGAAAATGAGATGCAACTACTGCTGCAGCGTTTCAGCAGTGCATTTGAAAATCTTAGTGTATGGGAAGTCTCTTAGATTTTTTTTTTTACTTTTAAAATGCACCCTTGGGAATTTGATTTCTTTTTCTATTTAGCTTCTTCTTCATGCATGTTGAGCGTCGGAATCTTTTGTTTCATGTAGCATTGGAATATCTGCACCACTTCACATTTTCTGATGCCTTGGGGCATAATCTTCATTCTAGAAAAGGACATGAACAGAAAATTCTGAAATGCAGTTACAATGAACTTTGATCAACGTTGTCCCTTAAGCTACTGGATTGACTGTTTGATCCTTTTCAAGTGTGCCTTTAATTATATAAAATAAATATAAGGCAGTGAGGCTCTTAAAAAATCTTCTTCCTCACAGAGACAGTACAAAGTTTGACATTAGACGTCAGATCAGGTGCAGTCAAATTCTGCAGAAAATGCCTGAGAAAAACTTGAATATTCAGAGTAAAATCAAAGCTATAATCGACCAGGTTTAACCTATCATCACAATAGTGCATGTGAAATGCAATATAAATCCTAAAGCTATTTTCGGGCAATTGACACTAAAATCTGCACATTAATTCATTCTCCTTCAACCTAAATTGATTTGGAGACGAAGAAGTTATTTAAGGTGCATTTTCTGTATGGCTCTCTTCAGAGTATAGGAGGGAAGAAAATAGATATTAAACTGCATGCTGAAAGCATTAGAAAATTTGAAAATATATGCATCGTCAAGACCATGGTTCGTTGGAATGTCACAATAATGGCCGGAACGAAACCGGAACGCCAGCCTCCGTTCCACTATTTTGGTGTTTGTCCTAGGCGGAGGTGTCAAGGCGTTATAATGTCCATTCCACCGTTTTTTTGTTTCGTCAAGGCAATGGAACGGTCAGAACTGCTGAAACGAAATCTTGAAACAGTGGGAATGGTGGTATGATCAGACATATATTGATGATTTTGTATTCCCTCGTTATTCTATGCGGTAGCTATAATAAATGTGATTTGTATTTAATAAATTTTGAGTTATTGTATTGTATATATAATTCTATTATTTTTCAGAATTTTTAAAAAAATTTCTATACATATTAAACTTTAAAATGTGGGGAACGGCCACGATTGTTTAGCGATTGCAACAGAACTAGAATGGTGGCCTCCGTTCCGTTCCGTTCCCCACGACTATTACGGCAAACCATGGTCAAGACTATATTGTTTATATCTTTTTTCTCCATTCCTAATTTTAAATTATGTTTTATTTAGGTTCTAAATGAGCAGACGTGTTTAACTTATTTCATTGATTGCTTTGCCATCCTTAACTTTACAGAAATTGTTGATATCTTCCAGAAATCTGGAATTCTTCACCAATGGCTACCGGTACCTGATCCAGATTCTTCCAGCAGCAGTTGTTGCACCCATGTATTTCTCTGGAAAGATTGAATTTGGAGTCATAAATCAGTCTGTTTCTGCTTTCAATCACATCCTTGGAGACTTTTCTCTCATTGTCTACCAATTTCAGGCTATTAGTGCCTTTTCTGCTGTCATAGATCGACTAGGTACATTCTTCTCCCTTTGAAAAATATTTGGATTGCTCCTCTTTAATATCCTGAAGTAAAATAAACTGTGAATAATGGATCACTTATTTTATCAATTGTTTTACAAACGGCTTGTGTTTCCTAGTATTATGAGAAATCTCCTCTAAATGGAGGTGAAACTTCTTGAGTAATTGGACTGCATAAATCTTCACTCCGTACAGGTTTAAAATTTGTTAGTTTCTAAATTGCCAAATTACGATCTTCATTAGTGTTCTTGATCTTGAAACTTGGACAGTATAATTCTTCATACGTATCTTGTTGTAAATTACTGCTTATTGGATACTTGTGAATTTATAAACAAAGTTTTGACGTAACACATATGTCAGGTGAGTTTGATGATCTTCTGAGTAGCAGTGAAACCGGAAGTGAAAGTAAATCCGCTGAAGAAATTTCTCGTGAATTTTGCAATATAAACAGTCCTAGTGCCTCCAATGGATCTGTTCCCTTTGGAAGAGGTTCAAAATTACTAAAAATTGAGCATTTGACTCTACTGGCTCCAAGTAAAGCCACTCTTATTAAGGACTTGTCATTGGAGATCTGTGAGAAGGACCATCTTCTGGTTAGTATTTATTTTTTCAACTTGAGACTTCAATTTGAGGATGGACTGAATGCTGGTGCTTAGCTGCATTAACAGGTTGCGGGACCTAGTGGAAGTGGTAAAACTTCATTACTGAGGGCTTTAGCTGGTCTGTGGAGCTTCGGAAGGGGAACTATCACATTCTACAACAGAAATGCAAGGGGTTTGTCATGCTCTTCTGCAGACATTGCTTCTCCTGAAGTAACTTTGGTGGATAAGACCAAGCACGGCTATGACAGACATGAAAAGGGAAATGTGAGAGGCGTATTTTTCCTTCCTCAGAAACCATACATGGTCTTGGGAACACTTCGTCAACAGTTGCTTTATCCTACTTGGAGTAATGATCCAGCACCCATGCCAGAGAGTGATAAACGAACTGGTAGGACATCTTGTGTTGTGCCTGATAATTCCTCTTGTGAAATGCCTGAAATTATTATATATGATTGGTGAAAAGAATAGTTACTTCTGAACCACCCTTGCTTTTTCTTTTTCTTTTTTTTTTGTGCAATTTGAGAATATTAGTCACATCACTCTGTAACATTTGGGATCATAGATTCAGTTTTCTTAATTGCGGTAAATTTCGAGGCAAATATACTAGATGCGCTTGAGTGTGTTTTAAATTTGGAAAAGAAAAAAGAAAGAATCGGTGTCTCCTTTTATAAAAAGTTGAATTATTTCATTTTCTGATGATCTATGATACAGATAAGCTTTTGTGGCAATGTCTTAATATTACCAATTTTCTAATGCCTTTTACTGTTGTGAACTAAACTGGAATTAGATAATTAATTTAGTCTTTCTTGAATTTCCTATTTTTTTTAACTATTAAGCCTCCTTACGTGGGTGGGTGTTCACCTGAAAGTGTTCCCAATGTCATTACTGTAAGTGTATCGTCTAAGTTATTATATTCTTCCTTTCTGCGTTACTGTTGGCAGAAATATCTATTCAAAAGTAATCTTGGGATGAATGAATACTCATCATCGGGCCTAGATATATTATAACAAGCTAGTTTAATCAAAGGCAAAACTAGTAGCTCCACTCATGTATGACAAAATTATGGGGTTTTGGGTCTCGGACGTATGAAAATGTAATTTCTTTTACCTAGTATATCTGATTATCCGGGAGGATCAACTGGTCTACTACAGAAAGGGGAAATATGAAAAACTATATAAGAAAGGATTACGCAAATAACGCAATGTGCTAAAGCCAGAAAAATCTGATACAGCTGATACAATGCCCTTGTTCTGCTGCTAAAATTGACGAGACATTCATTTGCAGGTTCACCATCTTTTCTGATGCATACAGAAGACACGGATGCGGGGCCCATGAAGCCTACAACTGATGATTTAATCCAAGTTCTGGAGGATGTTCGACTTGGCTATATACTGTCCCGGTTTGACCTGGACTCTACATATGAATGGTCCAGCGTTCTCTCCATTGGTGAACAGCAACGTCTAGCATTTGCTCGCTTGTTTCTTTCGAAACCAAATTTGGCTCTATTGGATGAATCTACTAGCGCCTTAGACGAAGCCAACGAGGTAATATCAAAAATGATGTCTCTACAGATTCATGTGTGCATTTTTTGTTAATTATTTTACTTATCGGCATAGTTGCTGAGTTATATAGTTAGGACCCTCGAAGTGTTTCCAAGGGCTATGGTCATTTTCTTGTACACTGTACTGAACCCCATGCAATTGAGCTATGTAAGTACCTAAAAAAAAAAGATTATAGAGGATACAGATCAACCCTGCTCATTCATGCACTCAAGCTTTCTTTTGGCCAGCTGTCCATTTTGGATAGTCTCCACTCTCCAGTTTAATGTTTATTAGCCTGAGTGATCGCTACATTTTTTTTTCCTCAGAACAAACATTTTGCACGAGTTGTTTAATTGTAAATCCTGAGCATGTTCTTTCCCTCTGTTTCTGCAAATTATTGGTTTACTTCTTGCCGGATCATTTTTATTTTTGGCCTAGATATGGGGTGTTATGTCATAGTGCTTACCATTTACACGCAACTTCTGTTTGCAGGCACATTTATACGAGCTGATTGAAGCTTCAGGGATTACTTATGTAAGCATTGGCCACAGGAGAACCCTCTACCAACACCATAAGTGTGTGTTGCATATATCCCCACTGGAACCATCAGATACCCGTCCCAATTGGCGTTTCGAGCCCCTGAATAAAGATTCAGTGTACAGTCTATCTAACCAGTAAGATCAACTCAACCAGGTTAGAGGTATAGCGACCTTCACTCCTTTGCCTTGGGAACGGACAGATACAAATAAAACCAAGTAAAAAATTTGTAACATTTTCGAACCTTTGATGGGTATGTGCAATTGGATTGGTGATTCTTGTTTTTCCACATTGATGTTTGTATAACAGAGTAGGCTGCTTAAGTCATTGGTTATGTCATTAATGTATAAGCCTTTAAATGCATGTTTTTGTACCAATTAAAAAAGGCATTTGTAATGATATTTCTATATTTTTTATGGAAGAAAAGATGTTTGTTGTTACCTGGATCCCCTTGTCCCGCGAAACTTAACAATGGGATCTCCCAAAGATCTGAGTTCATATTATAATTTATAAAGATTCATTCAATGTACGTACAGTTTCTTTGATTCCTTTCAAGTGCAAGGTGATCAATCCAATCTATTTGACTTTATAACATTTCAGAAATTATTCAAAAAGTGAGATACAGAAATGTTGCATATAAAATATTTGATCCGTAATTGATGTACTTTTATGTTGAGTCATGAGTGAATGATTGATGTGCTTTCGAGTTCATTAAATTTTCTGCAAAGCATTATTGTTTAGTTAATTGTTTTGATGATGGACAAACGTTGGTCTTCAAATATAACTCCATTCTTGGTCAACTCTTACCTTCAGTTCGTTCATTTGTGTGGTTGAATTCCGTCTTTTTTCCCTGTTCCCCAGCTTAGATCAGTGGAAAAAAGATACTGTGAAAGTTCCCTGCTAATCGGTTTGTATTTGTACGATCAATAATGAGCCCAAACAAAAGAACCTCATCAGTTTCTATACTTAGTCTCTGCATTCCCCATCTCCCCTTTCTTTTGCTTTTACTGCAAAAATGTTGTTGATGTGACTTGAATTTTGGTGAATTCGAATTATTATCCGATTTGAAGAGTCTGTGGTGCGATTTGAAGTGAACTTTTAATGGAAGTCAGTGTTGGTAGAGAAAGGGCCGGGCTGAGAGGGGCGTAGAAAATGTAATTTCCTTTACCTGGTATAATTGATTATCCAAGAGGATCAGCTGGTCTATTACAGAAAGGGGAAATATGAAAAACTAAATAAGCAAAGGATTGCCCAAATACAGCAATGTGCTAAAGCCAGAAAAATCTGATACTGCTGATACACGTGCTCTTGTTCTGCTGCTAAAATTGAGGGGGCATTTATTTGCAGGTTCACTGTTTTTCCTGATGCGTACAGAAGACATATATGCAAGGGCCATGAAGCCTACAACTGATGATTTAATCGAAGTTCTGGAGGATGTTCAACTTGGCCATATACTGTCCTGGTTTGACCTAGACTCTACGTGTGAATGGTCTGGCGTTCTTTCCATTGGTGAACAGCAATGTCTAGCATTTGCTTGTTTGTTGCTTTCGAAACCAAAATTTGGCTCTATTGGATGAATCTACCAGTGCTTTAGACCAAGCCAACGAGGTAATATAAAAAATGATGTCTCTACAGATTCATGTGTGCATTTTTTGTTAATTATTTTACTTATTGGCGTAGTTGCTATGTTATATAGTTAGGACCTTTGAAGTGTTTCCAAGGGCTATGATCATTTTCTTGTACACTGTAATAAACCCCATGCAATTGAGCTGTAGGCTTTGCAAGTACCTGAAAAACAAAAGATTATAGAGGATACAGATCAACTCTGCCCATTCGTGCACTCAAGCTTCTTTTGGTCAGCCATCCATTTTTGATAGTCTCCACTCTCCAGTTTAATGTTTATCAGCCTGAGTGATCGCTCCGGTTTTTTTCTCAAAGAAAACAATTACACAAGGTGTTTTTCCCTCTGTTTCTGCAAATTATTGGTTTACTTCTTGCCAAATCATTTAAGCAATGATTTAAGAACTCATGTTTCCTTTCCTTTGGGATGCAGTAATTTTCTGTTCAGGAAGTGCTTTTATTAGCTCCTGGAATCTGTATTGGCCTGATAAGACTTGATATGCCTTTTCATTTTTATAGTTTGTCTAGATATGGGGTGTTATTTCATAGTGCTCACCGTTTACAGCAACTTATGTTTTCAGGCACATTTGTATGAGCTAATTGAAGCCTCAGGGATCACTTACATAAGCATTGGCCACAGGAGAACCCTCCACCAACACCATAAGAGCGTGTTGTCTGTATCCCCACTGTCCACTGGAACCAACAGATACCAGTCCCAATGGGCGCGTTGGGCCTCTGAATAAGGATTCAGTGCACAGTGTATCTAACCAGTAAGATCAAATCAACCAGGTTAGGAGTCTAGCAATATTCACTCCTTTGCTTTGGGAACGGAGACAAATAAAACCAAGTAAAAAATTTGTAACATTTTTCAACTTGTGAACTGGGGATCTTGATTGGAACCTTTGATGCCTATGTGCGATTGATGACTGAGTGGGTTGGCGAGATAGCATAACAACGGAGTAGGCTGCGTAAGTCATTGGTTACATCTTGTGATATAGATAAGCATTGAAATGCATGTTATTGTACCAATTCGCATAAGCATTCGTAATGATATTTATATATATATATATTTTATGAAAGAATAGATGTTTGTTGTTACCTGGATCCACTTATCCCGTGAAACTTAATGAAATTTGAGACCCTTTCTGATTATGAATGATGCAAGAATCAGACACATTCATTATTGCCATAGTGTTGGCGAAGGCGACGGCATCAATGCTACTGCGAGCTCCTTTTAAGACAATGCGTGTTACTACTGAATACTTTCTTGATTTACTACATTTTTCTTTAATTATTCCCCTACTCATGGAATTACTTTCGATTCAATGAGTCTCAAACTACTATTTGATTTGCACAAAAATTCCGCTTGTAGCTTATGAAGTTTCAAATTCGACTTGGCTTGGAATACCGTAAATTGAGGTCTATAATAGTTGCAACCAGGGTACTGTTTGGGGATCTCTTGTATAGCTGATGAAATTCCATACATGTGACCTACACTACACTATAATATACTCCAAACAAAATAACCCCATCACTTTCCAGTTTCTATGTTTAGTCTTTGCATTCCCCATCTCCCTTTCTTTTGCATTTACTGCAAAAATGCCAACTTGAGCTTAATTAAACAAAGGTCTTGTTTCTGATTCCAGCACAATTTCTCATGCAAAAAGTTTTTTATTCAGTTATAGTAAAAAATAAACAACATGCAACCAACCAAAATAATGCAGTGAAATATTACGCAAATTTGAGCGATTGAGTTCAACCAACCAACAAATTTTCCTCTGCATTCCCCATCTCCCCCCTTCATCCCTCCCTCCTTCTCTCTCTCTCTCTCTCTCTCTCTCTCTCTCTCTCTCACACACACACACACACACACACACACACAAGTGGAGGTGCCACACAAAAAGTATCCAGTTTTTATGAAACCCTTCTTTGCAGATTGCTCAAAAAGAATGTTACTCTCTATCTTCCACTTCTCCTTAAGTCTTAACTATAGCATTATTATCTGGTATAGGTTTAGGCATTTAATCATTTTGACCCCCCTTTTTTGCTTGTTTTTACCACAATATTTCTTGATTTACTTCTACATTTTCATTATTAGATGAGTAATCTTTTCACTATCTTTATTTACTGTTGTTTTCTTCTTTTGCAACCAAAATGTGTAATTAAGGAGAATGGAAAATCTGGTCTTTCCCGCGAAGGATGCTGAGGAACTTGTTTATTTATCTGTTTTATTTATTTTCCTTGGGTTTCTGAGCTTGAGATGAATATATCAAATTATTTCCCCTGTTCAGCACAATTCTTCTCTCTCTCTGTCTCTCTCTTCCTCTCCAAATGTTTTGTTCTGAAAATTATAATCTTTTTTTTTTCGGGTAGCAAGTCCATCCGGCTTTCACATCATTCATGAAATCCTTACTGCCAGACAAGGTATTTCTCAAAAGTTTTACGAATGACAGACAAACTTTGGAGTGTGGAGGTAGCAAAAATTGGGGATGACTCCTATTTTCAAGAAGAATGGACAAAGTTTGTTGACGAAAATTATATCAATTTTGCAGACCTTTTGGTTTTCCATTACAATGGCGATAACGTGTTTGAGTTCAAAATTCTCGGGAAAACAGCAACTGAGAGAGAGATACTTGAATCATTCAAATTCAATAGGAAGGAGGAAGAAGAGGCTCATAGAAAGAAAGAGCCCACTGATGAAATGCTAAGCAAGAAAGAGCCCACTGATGAAATGCTAAACAAGAAAACACTAGAAAGAAAACATGAAAACGCTTCTGGAGAGAGCTCTAGCTCATTCAAGAAAAGTAAGATTGTAGCAATATTAGAGGTTTGGGCCTAATTCAACCCCAAAACTTAGCTTGTGAAGTGAGGGTTACCCAAACTTTTATAAAGTGGTCCAATTAATAATGTAGGGGAGCCCAATTAATAATGTAGTACCTAGCTTGGTATTACCCGAATATACAGGGAAACAACTTGGAGCGTGAAAATAGTATAGCGGGGAGCCCAATTAATAATGCAGTATAGTGAGGAGTCCAATTAATAATGCAGGACCTAGCCTGCTTTAATACCATGTAGAAATATTAAAGGCTTGGGCCTAACTCAATTCCAAAAGCTAGCTTGTGAAGTGAGGGTTGCTCAAACCTTTATAAGGTAGACCACATCTCAATATTTATTCGATGTGGGATAGTTAACAAAAATTTTTAGCTTCATTTTATTTGAAAATTTTTGCATATGATTGTTGCTAGCATTTAACTTTTTACTTAATATGTATACTGATCTAGATGTGGATTTTTTTCCGGGAGCAAAAGCTGGTGGTGCTAATAAAATGGAGAATGGAAAGGATGATGATTCAGGACGGATCTCCCGTCCTTAGTCTACTCTGTCTTCTTTCACCTCCCATTTCCCTTTCTTCGTGAGCAGCATCAAGGCCACTAATGTTGGTTCGAAAACTACCCTGGTAAGATTTGTTTAATCAATTTATGACGTTAACCATAATAAAACGGATTAGTTGTCATTTTGAAATTAAGAGGTGAAGTTTCTGTAGTCGCAGGTAGAGTTTCAGGGGAGGTCAGCATAATTTTTTATGTTGTTTCTGCAGCAAATGCCGGTGGCATTTTCAAGAAGACATCTTCCTTTATGAAAACAGAAAATTACAAATGAGTATTACCGGTTGGTTTGCGAGCATTACCGTTACTAGTACGAAACATCTCGCCATTTCTGGAGGGTGGAAGGCCTTTTCAGATGATAACTCGATCGCCATCGAGAAAGGCGATGTCTGCATCTTCGAGCTGGTTGAGCCTGATACAATGCAAGTTCACATTTTGAGATGAAATTTACTTCCTATTGCCATCTATCGAGTATTGTATTCTAGCATGTAAAACACATTTGCTGGATATGAGTAGATCTCCTCGTCTCAAGTCTATCTCTTGTATTTCTAATTTTTTATTCATCAGTTTATCACTTGTATATTATAATTTATACATATGACAAAGTGTTTTAAACAATTTATACTTTAATATTTCAAATAGTTTTGACTTGTGATATAAAAAAGCAATTAATAACTATGATTCAAACATCTAGAACAAAGTTCATAAATGAGTATAATCAACTTAAAAGATTTTTATAACTTAAACTATATGTTCATTTGTATTATTTAACAAGAATACATAACCAGAATTCAGCTTTTTACTGCTTTCCGTAAAATAAACTATATATTTTGTTTCATATGACAACCAACACGCTGGAATAGCTCAGTTGGTTAGAGCGTGTGGCTGTTAACCACAAGGTCGGAGGTTCAAGCCCTCCTTCTAGCGGTAGTTCAAATTTCCCCCTTTTTTTTTTTTTGTGATTTGGCCGAAAGTTTTTAACTATATTAACGTTATAACATTTCTGGGTACTTTTCGGATATTAGAAGGTGTCTCTTTCAAGTGATGCTCTCACTAAGTATCCTTTCCCAATAATGTGAACAAATATTGATGCTTTTAACAAAAATCCTTTCACAATATTAATAATAATATACTATTTTATGAAATGGCCATAATATTAAAATTATTGTAAATAAAACTATCGTTTCGAAGTTCTTGGGTAAATCCTCTATCAATCAAATCTCAAGTCAATCTTTGAAAATTGGAGCAGTGGGTGGGAATAAGTATACATGTGATAACCAACGGTTGCCTCAATTCTAATAAAATTAGAGATCTCATCATGACTACATACACCAATCAATATTTTTGAAATCAAATTTAAGTTTCCTTAATTATATATATATATATATGTGTGTGTGTGTGTTATATCAAGGATAACAACTAATGTACAAAACTACAATCATACTTTTGTGGATAGTATAATATTTACAAAACATAAATAAAAAAATTTAACTACTCTATGTATTGAAATTAACTTGTACTTTCATTTTCTTGGGGAGTTAAATTTTACGTTGGATCATTATGTATGATGATTGAGGCATCTTTGATATATCTGCCCCTCTGAGATTAACATGTTATCAGAAATTCTTTTCTTATGGTATGGTTTAAAAAAAAGCTATTTCCGTTGCCTAGATTCGAACCTAGATCTCTCGGGTGACTACGACGGATTTAGAAATTAATAAATTGAAATATTAGACTTAAACAATTTTGGGTCGAGGGCCCTAAAAGAAATAAAGAAGGGGGGATGACATACGAGCATTTTCTAGGTACACAAAATTCTTTATTTTAAATTGTGTTTTATCTCCTATTTCTATGTATGTATATACACCAAGCGTAAAACATCAGACCAAGTGTGTGTATATATATTTTTTGATTAATTAACTCGGGATACCCCATAGATATCAATCGGAAAGATATCCCTCACACACACGCACACACTCACTCAAGAAAAAAGGGGAGAGAACAAAAAGATTTGAACTCCAGGATCTCATTGGTATCAAATTCAAATCCCCATCACTCGAGTCCATTGGGGCACTAAGTGTATATAATTAAGGAAGTAATTTTATACACATAACATGAATGTAAATTATGAAATAAAGAAATAAAACACCATTTTGCCATCTTATTCGATTTCTAGGGGATCACTCATTCTAATACTACTTTAACTCAGGCACACTTGTCTTCAAAGTTTAGATGAGAACCGGTGGACGTATACATTAGTACTTGTATGATCGCACCAATAATTGAGTTGTTCATTGTTTCTTTTGATTTTACACAGTTTTGTAAGTTATATATTTGAAGTTGCACCAACTACCAGTTGGTCTAGCAGTATGAGGTCCTAGATCCCTTAAACAACATTCAGAGTTCGAATATTCCTGTTATTGTGAATGGAACAATTGAGTTGGGAGGGTTGCCCCCATAATGGACCTCTACAGTACTCAATTTGGATTAGTTGACCAATGAGTCGGAACCGAATGGTTAAACAAAAAAAAATATATTTGAAGTTGCACAATTTTAATATATCTACAATATTTACTATATATATAGATATAGCATATCTCTAAATAAGTTAGTGAAAACAAAGTATCATATTCATTTTTTCTTAAAAATGATACCTTATAGAATTTTGTACACAAAAAAGTCTAACATAGGAAGGAGTGTCAAAACCATGAATTCTAACGATTTTGTTTATGCTACCCATGTGGGTATAGCCCAATTAATATTTTTAACCATTGAATTTAAATATGATGATATCAAAAAGTATTAAAAAAATATTACGTTACAATACTCGATCCAATAATTAAAAATTCAGTTGGATAATACTCAACTTAATAGTATTTACCCTCCCAAATTCAACTAAGCAAATATTATTAACATAAAATTAAAATCTTTTTATTCAATAAAATGCCGCTTCATTGCATTAAAAGAAAAGGTTAATCTTCAGAAAAAACAAAATCAAGAATTTGAATAAAAGTATTGATTCACAAGTCACACGCAATGCACGTAGATCTATCTAGTCTCATGATTTACATGATAAAATATAATAAAAAATAATTTAATATTATTGTAACATGGAACAAATTAAATATTTGGGATAATCACCCTTACATCTTATGAGTTTAGACAAAATTACAAATTAATAACCCCATCTTATTTCGAAAATTACCAATATTTCCCTGAATTTTGTCATCTTATTGCTAAATCAGGCAAAAAGAATGCAACGCCCCAAGATACTTGTAAGGGAGAATTACCCTTATTTCTCCTAAAGTTAGACAAAATTACAAATAATCCACTCTTATTTTGAATATGAACAATAACTTGTGTTGCCGCCGTGTTCCCACCACTTAGATTGTGAAACCACACATCAATTCTTTCATCTCTCCAAACCCGTTAAAACATCTCGATAATTTTTGTTAACGTTCTATCTGTTTGGATTTGATTGAACAAACTTATATCAAATCCTAACTCGCTATTACATCTCCTTGCCACTATCAGCCATATCCAAAACTGAATTTTACCAATACATTGCTCATTGTAATTACCTCAAACCCCTTTCAAATTTTGTCAAAAAAACCAGCCAAAAAGTGTGGCCCATCGTTGTGTGTCTTTTTTTCAAAAATATTACAAACATACTCTTATGTAATTCAAACACTTACAATAAGCGATCTTCAAATTCAAAACCTTATAATAAACAAGGGTATTTCTGTCCTAAAAAAATGATAGAAAAATTAATCGAGGGCATTTTTGATATTAATTCACTAATGGTAGGATTTTTTTGTAAACATTGATATATATTAGGCAGATATTGGTAATTTTCAAAATAAAAGAGAATTATTTATAATTTCGTCTAAATTCAGTAGTGGTGAGAGTAATTGTCCCTAAATATTTTTCTCCACTAATCTAATAAATCTTCTATTAATGCTCGATTCACTTTATAACCATTTTATACTGTTTTTGAAAAACATATTGGAAGAATGACGAGGGTTGAGAAAAATAAATTGATTTAATTTAGGAATGACTACAGGATCCCCTCCTAAGATTAGACTAATATAAATGACCTCTGGTATGGCGACGTCAAACTTTTGTAAGAGGACTCATCTTTCCATATTTCTCTTTTTTTAGAGAGAGAGAGAGACAATCTTAAAAGTAATAGTTTACATAAGCTCGGGGTAAATTTACTTTTTCATGATTTTTCATATTAAACATCGTCGTCTTGGAAGCTATTGTTGTTG
Source organism: Petrea volubilis (assembly GCA_026212405.1). Taxonomy (NCBI): domain Eukaryota; kingdom Viridiplantae; phylum Streptophyta; class Magnoliopsida; order Lamiales; family Verbenaceae; genus Petrea; species Petrea volubilis. The sequence goes on from CM047870.1 coordinate 7,926,972, forward strand.
AATAAAACCATGAAACACACACACACACACACACACACACACACACACACACACCATATAACAGGGTCACTGTATATTGGTCTAACTTAAGTTCACGTAATTATATATACCTTTAATTTAATTAGAGGGACGAACCATAGGCTTCGTAATTTGCGGAATGAAGTGTTAAGACGCATTGAAAGGGCAAAGTGAATTAGTTATAATCTTAGAATCTACCATTATAATATGAAATTTTATATATATTTAGATATGTTACAATTTTTTTGAACTTTTATAGCTTTTTTATTTTGAAATGTTACATTTTTGTAGTTTAAACACTATGTTTTTCTTATCATATAATTTACGTAGTTATACATACATATAGGGAAAAATGCACTGTACTCCCCTGTGGTTTGGGAAAGGAGCACGTTAGACCCTGTATTTTTCTAATTGTTATAGAAAACCTTATAGTTTTTTAAAGTTGCTCACCACCCCCTTGATCAATTTAGTCAATTTTTTTAATTGAATTGACCAAATTACCCTTCCCTATATTTCAATATTACTTTTTTCCTTTTTTCTTTTTTTTTTTTTATTTTTTCTTTATTCTTTTTCTTTTTCATTCTTTTTTACGTTTTTTTTTCCCATTTTCCTCCTAAATTGATATGTTCTCTCTCTCTCTCTCTCTCACACACACACACACACACACACACACACCTCCTCTCCCTCTCGTTTCTCACCGCCGGTGAACCACCTTGTCACCGCCGGCACTCATCGGAAAGATCTCATTGCCGCCGCCGCCTTATCGGATAGATCCCGCCGCCGTCCATCCTCTCTGTCTCTCGCCGCCGTCTGTCCTCTCTGTCTCTCTCTCTCTCTAATTTCTCTCCCTCCTTCATCAGATTTGTCTCACCGTTGCCGTCGCCGCCTCCTCCGCCTCCACCTGCCGCCCTCTCTTGTCGGTGAGTCGCGATTTCTGTCTCCCTAGCTCTCGATCTCTCTCTCTCTCTCTCCCCGACTCTCTTTCTCTCTCGATCTATTTTCTCTCTCCCCAACTCTCTTTCTCTCTCTCTCTCTGTCTCTCTCTCCCAGACTCTCTTTCTCTCTCGATCTATTTTCTCTCTCCCCAACTCTCTCTCTCTCTCTCTCTCTCTCTCTCTCTCTCTCTCTCCCGGACTCTCTTTCTCTCTCCCGGACTCTCGATCTATGTTCTCTTGGATGGTGGTGTTGAGTGTGGCGACGGCGGACGGCGGCGGTGGAGGGTATGGTAGTGGATTTTGGTGGCGGCGCCGGCAGTGATGGAGGTTGGCACCGGCGGTGGTTATTGGGTGGAAGATTAATAAGGATTAAATTAATAAGGTTTAAGGAAAATTTGTTTAAATCAATCCGGATTAATGGTGGTTATTTGGTGGAAGATTAAATTAATAAGGTTTAAGGAAAATTTGTTTAGATCAATCCGGATTAATGGTGGTTATTTGGTGGAAGATTAATAAGGTTTAAATTAATAAGGTTTAAGGCAAAATTGTTTAAATCAATAAGGATTAATGGTGGTTATTGGATGGCAGATTAATAAGGTTTAAGGTAAAATTGTTTAAATTAATAAGGATTAATAATAATTAAGATGATTTAATAACTAAAAAAAGGTTTAATAATAATTTTTATTTATAAGGGTAAAACTGTCATTTTATCCTAAAAAAATGAAGACCAATCGCACAAAACGCGCGTGCATCACACGAGTAGCTAAAAAGGTTCGTCAAGCTTGATTTTTAAAACCATAAGGTTTTCTATAACAATTAGAAAAACACAGGGTCTAGCGTGCTAGTTTCCCAAACCACAGGGGAGTACAGTGCATTTTTCCCATACATATATATATATATATATATATATTGATATCTTAATTTTTCATAACTATATTTCATATGCACTATATGCATACAAATAATTCTTATGTATTATATATTTCATAATATATATGTATATCTTGGCCCTCCACTCCAGATTTTGATCAAATCACATGTAGATATATAAAAGGCAGAATAATCTTAACAATCTACTTGAGTTGGGAGTGATTTTATTTTCAAGTTCTTATAATATGTCTTATGAAGATCAACGTTTTAATTAGGAGCTACTGTGCATGACATTGATCAATAAAACCCAAAAACAGATCACTTACATATACTCTAGGAGAAGTCACAGTACAGAAGAAGATTAATACAAGCACATAAACATCGCCAAAGCAAATAAAAGAAGAAGAGCAAAGCTAAAAGAAAGTGTTGTTTGAAATATATAAAAGAAAGCATGCAATATCTCTAGCTAGCCGGTGCCCGTAGCGCCGAGATCATCCTTGTGGTCCTCGTCCTTGCCGGCTCCGAAAGTGGGTCCGCCTTTGCCGGCAGCGTCTTGGACCTTGTCCTGCACTTTCTCGATTTGAATTCCGCCCTCATCCTCCTTGGAACGGATGTCGAATCGAGTCTTGTTCTCGCCGCCTTCCACCGACTCATACGTCGTCGCCGTGAAAGACTCCGGTGGCTGGGTTCCTTGCGCCCCCGACATTGACCGATCGATGAATTAGTCTTCTTCAATTAATTTCAGATATATATATGTATGCCCTTACGATTGTTCTATTTTTATCTGCTTTAATACTGAGTGATGATCCAGTTACGAGTATATGTATAGTATATATATACACATGCAGATATATCATATATGGAGGGATTTGTCGGCGAAGCTTATCCACCATGATGCACGTGGCATACAAACCACTCTGCCTGCCCCTCTACGTGTTATGTGTTTGCAACTTCGCAACTCTTACTTGGACAATTATCTTATTATTTCTTAATTTCTTTTATATTTGGTAAAGCTTTACTCAGGATATATGATTTGGCAACTCACTTTAAAAATGAATTACTCGTTTAATCACAATTTTTGTTGTTTTCGTACATACACACACACACACATATATATATATATATATATATATATGTATAATCATCTTAAAGATGAATATCACTTATAAAGAAGATATATAATCCATAATTTCACAGTCTAAACTAAAAATTGACACTTAATTCATTTAATATACATTTTAGTTCATCTGAATTATTTTAAATGAGTTCAATAAGTACAAATGCTCATATATGAGCTAACAATTGAAAATTTTGCCCTCTAATAAATAATACAAGTACCTCTTAAATATTTTATAAAAATTTGATTAATTCCCCCCCTCCGCCCCGGTTCCCCAAACAAACCTTTTTTGACTCCGTTCCCAATTGTATTAATATAAATATTTCCCCTCAACTAGAATTCAACTTTTCATTGATTTTTCCCTTCTTAGTTTTTTAACTTTTTGAATTTAAAAATAAAAAGTAAACAAAGAATTGCAATGTCCCAAGAAAATCAAATATTAAAATAAAAACGTTTTGCTACATTCTGCAACTAGCTGGAATAGCTCAGTTGGTTAGAGCGTGTGGCTGTTAACCACAAGGTCGGAGGTTCAAGCCCTCCTTCTAGCGAAAGTTTATTTTTTCGTTCTTTTTTTTTTTTTTTTTCCCACCAACTAAAACTCAACCTCGTCCCCTTTTTAGGTCCCAACACTCTCAAGTGAATGGTGCCATTGCCAAAGGAGCAACTGTGCTGAACATTAACTAATCTCCTTCCAATTGCCAGCACATAGAAAGGTTTACAGCAAATCAGATCCGTGCCCATGCTTCACTTAACTTAACAAAGGAGGGATGATAACCCAATGTCAAACTGCCAATCTCTTTGTACAAATTAGTCTCAACAAAAAATGTACACATCACAGTATAAAGCAAATGGAAAATCCGAGCCCTAGAAATATTCAAATTCAACATAAGAAGAATCGTCAGCGTTGGTTTTTGTCTTATCTGCAACTTTCTTGTCCGAATGAGCAGCATCCTTAGACAAATACTGTGCGAAGTCCACCGGTTCAGGAATGTAAGGAGGGGCCGCGGATCTTACTAGAGCCCAATTCACGCCTTCAAAGAAAGGATGTTGTTTTATTTCTGTAGCACCCCTCTTATACGCAATTCGTTTATGCGGTTCCTTAACTAATAGCCCCTTTATAAGCTCTTTTGCTGTTAAGCTTACCTGTGGGGTATCTGGAAACTTCAACGGTTGGCCAACTACATTGAACAACGTAGCACGATTCCCAGAGCCCTTAAAAGGGGTCGTCCCGTGTAACAGCTCATACAAGAAAATGCCAAATGTCCACCAATCCACCGCACTGCCATGACCCTCTCCACGAATGATCTCTGGGGCGAGATATTCGTGTGTCCCGACGAAGGACATGGAGCGTACGTTTGTGGGCTCCGCCATGAGCTCAGGGAGGGAGTTCTGTCCAAGCCCGAAATCAGATTTGGATTTGCGATTCTTTTTGGGAAGGAGGCGTGGGAAAAATGACGATGGCTGCATGCAACCACGAACTGCATTGTCATCATTCAAGATGCCAGCGGCAGTGACGCCCAGGTTTCCAGTGTGACCAGATGAAGACTTTACGAGTGTGGGATTCACAGAGCAACGAAGTGAGAGGTCGAAGTCGGAAAGCATGATATGGCCCTCGTCTCTCACTAGAACATTTTCTGGCTTTAAATCCCTGTAAACAATTCCTAGCATATGCAGGTACTCCAGCGCCAACAAGACCTCTGATGCGTAAAATCTGCAAAAATTGTTCAACTAACATATGTCAATCCTGGTTTAGCATTTGCTAACACAAACTTGCATAGGCCAATCTGGCAAAGGGAAAAAAGAATATATATGTATTGGACGTGTAGCTAATTGTACATTAGACGATGTTGGCCAAAAGTTTTGGTTCTGGCTAAAAACTCTGTCGTTATGATGGTTCACAAGGTTATAGGACAAAAAATGAGATGCAATGAATCCAACCGAGAAAAGGGGTCATCATTCAGATCAGCAAACCAATGCGACTAATTTAAATCCTAACTCCCAACACTAACAAAATATCAAAACATGCAAACAACACAACGAACAATACGAAAGAACCTAAAAGCGAAAACAAGTAAGAGAGGCTTGCAAAGATCAACAAAAGTAGGTAGTTAATGACCTGGCAGCTTCCTCTGTAAAATGCTTGTTGGGCTGCTTTTGCCGAAGAGTATGAAGGTTACCTCCACTGCATAACTCCATGACCAAGCAATAGAACTTATCGGTCTCAAAGTAAGCATATAAAGTAGGTAAGAAAGGGTGGTCAAGAAGACCAAGAATTTCTCTTTCTGTTTGGGCTCTAAGAAGCTTGTTTCTGCTTGCAAGAGAACTTTTATCCATAACTTTCATGGCAAAGAAGGTATTAGTCCCTCTTAGTTCAACAAGGTAGACACTTCCAATGTCTCCATAACCGAGCCTCTTCAAGAGGCGAAAATTAGTTAGCCCAAGAGGTGAATCTTTTGAAGTAGCTGAAGTAATGGCATCCCATCTTACATCACCACCCGTGTGGGGCTTGAGAGGAGCAGCCGTACTGTCTAAGCTATCACTTCTGTTACTGCTGCCACTGGCCCAACTCTGACTAATAGTGGACATACTACTCTTTGCAACGCTTGTCTTTGTGTTCGGTGATATAGAGGGTGATGATGCACTCGGAACTGTTGTACTCATCTGATTGTCCACATTTATTGTAGAATTTTTTGGACTGGGCAGTGGACATTGGATTGAGGAACCCTGTGTCATGGCGTCTGTTCTTCTAGAATCATGAGGAGGTCTATTAGTTGAAGAAGAATTTACTTGGGAATTCGGATTTACATATGTAGGTTCACATGGTGAAACATGGCCAGGATGAGCGCCGGTTTTTGCAATTTGTTCTGATTTCTTCGAGTCTTGAGGTGCATTAGAAATTGATGTGGTTGAACTTTTGGCATCCTGGTCCATATTGCCAAGCTGACTAACATTTTCTTCGGATGGTGTGCGAGTCATCTGCATTTGAAGGAAAAAATAGGTATGAGGCCACTCCACCTGAAAAACCATTATTCACAACCTCCCATGTATACCGACTCTAATCAACTCCAAGAAAACGGTGAGAATTAGGATTAACATTTGTTCTACAAGCCATGCCACTTTTGAATATGGTGTAATTTCTGCTCTGGAAAGTTAAGTTCAAAAGTAAACGTAGAACAATAAATTTCAAAATTCATAGCTTGACAATTTTCAAATCATCTGGATCTTCGAATTCTAAAACAAACCCACCATTGTTTCCATGATCAATGTAATGATGTATACCTTCTTTTCATTATCCCAAATATCAAAAACTGACCTTATCCAAGTTTCCACCCCTGGGATTAGATGACATTGTTGGGTCCCACAGACAATATTCTTAAATACAAAATTCTGCCAAAAAAAAGGCGCAAAAAGTCGTCAATAATCTTGATGGTGGTTCACCATTGTGAAATAAAATTCTTGATCAACATCAAATGCTCATGCCCACATGTCAAATAATATAAACATTATACGTATGTATGATCCTTTTTCATGCAAACATATACAGATAGTCATGTGATTTCTAAACAATATTTACATTCGAAATATGCTTCCACAATATCGACAGGAGTTTAGTGATATAGCCTCCGAAAAAATTGCGCCAACGGGTTCTCCCTGGATTAACAGTCCGATTGGGAAACAGAGAAACAAGAGAGGAACATCTACATAGGATTAAAGGGTCCCTGCTAAAATCCTTTGCAACTACGTGTAATGGATTTTGGTTCTCGCCGTTGTTGTTTTTGTTGCTACAGTCGTTGCCATTGATTTGGTAGGTGGATGAAGAGCGAAAAAACTGGAGAGGAAAGAGAGAGGAAAGAGAATGAGGAAGATAAACAAATACAATGGAAATTGAAAATCCATTTATATCCAGACTGAATAACATGTGAATATTGAGGGGAGCAGAGAGAGAGACAGAGAGTGTGTTGGGGGGGGGGGGGGGGTAAGGTCAGGGAAGGCGCCAGGCAAGATTGGGGGAGACTCGAGGATAGCCGTTCGAAACTCTGAAATGGTGGTTTGGATTAATTTCAAAGATTCTCTTTCTGCCCCAACTCTTTTCCTCAATCTATTTTCACTTCCTAACTTTTGGGAAAAATTGCATATGCCTCCTCCAAACTATGGGTATTTGGCGTTCACCTCCTTAATATAGTCCCTTTTATCAATCTTTTCCCATAACTTTTCTAATTATAGATCAAAATACCCGTTTAGATGTTTTTTTTTGTTTTTTCAAAATAAAAGCATTTATTTTTTTCTCAAAAAAGAAATAGGAAAATTACATGAACACTTCACTCAAACATTATTCTTTTGTTGGGTACTTCTTTTTTTTTTTAAAAAAAAAATAGAGGCTAGATAAAAAGCCTAAAGTGGCCTTTTCTAAGCTATTCAAGTAGCTTCCATTTTTAAAAAAATAACATTTTAAATTAAGGGCGAATTACAAAAACCTCCCCTGAGGTTTGGTGAAATTACAAAAAAAAAATCCTTAAATATTGGAAATTACCAATACCCCTTAAGGTTTGCATAAATTATGTAATAGTTAATGGAAGGCTAAAATTTCAAAATTACCCTTAATATTTTATCACAAAAACCTACCATGAGGTTTGGTGAAATTACAAACTAACCCCTTGAGATTTGGTAAAATTACAAAAAAAACCCCTCAAGTCGGAAATTGACAACAACGGCGGCCTCCATATGTCACAAATTTGTAAAACATACATCTTAAAAATCCCCAACAATCATAAAAGCCTTGAGGGCAAAAAAAAGTTAATCGTTTTCTCTCTTCTTAGTCATTAAATTAACCAACCTTAATGGTAGGAGGTTTTTGTTAGATGAGCAAACATTAAGAGGTGTATTGCAAATCTTGATACTTGAAGAAGGTTTTTTTGTACTTTCAGCAAACCTCAAGGGAGGTATTTGTAATACATCATTGTAACCAACAATTAATAAAATATTGAACGAGGGTATTTTAGAAAAATTACATAATTTTTTAATGGAAACTTAACAGAATTCTAACAGAAGCCTAATAGAGGGGGTTCTTTTGTTAATTTTGCAAACCTTAGGAGGGTATTGGTAATTTTCAATAGTTAAGGGTTTTTTTGTAATTTTGTCAAACTTTAGGGGAGGTTTTTTTAATTCGCTCTTAAATTAATGCCTTCAAACGCAATATAGCTTGACAAAAAAAATCTACAATAAGCATGCACTTTTGAAAAAAAAAATCATTATACGGTTATTGTAAATCAAAGACAACCAATGGAGTACACAACTCCAAAAAATTGGGTGCAGTAATTTGGTTGTTCTAGAAATTAAGGAAAATTGTTGAAAAATATAAAAATTGGTATGAGTCCCTTATAACTGTTTTTTCTCTTTTGTGTTTTTTTTGTTTTTCGATACAATCATCTCGAGACACCCTATAAATATCAACCGAAAAATACTCATTATGATGTATTAAAATGTGAAATAAACAAATGAAGAGACGTGCCTTTAATTTTCGTTGTGAAAAAGAATTTTATTAGGATTTTAACTTTCATGCCTACTATCAAAATTTTATATTTCCAATGGTTAATTCTAAGGTATTTTACTTTAATTCCCCTACTTTTTGTATTTTATTTACTTTTTGTTAATTATGTGTTTATATGATAATATATACTAATCAACTTTTTATTCTTTTTCTTTCATCTTATATTTTAGAATCATTTTGCCTGATATGAGTTATCCGTTGACGAAAATTTGGTCTGCTGTTAAAAATAAAGGTCAGTTTAGTCATAATTTAGGGGAGATAGATGCAACTCTCCTATTTTGGTTGGTTACATTTTCTCGAAGTTATTTTATTTATTTTTAGATGAAGAAGTATTTGTTAGCTGAATTTTGACGAATAATATTTTATTTCTTAAAAATATTGCTTCGGAAAATGAAAATTCTTTCTCTCAAATATTTTCGTCATAACATATATATATATATATCATTATATTAGCTTAGGTATATATTTTTATATCTCAATTATTACAAAATAAATAAATTAGAATTATATTTTTAAATTATTTTTGATGTGGGTCACCCCTACTCAATGGACATGTCATTAGCAATATAAGGAGAAATCACATCAAGACATGGAGGGAAATAAAAAGCCCTCGAAAGGATTCTAATACCTCAAAGGCGAATTTGGTCTCACTAGAAAAGCCTAAAACAACAATGCAATACCCCCAGTATTGATTAAGCCTATAGGAATCCCTCGAAAGAAGACCTAAGAGATTCCCCCCCAAGAGCAAACTATGTCGAGGGCATTCCACCCATGACTATTGCCTCGGAGTAGTCAGAGGATGAGACCTCACCGAGGGCCATAAAAATATTCGAGGTAATAATCACGAGGTCCCTTAGATGTAGAGGCAAAAAGGTGGCTACCTACTTCTAAGGTAACCCAATTGACCCATAACACACAAGGGCAGTCGCTACTACCAAACATGGATTGATAATGTGTTGTTGTCACTGTCAATTCGAGGTGCCATTTGTTAACCGTCACATTTGTTATTTTGATGATAACAGAATTTTGTATTTGAGTTGCCTTAATTTGGTTTACTGCTCATATCTGTCCAAGATGGATCCACTACCTTAAAAGAATGATTGCTGAAATCACAAAGCTTTGGCCTTGAGATTTCTTTCCTTACAAAGCAGTACGTGAGGTCAGAAGAAATATCATTGCCTTGTAAACATTGATGCCGAGATCATGAGCGTTATGAAAAGAGATTGCATGCCTTGTGAAAGATAGAGACAAGAACACTATAAAAGCACATTGTGGAGCAATGAAAGCTGTATCTCGTTCACTTTTTTGTGCGTTTGCTAGACTTTGAGTGAGCAAATATTGTGAGTTGTTAAACTAAATAGTGTACGGGTTCGAGTGCTAAGGACCATACACTTTTATATTAGTACTAAGCTCCTATCAATGACACTATAGTTTATGAGGGTAGTTCTCAATACTTTGTATCGTTCCAGCTTGGTTATTTTGTTGTTATATTCGGTGCTACTAATAATAAAATATTTTTCGCAGATTCAAAAGCCTAGGGTGAAATATAACTAGGTAATGGATTAAGATTCGATCTAACCACAGTGTATAATAGTGTCTCTATTTAACCTTTTTATTAATCTCTTAATTTTTTAACACCATTAATACTCTCTCATAAGTAATATCCCTAGCATTAAATGCAAGGGATTTTCCATTAATAAGAGATCGGGCCCTAATTAATGAAAGCACAACCAAGTTATTAAGAGGGAGGTCCGAAAAGGACAAAAAACATGTCCACCTATTTTATCCATCAATCGAAGGACCTATCCCTATCAACCTAGTTAGATCATGGCCCCTATCATATAAGGAGGCTCATACCTCTCCAAAAAAAATGTATCTCTTTCACATTATTTTAATAAAAAGCCACATAATGTTCATCTTCCGCATCACCTTCATATCAAAAACCTTACTAATTTGAGCATTGGATAGCCTGCACCGGGGCAAAATTAGTTAGTTTCACATGTGTTCAATTCCTTTTGACAAATGAGATGCTAGTATTTGACGAATCGGAGTTCAAAACTCTACCACATGTTTGATCAAAAAGGACCGCATCAATTCTATAGATATATTTCTGATTATTATCTTAATGTAAATAATATATAATAACACTATAAAAAATTGATATGACAATTTTAACCAAATAAAATTTTAAATGGCAAGATTTTTTTAATAGAAAATATATGTTCGAAAATAATTTATTTAAACGTATTTTTTATTGAAATATTGTTTGGGTCATAAAATGATTTTTTTTAATAAGAAAAAATTCCACCTTTTTTGGAGGAGTCAGTTGTAGACCAAGCATTATAAAAGGGCCAAGAGGGTTTCGATGGCATGTATATTGGGTGAACTTTCCAACTAGCTAGAGCCATGGCTCCCCTCGATCTCCATGACGGTCCGTCTAAGTTAAATGTATCTAAGAAAATGATTTTATACGCATGACACATATGTATAATGTGAAATAAGAGATGAAAAAACCAATGGAAATTGAAAATAATTGTACAAAAGCCTATGCGAGTTCAACTTTAATTCAACCCTAGTATACTAATTTTATGTAAGCTCATTGTATGTTGGTAGGGTCGTTGTGACTAACTATTTGGGTTTAGTTGCCAAACTAAATTCACTAGTGTATTAATTATGAGGTTGCGATGATTAAGTTGTGCTTAGTTCTAGCAATTTTAGCTAAAGAAATATTCCGTGATGGCCGACTCTTTTACCTGGGGAAGTGAAATTGAGTCTGCCTACCGAATTTCTAATTCATGCAAAAAAAAAAAGGGAAGTGAAAGGAAATTCGGAATGAAATTACCACTGTAGCACCAAGGCGTACATATGGCTACCCTAATGGGTTGGGCCGAGAGGTTCAGCCCGAGCCCAACTTTCGAGCACAGCTATAAGACAAAGTTTGTCTGGCCTTATGGGTTGGCCCGATTCTGATTTGCATGGAGCCATGGACTATGGATTTTTATCGGCATTCAGTTGCTCGGTAACGATTCATCTATTCGGATTCAGGTCTGGATCCAGTGTTTTCAAGGAAATTTGAATCCAAACTCTCGTGAATTATTATTACATAAAAGATGAATGTAATTTTCATTAAAAAAGAAATAATATCATGAAAAAATCATAACATACTATATTCATGACATAAATGAAAATTAAAATCGCAATTTTACGTATAAAAGAATAATAATTAATTTCGCTTAATCCATTAAAAAATGGAGCACATTAATTGTGACAATGGTTTTGGCGCATATAATCTAACCAAAAAATTGGATCTTGGTTCAATCAAATCATTCAACATCGGATTTAGTTCCAAGAAAATTAATTAGAAAAAAAAAATGGGGGCTCAAGTTGTGTAATGTGCCAAATGATGTATAATGTATTTAATTATTAATTATGGATACAGCGGAACAAGAAAGAATAAGGAAAATAAAGACAAGACATAGTTTAGAGATCATTGGTTTTTTTTTTTTTTTTTTTTATACAATCAATTCGAGATATCTTATAAATATGAATAGAAAAGGCACTTACACACACACGTACACACTCACTCAAGAAAAAAAGGAAAGAGGACCAGTAATAAATACGATTCACTGATCACTGGCACAATCAATGCCCTTTATAACAGGAGGTTCAATAATTTGATGTTTTGTGTAATTAATTAAGTGAATAATAATAACAAAAAGCGGTATATAATAGCAGAGCGTGATGAATGTATGAAGAGTCAGCATTCTTGAAATGGATTCTCTGCACTCGTAACGTGCCGCAAAATGAGGGTTCAAACTGCCTAACAATTTTATGTGTGTGTCTGTGTCAGATACCTAATCATGAGTATACTGATAACGAAGTCAAATCAAAAATAATATTATTGGACTCAGAATTGAGTGGTGGAAATTCAATTATGGTATCAAAAATATTCTGAGTTCAAACCTTCTTGTTCTTTATCTTTTTTTTTGAATGAGTGTGTGCATGTAAGATGTCTCGAAATGATTGAATCAAAAAATAAAATAAAAAAAAGAAAAACCAAAAACAGCGAAGAGAGAGAGAGAGAGAGATTAATATTCAATAATAAATACGTGAGTTTGGTTGGTCAATAAAATGTGAAGTATGGAGACAGCTAAATGATGAGTAAGATTTGGCATGTGATATCTGATCCTGTTATTCTTTGCCAGCTTATATTTTTAACCAAATCTCATTGACCTTTTACTTTCTTAATTTTTTCATGAATGTATAATTTATGTACCCTCTATCATTATCTTTTTGGAAATCTGAAATTACATTATCTAATTGCTCAAAAAAAGGTCCAGCCCACTTTCGTTACGTGTGATATGTGGGGTCCTTTTCCTTGGATTATAGATGTGCGTTGATTTGATTGGTAAATCATGTGACTTCAAACAATTTATTTTTCTCTCTTACTAATCAAGTTTTGTGTCACATCAACAAAGTTTTCGACTTTCCCCCGACACCTACACGTAGTTTGCTGGGATTGCTTTCTATTATTATTTTTTCTTTTTTAACCATCCACACGTAGTTTAATTTAATTTATTCAATTGCGTCAGGGGCAATAGTTTAAAGATCTATCATTTGATAATATATACAATCAATCAAACGAGTTTAATCATTAAATAAGCACGTCTGATAGAACTGATATCAAAACTAATTTCCATATACTTGTAGAATATGCTAATAATTGTAATGGAATACTTTGTGAAAAAAAGAAATGAATAAACAAACATCTTAATCACGATATATTTGGATATTACATTTTATAGTAAAGAAAAATAGAAAAAGAATTCTTCTTTTTTTTTTTGAGGAGTAAATTATATTGAATTACATTAATAATTCACGTATTCCTGTTGAAAACTTTATAGCAAACATGGATTTAAACATAATAATCCATCATACAATATAATAATACGATTCCTATGAATCGATTAACCACAAGATCTTTAGTAAACAATCAAATAATTTTTTTTTTAATCTAAATAACTAATCTTGATCCATGATAGATGCGGAAGAGAACTGGATCTAGGGTTAGTGGTCTTCTAAGCCAAGAAAGACGGCGTGAGTTTTTTATATTCTCTCTCTTAGATGGGGCAGAGAGAAAGACGTCGTAACTTTTCTGGCTTAGGAACCATACCCTAATATACCTAATACGTCACACTTTAATTATGGGCCCATCAAACATAATTAAAGTGTGACCGGGCTTCTACACATAAAATACTCATACTTAATATAATATTTCCTGAAGCCCATTAAATTTATTTCTTAAATGGGTCACATAATTGGGCTCCTTTTAATGAGATACCAATGTACAATAAATTAATATGTGAGACCAACAAATTAGATAAAAAAAAACCCAACAATTCCAAATCAAACTATAAATATTATGATCCAAAATATAAATTAAATTATTTTATCGTAATCAAACAAAAAACTACCAGCAAAATAGAACGAATAAATTACATCAACTCAAATCAACTTACAAAAAAAAAAAGATAATTACACCAAAGTAGAAATAAAATCATTATATTTTGATAAAGAATCGAACCCATCTATATAATATTAAACTATACCCCACCGGAGGAAAAAGAAAATCATTGCTTGCTGCCAAGCTACAACTTTTTTTTGTTTCTTTTTCGCACCTAAATTCAAAATCCAATACGGTATTAAGGATTGTGGTAATGGAATCACGCTAATCAATAATTGGACATATCATTGCTTCAAGAGTCTTGTATGGCACGTGAATTGAACTTATTCTGCAAACTATGTAATGGGAAAACCTTTTCACTGAATGAAAAAGAAAGGAAAAAAAATCAAAGATTCGGTGCAGTTCAAGTTTCTACGCGTCGGCCTGCAATGGAGATTTCGTGCTAAGTTGTGAAGAAATTAAGTTGAAATTGTTTTAAGTTTTGGAGCCAGCTGGTCGGTTTTACAAAGTCAAGCCCTTAATTTGCCAAATGTAAAATTAAAAATCCCACCGCTAATTTGCATGTAATTATGTATTCTGTAAGGATTCAACTGTAGATAGAGTATTTTAATTTTTAGGCCATAGTCTAACATACTGGTGGCAAATGAACGGGTTGAGTCGGATTTGAATTGGGTTATATTGGATCGAATTGAAAATGGATTGGGTTCTAAATGGGTTCTAGAAAATGGATTGTAAATGGATTGGGTTGGTAATGGGTTTGAGGCAGGTTAATAATGGATTGATGTGGTTTCTTAACGAGTTCAACACAAAATAAAATATATTTTTTTAATATAATTTTGTATAATTTTCAACTATTTACTTGTTATTTAACATATTCTTTAATTTGAAAAATTATTTTATCACTAACTTTTTAAATTTTTAAAAATATTATCAAATTATAATGCGTTTCTTGTTGGAACCATTTAGAAATCGCATAGACCCGTTTAGAAACTGCTTGAACCCCTTTAAGTGCCAATAAATTTTGAAGTCCATTAAAACCCAACAGGCTTCAATCCATTTATAAAATTTGAAAACCGAAGCCAATCCCAAAACTAGTTAAAATAGGTTACAACTATAACTCTCAATCCATTTTGTCACCCATAATCTAACAATTATGATACATTCCTATGAAATCCAATTCAACATAAAAATAAAAAATAAAAACAGTCGGTCCTATGTTAAACCTAGCACTACTCTATGTTCATTTTGCTATTAAATGGCGTGCAATTTTATGTCTATCAAAAATTTTCGTAACTAACAAATATATAGTTAGATTCAATGATATTGATTTATCTATTTTCAGTGTATAGTACGTGTACCATAACAAGTTTAGAAAAATTACGTTGTTGTAAGGTGTGTATTTATACGGCGTATATAGCTACGTACGCGCCCACGTACGAATCCATGATTAAAACTGAACGGGCAGGAGTTTAGATCCCAATGATCATGTGTGGAGAGAGAGAGAGAGAGAGAGAGAGAGAGAGAGAGAGAGAGAGAGAGAGAGAGAGAGAGAGAGAGAGAGATTGATTGATTGATATGAGGAAATAAAATACTGAGAGATTGGCAGCAAAGACAAGGACGTACAAAGTGCTAGAAATCAACCAGACTCGACAGCACACAATTAATAAAGCATTAAATAAAACTGCTAAATATGCATGTAGTATGAGAGAGAGAGAGAGAGAGAGAGAGAAACGAAAACCAACAAAGATATGAATTTAGATATCTAACATCATAGTTTATCGTTTGTCCACTCTTTATCATTTAAACAATTGCACCGTAATTTCGACTCGCTCCAATCTATAACTGCTGTCATTGCCCCCCCAATCCCCCCCCTCCCCGCCCCCATGTTAAATTTATAAGTATATATCTCTGTCGTTTGCCCTGGAAATTGGACCGCCTTTACCACTTAACCCCAAAAAAGCTTGCCAGATTTTTGCTTCTACTCTTTGCTCAGCATCCCCCACATTTATTATTAACTTTCTTTTGTTTTTTTGGTTCCTTCTCCCACTTTTGTTGCTTAAATCAGACCTCTCTCTTTCTATATAAATCTTCAAAGGTTGAAACTATACTCAGTTCAAAGTGGTCATATTTCAATATTGTTATGCAACAACATGGTAGATTTTAAGAGCAGCTTTTTCCTATTTATCTTCTTATTTACTGTTCTTCAAGGCCACGGGATAAAATACGATTTGGTTCACAGGAATTGGCGCAATGGTCTGCAGTCCGCAGATACTCAGCTCGAGCGGCTAAAGCAACTGGTCCACCGCGACGCCATTCGCGTGCACGCGATATCGCACAAAGTAAAGTTGAGAAATCATTCAATCAGACGGCAAATCCAGGAGCGGGGCACCTATTACCCAGCTTGCACCAACAGCAGCAGAACAGAGCACCACAATGAATCGGGTGAACTGGCAATGCGTTCGGGTGCGGATTCTGGTATCGGGCAGTACTTTGTGAACTTCCGGGTCGGATCCCCTGCACAGAAGTTCATGCTGATTGCGGATACGGGTAGCGATTTGACTTGGATGAATTGCAACTACAGGTGCCAAGGCGGCGCAAGATGTAGGAGGAATCCCCTGAAACGCAGGGTGTTTCATGCTGGTGATTCATCTTCATTCAGGACCGTCCCCTGTTCTTCTAGCGTGTGCAAGACTGATCTCGCCAATATGTTCTCCCTCGCCCTCTGCCCCCGTCCAATGGACCCGTGCGCGTACGATTACAGGTAATTAAAAATGATTTTTGCATTTATTTTCCGAGTTTTTGTAAAAGTGCACATGCCTTTGCACATTTTCTTCATTGGTTCGCAAGTAAATTTGCCTTTTTCGAATCGACTAGACTGAGTAACGTGCACAAGTAATACGAAAAAGAAATTACTTTTTTGCCTTTTTATTTTTGTCTTTGTGAAGGGTTTGATGGATTTTTCCCTAATAGAGTAATAAAATAGAAAAGGTACGAATTGAATTAAATGTCCAACATTATAAATGCTAAGCGGTAAGGGTGCATTCTTACTGGCGAAGTCATTACAGCTCTTACCATCCAACATGCAAGTAATGATACTTATTGCGAAGTAGATTGCCTCACATGACTTACAACCCCCGCCCACCAGCACAGGGCCTTGCTTGGATTCATACACAAAATGTAACACAATCTCAACTATTTGATACATATGGGTCCCAAGATTGAGTTCACATAAGAATTTTCCTTACCCGACTCTGTTTTCGGTGCCCTCATGGTCTAATAAAGTTACAAAGGGGGTAGATTAATCTTTAACAATATGTAATTCTAACAATTTCCTTTATGACGATATATGGTCATAATTAGGTACTCAGACGGTTCGTCTGCACAAGGCTTGTTTGGAAACGAGACGATTACTTTCAGCCTCACCAACGGAAGGAAAACGAGGCTCCACAACGTGCTAATTGGGTGCAGCGAGTCCTCCCGCGGGACGAGTTTCCCGGCTGCTGATGGCGTGATGGGATTAGGATACAGCAACTACTCATTTGCACTCAGAGCATCAAAAAAATTTGGGGGCAAGTTCTCATATTGCCTGGTTGATCACTTAAGCCGCAAAAATGTATCTAGCTACCTCATTTTCGGTTCACACAAACAAGTGGAGATACCTCTCAATCCAATGCAGTACACAGAGTTGGTCCTGGGGGTGATCATCCCATTCTACGCTGTGAAAATCAAAGGCATCTCCATCGGAGGCTTAATGCTCGAAATCCCACCTGAAACGTGGAACTTGAACAGTTCGGGCGGGATGATAGTCGACTCGGGTTCGAGCCTCACGTTCTTGACTCAGCCCGCGTACGAGCCCGTAATGGCTGCACTTAAGCTGTCACTATTGAATTTTGGGAACTTACATTTGGATATCGGGCCTTTAAAGTACTGCTTTAATTCGATGGGGTTTAACGAGACCTTGGTGCCAAGATTGGCGTTTCATTTTGCGGATGAGGCGAGATTTGAGCCGCCGGTGAAGAGTTACGTGATCGATGCGGCTCCGGGGGTGAAGTGCCTGGGGTTTGTGGCTGCTGCTTGGCCTGGTGTGTCTGTGATTGGAAATATTATGCAACAAAACCACTTGTGGGAATTTGATCTCGCCAATAGTAGACTGGGTTTTGCTGCATCATCTTGTGCCTAGATAGTGTTTTGGCCTAATTCATTCATCTACAGGAAGCAATGTTTCACAGGGCATTTGTAATTTAAATCCCCCGCTTATTCCATTTATATATACATACAGAAGAAATTCCCAAATTAGTTTGGCTTAATTACAAAATAGCTTAGGCTTAATTGCAAAAAATGTCCTACACCTTTGCCCTTCTGGTGATTTCAGTACAACTTGTATTTAATTTGACAATATAAATTTGTAATTTCTTAATTTTGACAAGTAGAGGACAATTTTCGCTGCAATTTTTGAAATTGGCCAGAAAAGATCACATGTGGCGCACGTGACCAATTAAATTTGGGGATTTTTCACCGTTCGGCCAAATTGAGCCTATGTGGACGGACAAACAACCAAGTTAGCTTGTTTTTTACAAGTTGGCAAAAAAAAAAAAAATCAAATTTCTACTTATTTAATACACATCAACCAAAAATGGAGCAAAAATTCCCTCCAGTATACTTGTTCTCCTCAGTTATGATAAAAAAAAAACAAAACAAAACAAAACAAAAGGCGACTACACTTAGGGTACAAAAATGGAGGAAGGTGGTCGTATTTAGCATCCTATTTGAACACTATCTTCACGAAACTAGGCTGCGTCCCCTACTCACTTTCTTTGTTTTCAAAATTTTCAAATTTCGACTAGGATTCTTTTTTGTTTTTCCTGTTTTTCTCCAAAAAAACCTTTTGTTTGTCTCTTCATCTGGCTTCAAACGTGTTTTAAACTCTCTTTAACTATGAAAACCTTTCAATTGTTCAGGTGACATGTGCCACACACATGAGACTTTGGCTGAGGTGTTAATTTTTTTTTTTTTCTTTTTCAGCCAACATATAAAAAAAAAAGCTTTGAAATTGTCTTCTCGTCGTCCATGTGGGCTCAATTTGGTCGGAGGGTGAAATATCCCCAAATTTAATTGGCCACGTGCACCACACGTGACCTTTTTCGGCCAATTTCAAAAGTTGTGACAGAAATTTTCCTCAAATTGTCAAAATAAAGAAATTACAATATTAAATTGTCAAATTAGATACAAGGAATACCAAAATTACCAAAAGGGCAAAGGTGCAGGATGATTTTTACAATTATGTCAATATTTTATCTATGTATTGAAATTACAATTATCACTACACTAACAGATAGAGGGACCTTTTATGATTGAAATAATTAATAACTTGTATTGTCTATAAGATGGAAGCACATTTTAAGAATGGTACTTGTAATTTTAATTGACCGTGAATTTTTTTCTGTAAAGCAAATAAAATTTTTGGTTGTAATAAATTTTGAAATATTTTGTAAAAGTGATTTCTGACAGTTTAATAATGCCGACAAACACTGTTGTAAATAGAGGGCAGCCAATGGTATTGGATCTTTTATTTTTTTGGTCAGAGCCAATGGGATTCGTTGGGATAAGGTGTCCATTATTGGAAACAAGAAGACAAAATACTTGATAGTTTCATGACTTTCTTGCAATGATGTACGGACACGGACACAAAAATACGAACACGATATGATACGAATACGGTGATATAGAAAATTTTAAAATTTTAGGATACGATAAGGCTCTGATACGGTTATTAAAAAATATTTTATTTTATATTATCTATTTATAATTTATTAAATTAAAATATGTAAAGATAAATAATAATATTCATCATTAAAACAAACCCCTCTTAATTGGGTTATAAGATTTAAAGATTAAAAAAATTATTTGTTATTTTCAGTGTTTCTACTAAATTTTTTAAAATTTAAAAAAAACCTTATTTAAGCTTTGTAATATATCAAAAAAGCCCCAACCGTGTCCTAGCGGTGTCGGACACGACTGTCGGATTTTTTTCTTTTTATTTTTAATTTTCAGACACTTTTTTGCTGTGTCGGACACATGTCAGGGCCATGTCGGAGCCGTGTCTGTGTCCGACACGTGTCCGACACTGCACGGGATCATTTTTAGGCGTGTCCGTGCATCATAGCTTTCTTGGTTGTTGGTCTGGTTTAATTGTTCCTAACATAAGAATGGGAGAATCTGCAATTTAAGTCTTACAATTTTAGTCGCCTATTTTATGGGATTTTGAAATTAGCCCCAATTTTTGGAAAAATTCGCATATTTATCCCAAACTTCTTCTATGTTAGAAAATTAATGGAATCACTAACATAGCCTTTTATCTTTAAATTTTGTAAGAAAAAAAGGGATTAAATTGTGTTTTAGTGCACACAGTAAAGCTCTAAATAGTGTTAGTCTTCATTCGGAGGGAAAATTTTATTTTTGTCAGCTCTTTAATATTTTATAAAAATTTGATTCTTAAATAAAAATTTCTAATTTTATTCCTATACTCAGATAATTTATAATCAAATCACTCAAATTTTAATTTTTTAAGGAGCCCTAAATACTTTAGACATGAATGATGTGACAATCACTAGCTAGTCGACTTAGTTCCTGTTATGAAATATTGCAGTATTATTATTAATAAGTTGGTTGAGGAAATTTTTATCCAAAAAAAAAAAAAGGAGTTGGATGAAATTAAGAATAGCATGTCTTTATTAAGGGGAGCAAGAAAAGGTGTACAACTTGCCGACATTGTGGAGAGCCTACACAGCATTATATCTCTTTTACAGTTAGTTAATTATGCCTAGTGTTAATTTTTCTTATTGACATGGTATTTTCTTGAGGTACGATGGACAGGACCAAGTGAATTGCGACGATTATCTGTATAATTTTAGGATGCAAACGTAATTTTTATACTAGATTGGATATATATATATATATATATATATATTTCATACATGCAGACTTTGAAAGTGTTTGTTAACTCTAAAGAAAAAAATACTATTGTATTTTTTGCTATTTTTAAGTGGAAGCATGGTAAGATAAGCTAGCCTGTACTTTTTTATAGTAAAAAGGAGCAAGAAGCTCCAAGTAGATAGGACCAATGTTTTTCAATTTCTTAGTATGTTTGTTATTATATGAAAGTTGAGTACCGTGACACGTTAAAATGTTTCCCAAACTACTATTTTTTAATTTTTTTCTCCCTAAACAATAGGCATTTTTACTGATTTAATTTATTTTCAAATTTTTCTATAACTTTAGCTTATTCAAAAATAAAAGTATTTGCAAACACCCTCATTAGGTTCCACCTTATATGATCAGTATTTGTTTAGGAGCGGTTTAATATATTTCAATTAATTAAATTAAGGGCAAATTACAGCAAACCCCCCAACGTTTGATCTCGATTGCACTTCACCCCCCAACTTTTGCATTTGAGCAGAACCACCCCCCAACCTTTATAAGTTGTGCGCGATACCCCCTAAACACTATTCCGGTGGAATCTACACGAATATTCCGTCCACCTTGTTGCACATGCCCCCCAATATTTGATCTCGATTGCACTTTACCCCCAACCTTTTGCGTTTGAACGGAACCACCTTACAACCTTCATAAGTTGTGCGCCGATACCCCTAAACATGATTCCGGTAGAATTTACGCAAATATTCTGTCCACCTTGTACGTTGCACGTGCCACCTGCGTGACTCTTTTAAGGGCATTATCAATATTTTCTTTTATCATTTTGGTATAGAATGAATAATTACTCTCCAACCCCACTAAAAACCAACTATATTTGCCTCTTTCGTCTTTATTTACTAACTCTAATCTGTCATTTTTGGGGGGAGAAAAAAATTGCTCGCAACCTAAGAAAATAGAAGGATTGTGCAATTGCAGGAGGCCAATCGCTTGAAAGAACTTCATGGAGGAACCTTAATCCTGGTAGAAAATAGAAAAATTATAGCAATTTTCGAGTAAGAAATATTGATTTATCATCTTCATTTTGGTGAAAATTTGCAAAGGGGTTGCAATTTCTTCATTTGGATTGATCCTCCCATGTATGGACAGGAATATTTGCGTAGATTCTACTAAAATCTTGTTTAGGGGATATCGGCGCATAATTTATAAAGGTTGGGAGGTGGTTCCGTTCAAACGCAAAAAGTTGGGGGGTAAAGTGCAATCGAGGTCAAACGTTGGGGGCACGTGCAACAAGGTGGACGTAATATTCGTGTAGATTCCACCGTAATAGCGTTTAGGCGGTATCGACACACAACTTATAAAGGTTGGGGGTGGTTCTGCTCAAACGCAAAGGTTGGGGGAAGAATTGCAATCGAGGTCAAATATTGGAGGATCTGTCCGTAATTTACTCTTAAATTAATATATTAAACTGAGTGCAAACTATTACAACAAATTCAAATGGATTACCATTCAACAAATACAAATCACCATTCCAGAAATAAATACCCGTGTTGGTAGGGTTAATTTAGAAGAACCCGAACCAATCATCTCTTTAGTATCATTCGCTAGACATAATTGAATATAAAATGAAATACAAATTAAAAGTGACTAAAAAAAATAAAGATTTTGACCAAACTTTTTTGTCCGCCACCCAGGATTGGCGTAAAATGTTTTCCAAGGGCAGGTTGCCCTACTCTTAGTTGTGCTACGGACTGATATACATAATAACGTGATATATTCCAATTGGAGTAGTTAGAAAACACCATAACTGAAATTTTTCCAGCATGTACATGATAAATGGGTCCTCACTTACCTACCATGCTTTCGTTTCACTGAAAATCGTGGCAAGTATTTGGATCTTGTAGCGCGATTATTAAAAATCCCAAACAACACAATTAATAATAATTAAAGAACAAAAAAAATGTGGATAACTGGGGAAGATCAAAGAGGAATTAATGATTAGTAAACTACGTGGGGAGGAGAATTTATCCGAAATTTAAGCCACTTATTCCGCCATTGAATTGCTACCAAATACGCCTTAAAAATTATTAGGGTTTATAGTCTGTACCAAATCTGCGTTATAAGACTTGTTTTTTGGTTAACCTATTTCACGTTGTTAATTAATTTACTTGTGTGATAACTTAATTTTCATCAAACTAGGCTGGCATTAAAAGATATGGAAGATCCAAACTCGAAAGTTCCATATTGAGTTCAATATCACACTTTAAAAGATAAGGAATCCAAGGTGCAGTACTGTCATCATTTGAAAAGACAAGGGAAGGAAAAATATCATACTATTTAAGTGAATATGGCCTAGTTGGATAGATTTTATATATATATTAGTATGTACCTCTTCTTATGCCCGGACATCAAAATTTATTGTATTATATAAAAAGATAAAAAATAAAATATCTTATTCAAGTAAAATAAAATTTATTCTAAATAATTCTCAATGCAGTTCAATAACTAAATAAATAATATTATTTACTCATATTTAAAAAATTTAAATTTAAAAAGGAAAAAGAAAGTATTATCGTATCAAAAAAAATTCATATCAAATAAATTAAAAATAAATAAATTCTAAATATATGATCCAAACTAAAATTATAAATAAAATTTTTAAATATTGATGTGGTCGGATTTTGGTTGACCACGTGGCGGAGTTGGACACGCTCCGATTGAATACTGGTCGCCCACCTGCCTAAGAAGGAGGAACGCACGTGGGACTAGTCTGTGTTGCCCCAGCGTAGGCTCTCTGATACTCAAATTAGTATGTAGAATTTTTTGGAGAAGATGATGAACAGTAACGTGTTCTTCTTACATGTAATGTGTGAAGAGTCAATGATAATGATAATAATACCTCTTGGGGGAGAGTCTTTTTGCTATTAATATGAGAAATGTCCCTTTAAGTGACGTGATTGATGGGAGTTGGTCAGCCAATCTGACTTATGGGTACAAGTAGACATGTTTTTTGTCACTTCTTGGTCTCCTAAATGGCGGCTGACCCTACCTCTCATTAATGAGATTTGATCTTTGCATTTAATGCATATATTGAGCATTTAAGGCCAAAGATTATATTTATGAGGGGGCATTTAATGCACTAGAAACCGATAGGATGAACCCATGTGCAGTAGGAGCATGTTAGGTGGTGGTAGGTACAAGGCTTGTCAGCTATACCAGATGGGATTTGCCTATTGGCCGCTAAACTTGGTGAAAGCTAAGTATGCGCCCTTGATATAATTTTGTTCGAGGGCATTCAATGCCTTAAAGCCACTGGTTCCCTCGCTCTGCTCGCCCCGCATAAGAGGTTTTGAGGGCTCGTAGAGGCTCTCGTAGCTTTAGAGCCATGGGCTTTATTGGGCGTAAGCCTAGGAGGGTATTTCCCTTCTCGTGTCTTGCACTCCGAGGTTTCCTGTCTTTCACGCGAACGTACTCTCAAGGACAATGAGTCTCTTCGAGGGCATCGGTTATCACACTTAGATGAGATTTCTGGTTTAAAACCTCATGCTTGACACATCAGATATATTAAAGTTATGAATGATAAACTATAAGTTATTCTAAGTTAATAAATCACAAAATAATGAATTATTATCTACATTAAAAGATGTGATACTATGATTTTTTATGCACCTAAATATATATAGATATGAATCATCGTAAAATAAATTAAAATTTAGTTTACAAAAAAAGGATAATTGCAAAAAAATATAAATAAAATAATAATTAAATTATGAAATACCAAGTGTTCTTCATGTATATTGCATGTTGTGAATTTTTATTTACATCTCCAAAGAAACCTTTCACTCTAAATTTGCGAAAGGTGAATCTTCGATGTTGTGAACATTTTGAATCTCCTTTCATCTCTCTCTCTTTCTCTCTCATTGGATGAATAATCTCCTTTCGTATCTCAAATCAATTTTGGTGAATATTTTAATTATAAAATATCTTACTTAGTGAAAATTGAACATCATAGAAAAGTGAGAGTTCGTAATTGGATATGTTAGTGGGTAAGTAAGTGAATGAGTGAGATAATAAAGTTTTTAATTGTTGTTATTATTATTTCAAAAAACCTATCCAATCAATTTTTTTAATTGAGAAATTCAAAATTTTGAAAGATCAAATTTAACCAAATTACAGTCAAAGACCCCTATCAAAATCATGTTGTGGCTTATTAGATGATTTTGGTCAAAGACCGTTGTATTAGATGCAAACTATTTATAGTATACAACAAAATGATAGAGATAAAAAGATGAAATAATATACGTTGATATTATTGTATCCACATTTTAATTTTTAATCCTTTTAAAATTATAATTTAATTTAGGATATGACATATCATATTAAAAGATATTTTTTTCAAGTTTGAGTTAATTAAGTTTTAATTGAATACTTTTTTTTTAACTTTTGAAAAGAAATTTACCATAAAGGATATTATGTTGATATTTACTTTCCTAACATGTCTTAAATTATAATTAATTTGATGGCATTACGTAATATATTAAATAGAATTTTCTTTATGTATATGTTGTTGTTGAAAGCTACTATTAAATTTTTATGAAAGAGGGAGAGATAGTACAAAAAGTATTAAAAATATCATTATAGATAGTGGGTGGGTTTTAATGATTAGGACAGATAATTAAGAAATTTACAATTAATGTCAATCAATCGATCACATAATTCATTTTAAATAATTAAAAAAAAATCAAAATTCTAAGAATTAAGAATTTGGTCAAAATTGCACATTGAAATCAAAATACCTCCTTTAAATATATAATAGTATAGATATATATTTCAAATTATACTTTTTATACCATAGGTTTTTTTTTAAAGCCAAGCCTTATGCTTGTCAAATTTGTCCAAACACCTCAAATTTATAAATCCGAGAATCGAGGTTGGGTGTTGCTCATAAGATATATGCGATTCAGGGAGAATTCTCAATTAAGTTAGTACTCAATGACAGATGATATAAGAAAGAAAGAACAATAGAAATTGCGAAAAATCTTAGAGACATGGTGTATGTGCTTAGAGTGTGTTCAAAGTGTGACCTTTCATCTTTGAGGCTGAATACCCTTATATAAAAGTGGGGGTCGTAGGTGCATCCATGAGATTAGGCTAACCACCTCCTGAAGCCATGCTAACAACCCTCCTGCGGATAGGAGTGATTGTTAGGTAGGTTGGTTGGGTTGTTGAGAGAAATAAAGCAATGGCTTATCTCCAAGTCAAATTTAGTTGAACATAAGGTTAGTAGGACTCATCCAATGAAGCCTTTCACTAGGTCAAACTTACCTCTTGTGGGCTACTGCATTCTTGAAGTGGGTCGATCCCCCTGTAGCAGATCTCTGTATGACTTTCTTGAGCCAACTTATTTGTTCCCTAGAGATGTCATTAGGCATGTCTTCTCTTCAATTGGGCTCCTTAGAAAATAAAATTAGCTTTGGCCCATAGGGCCAATTCCACATGTATCGCAAGCAATTATGCGTTTGAATACAATAATTAAATATATTTTTATTAGAAATTAAAAGGCAATTTTTGGACTTTTTTTTGGCTTATATGAAAAAAAAGCATCCAAGCTCAATTTTTTTAACAAGAATTTTTTTTTTCTTTTCAAAAAATAAGCGTTTCTCTTATAAAAAAAGCCCACCCAATGTTAAGGCATTTTGTAAGCTTGTTTGATTCGACATTTATGAACTTCTTAATTGAGATTCCCAATATCAATCACGGGAAAGTGAAGGGATTTTGTGAGCTTGCTTACTTTGATATTTTTGAAACTTTTAATTGAGATTCCCCATTATCACCCTCATGAAAGTTTGTTAGAGGTCACTTAAGAGAATTTGAAATTCAAACCACATTTCAAACAACTCAAAATACAAATTATGACAAATCAAACAACCTGTATAGTGAACTAAACATGATCTTAGGATCTACGAATTTTAGATTTAAAAAATAATAATATGAATTCGGATTACAGGCTTAACAAGAAATAAAAAGAAATGGTAAGAATAGGGTTGTCAATGGGTTGGATTTGGAGCGAATCTGGAAAATCCAAATTCGATAAGTATTCTCAATATCCGAATTCGACTGAATCCTATAGGATTTACACTCAATACTATTGAGTTCGAATCTGATAAAAAGTCCGAAATTCAATAAGAAAATCCGATCCGATGAACAATTAAAAAATATTGAAACTTTAAAATCAAATAACAAATAAAAAACTGATTTCTTACGAAAAACCTAAAATTTTAATTAATTAAAAAATAATTTTAGACTACGTACAGAAACTATTCATTATTTTGTTAAAAAAATTAATTTGGAAAATAAAAAATAGTGTACTATTAATCATTATGGTTTATATATAGTATTATATTTAAGTTTCTTTACTAACATTATATTCATAAGGTTATTAATTTAATAAAAAGTATAATTAAAGATGGAATTCGGATCTTTAATTAACGAACTATTTGATTTCATATCCTATCCATTTATTTCAAATTATAGATATTTATAGTCGAATATGATCTATCGAATATTTTAATTAATTGAATGCCCAAAAATACAGAATAGATTCGGATCGAATTCGAATTAAAATCCGCTCCGTTGACAACCCTAGGTGAGAAGAAACAAAATTAAAAAATAAAAACAAAAATAAATTGCAGGAGTAGCTATACGAGGAGTAACGGGCTGTTAATCATTAAGGCCGCTGAAATTGGGGATTTAGCTTTGGTCTTTTTCTTTGCTCAGATAGTCAAATTCAGACATTGCATCCCAGTGCCTGGCCTCATTAAAATGAGGTGGTCCGGGTCCAAATTCAAACTACAATCAAGAAACGGAAATCGAACCCAAAAGCCTTGTGGATGTTGCTTCTACAATATTATTTCCATAACTTCCATTTAACTATAATACTAATTATATTTTCAAGATTCTCTTCAGAGTTTTACCCTGGCCTTATACCATTTGATGTACTTACGATATAATTAAAGGGTAATATTAAGACTAATAAATCAGTCTCGATCAAGAATTCTTCAGAAAGATCTCCAACATTCTGTCCTTTTCCCCAACCATCAAATTTGAATCAAGTAAAAGACCACTAAGCAACCAAACATCAAATTAAACATCAACAAAACAACCCAAGCTTGAATTTCTCCATAAAAAAAAACAAGAAACTAAGTAGCTATAGATCAACAATGTCAGTTTTCCCAGTTCGATCACTAGTTTCAGACCCTTTCTTCTCAGAGGGATTCGGGTTCGGGCTCGGGCCCGGTCCTTCGGCAACAGGCTTTTTTATGGACTGGAAGGAGACCCCGGAAGCTCTCCTCTTCAAATTCGATCTCCCGGGCCTGACGAAGGAAGACGTGAAGCTCCAAGTTCACGACGTCCGAAAATAAGAAGATGATGATAATTACTGCGAAAAGCGTGATTTGAAATGGCACTGTAAAGAAAACGATAATGATGGTAGCTTTTGCAGGGAATTTAGATTGCCGGAAAATGCTTTGGTTGATCAGATAAGAGCTTCGATGAGTGAGGGAGTGCTTGTCGTGACGGTGCCTAAAGACCGTAGCAAGAAGAAAAAGAAGAAGCATGTCAAGAAACACGCTGTGGAGATCGCTGGTGAAGCTGATCATGGCGGGTCTGCTAAGCGACTTGGACGATTTGTCTGCTGCAACACTTAGTTCATTAACACAAACCGTTCTGTCAATTGTAAAAACGCAACCACACCACAAGAAAAAATAATATTAACGAGAAAATATAGAAGTGATATTATAAAAATTGTCACTAATAATTATATTAAGTAATAATATTTTTTCATGTTACCACTAATTAATTAAATTTTTTTATTGATAATTATTTTTGCCTTGTCATAATATGTATTAAATGGTGATAAGAATTAATATTTTAGTAACAATAATTAATAATTAATGATACATTCATAATGATAATTTGGTGATAAACAAAATTATTATTAGTATTTTGTGGCAAGATTTTATTTTTATTAAGTTGTCATTATAAATGTCACTAATTATCAATTTTGAACTATGTTATCACTATTAATATTGTGTAAATTATCTTTTATAACAATATAAATTTGTTGTTACTAAATATATATATATATATATATATAATTAATGATAATTTTGTCATTATCACTTGTTTTGTCACCATTAATTTGCTCATTTTCTTGTACTATCAATTGACCTTTATTTTCTTGTATTATCAATTGACCTTTTTGTTGCTTTTTTTTTAGCTGTATAATTTGTTTGGTTTAATGGTATAGTTCGAAGGGATATATTTGTAGCTAGCTTGTAAATAGGTAGGGTTGGTGTGATTGTGCTTTGTTCTTTTTCCGGTATGGATTTGTTTCTCAAATTTGTGCTGTGATTGTATTGTAAGAAGTGACCAATTGAAGTTGTACAGTGGCCGTGTTATAAGAGTTAAGATTTCAGAGAGAAGTTGATAGTTGTGATATTCTCTATATTTTGAAACATTGTAATAAAATAAAAAAAAAAAGCACGATCCACCAATGAAAAGTTTGGAACGAAAAGATTTTATCACAAATTTAAATATTTGTAATAAACTAGTGATAGAATTCAATATAAACAAATCTTAAAAAAAAATCAGTGATACTGTTATTAACAAAATTATTATAAATAAAATTTTATTACAGAGATTATTCTGTAAATAATAAAATTTTATATTCTGTAATATTTACAGAGATTATTCAGCCGATTTGTCTACCTTCATTCAGGGCATTTTAATAATTGTTTGCGGCTCAGGATGGCCTTAAACAAATATGGAATACGGATTTCCTTCGTATTCTGAATCAATCATATCACATACAGTTTTAGGGCAAAATACATTTCACTCCTTTGATCTATACTAATGTCACACTTTATCTTCTTGTATTATAATAAGTTTTATTTAATCCCTCAATTTTAATTCGTACACAAATAAGGCATTAACTATTACTTATAAAATATATATTATAACCTATTCACTTTTCCCAATTCGCTACAAGAAAATGAGTAAATTAGTGATAATATAACACGCGATAATGAAAAAATTGTCATTAATCATCTGTATTTAATGATAATAAAATTATATTGTCACAAAATATAGTTTGCACAATATTAATGGTGACAACATAGTATAAAAATATGACAACATAGTACAAAAATGTTAATTAGTGACATATCTCTTGTGGCAACTTAGTAACAACGAAATCTTGTCACAAAATCCTAATAACAATTTTTTTTTTCACCGAGTTGTCACTTACTAAAATATTAATTCTTGTTACAATTGAGTACATATTGTGACGATATAAAAGTTATTGTCACTAAATAATTTAATTAGTGACAATATAGAAGGTATCTCCGCTTGATTTAATTATTGATGATAACTTTTATATTTTTATTTTTATATTTTGTCATTACTATTACTTTGTTTTTTGTAGTGATTTTAAAACAATAAAACTTATTATTGTGAAAGAGATAAAGTGTACCACCGCAATTATTTTTTTCGTCTATGTTATAGTACTATTATAATGCAAATGCAAATGCAAATGTTAATAATAAATGTCAAAGTTTTGGTTGAAATTTTATTATATATATTAATACTTTTTTGGGTGTTAATTATTAATTGTTTTATTCTAATAATATCGAACTTGATTTGCTAAGATTTTAACAAATTATTATTATTATTATTATTATTATTATTATTATTATTATTATTATTATTTAATAGTTCATGATTTCTCTTATTTCTTTCAAATTCCTAAAGTTTATAATACAGAAATATAATGGTTGCAATTTTACCCAATGCGTTGAGCTACATTTGTTTAAAAAGTTGAAAAATGTGTAATAGTCGGGCTAATTTTTTTGTATAAAAATAAATAGAATTATAAACAACTGAAAACTTACATTTATCATCTTCAATATATAATAATATACTTGTAAGATTGAGAATAAAATTGATATTGGCGCTTTAATCACCAATAAATCAATGACATAATATGAAAAAATATAAAGTTTTACTTAAAATCAATAATTCAAAAAGTTTTTTGTGTTTTATATTTTTCTTATAAGTGATTTCAGAATTTAAAAGACTAAAAGGTTATAATATGTATTTTATAGATAATAGTTATCGCCTTATTTGTATGTGAATTAAAATGGAGAGGGTTTAGTGAAATTTATTATAATATAAGAGGATAAAATATTACATAAGCATAATTCAAAAGGTGTTAAGTGTATTTAGCCCATAATTTTATTGTGGCATCAACTACTAGTTTCCACCATGGGATAATGTTAAATTAAGTCTTGGAATTAACCAAGGAACATGGTTTGGAAATGGAAAGTGGCAAATCAACGTTGTAGCCTTCACTGGGTTTCTCTCAAATTGCCGTATTCTGAGATGTTACTCATTAACTAACTACTAACCAAAAACAGATATATCTTCACAACATGGGGGCATGTCTCCTAGTGCTCATCACGTCTTCGCCCATTCAAAATCCATATATAAACTCAACCCAATAATTCACACTATTTCACCACCTAGCTCACAAATACTTCATAATAAGTTCGTCTCCATTTTTGACCAAAGAAAATGAAGCGGTTTCTTCTTATAATTGCTTGTCTGCTCAATTTTCATCTGTGCGCCATAGCCGCCACCTCCGTCGCCAAACGGCAGCCACCAAAGGCTACGGCGGCGCCGCCATCTGCTTTTCTGTCGACGACTTATTATATGAAATCATGCCCAAATCTTGAACGCATCATCCAGCAGAAAATGGCTGCTTGGGTTAAAAAAGATTACACCTTGGCCGCCAGCATTATCCGCCTCCACTTCCATGACTGCGCCGTTAGGGTATATCTTTAATCTTCTCAACCCTGTTCTTGTCCACAATGACAATAAAATGTTAACTATTCAACAACGACTAAATCATATGAGCTAGCTTTTTGAGTTGAGTCCGGACAAACCCATGACATTCTACGTGGTATCACGGGCACCGAGATAATTAATTATGCAATATTTTTTTTTCAGGGATGCGATGGTTCGATCTTGCTAAATTATCCCCGCAGCGAGAGGGCAGCAGAAGCGAGCAGAACCCTGAGGGGCTTCACATTGATAGATGAGATCAAGGCAGAGGTAGAGAAACAGTGCCCAAAAACCGTCTCGTGCGCCGACATTCTCACCACGGCCGCCCGTGACGCCACGGTTCTCGCCGGCGGCCCCTTCTGGGAAGTCCCCTTCGGCCGAAAAGACGGCCTAATTTCCCTCGCTAGAGAAGCCAACAACGTTCCGCAGGGCCACGAGAACATCACATCCTTGATCAATTACTTCGAGAAACTAGGCCTCACATTCGTCGATTTGGTCGTCCTGTCGGGCTCGCACACGATCGGTAGATGCACTTGCGACGCCATCAAGCAGAGGCTGTATAACTTCACAGGAACCGGGAAGGCCGATCCCTCCGTGGACGTCAATTACGTGAATTTGTTGAAAAAACAATGCAGGTAGGGACAGAGCTGGGGCGGAAAGAGGCAATGCTCCTCTGGCAAATTCTAAATTTTATTAAAAGTTCTTGATTTTTGCCTTTAAATCATATAAATACCTTTAATATTTTACTAAAAAAAATTATCTTGACCCACAAAATAAAAGTTTGACTCTGTCTTATGCAGGTTCGACACGAATTACGTCAGTCTAGATGCGACAACTCCGATGACTTTCGACGTTGCGTATTACAAGAATCTTGGGAAGAAGATGGGGCTGTTGTCTACTGATCAGTTGCTTTACTCGGATGCGAGAACAGGGAGCCTGGTTAATCTGATGGCTACGCAGCCTGAGTTCTTTACAGGGCAGTTTGCGGTGTCGATGGTGAAGTTGGGAAATGCTAATGTTCTGGTGGGGAAAAAACAGGGTGAAGTGAGACTGAACTGCAATTATGTCAATCGGAGAGTGTGATCGATGAGGAGATTGGTCCTTTTGATGTTGATGATGCATGCATGGGGAATATAGTGATTTTATTTTTGCTAACTATTTGAAATATTTGTTGTTTTAATTTGTTCTATTTGCGGCCCGCAAAGTTTATATACTTGTTTGTTTGATTGTTACATCAATACTTCGAAAGTTCTCGTTTATGCATTTGTAGTATTGATTTTTGTTGCGATTGATGTTATATATATATATATATGTTTTTTATTTTACATATCATATAAGAATTCTTCATGAATATAGATTTATTTTGTTGAATTTAAATTCGCCTAGAATTCGACTGAAACCAAGTGCAGAGTAGACATTTCAAGAGTAGTGCAAATTCAAAATGCTGCAGCATAATTGCATAAATGCAAATCCCTTTTCCACTCCATCAAGTCCTCTCTCAGTCACACAGAAAATGAAAAAGGTTATTTGACATTATTGTTACTTTTGTTTGTGTAAGGGGAAACACATTTATTATAAAGTTAAAATTATTTTTAGTCTCTCATCTTTAAATCTCAATATTTTGATCCTTTAAATTTTAATTATATCGCACTTTAGTTCTTTAGTTTTTTTTCAAGAGTAAAATTGTCAATCAAATTTTAAATATCACAATAGTTCTTCAAATTTGTTGCATTTTAGTTCTTCAAATTTTATGAAAAATACGGGATATGTTATGATATTATATTTTTGTTGGAAAATTATTAGTAGGTTGTCAAGGTTTTCAACTCTGATTTTAAAATTGCAGAAGTTAGCAATATTGTAACTGTATCTAAATGTATGTAATATTTTCTCAGAAACGAATCAAAGAAATAAAAAATCATGACTTACCTAGAAAATCCTTAAGAGTCCAAAAAAAAAATATAAAATCAACTCATCACATATATTTCACAATTGAAAAATCTTACGTGAAAATTTGAATCGATTTAAAAGCATCTTATTTTAGAAATATTCTCATAGAAACAAACGTTAGGACAACCAGAAAGCATTATCCTCTTTTTTTTTTTTTGCATTTCTTTTTTTGATTTTATAATATGAGAAAATTCAATTTTAGTTTCTTTGCAAATAGGACATGATGATTGTAATACTAACAAGAATCTATATTACTATATTTGTAAGTTTTGGAGGATCAATGCGAGAAAAAAAAATTGAAGGACTAAAGCACAAAAATGTAAAATTTAAAGGATTAAATTGCAACTTAAATTTTGAATTGAAAATTTTACTCCCAAAAATATGACGGTAGAACTAAAGTGAAATTCAATTTAAATTTAAAGGATCAGAACATTATGATTTAAAAGTAATGGATTAAACTGATTCTAATTGCAAATGTTAGGGGCAATTGTGTGATTTGCTCGAAAAGAAAATAAAAATCAGCCCCTCAATCAATAATAATTAAAGGAACCCACCGTCCACGCGGCCCACTCGGATGCCGACAGTGGAGTGTATGTAACTATGTATGTACACTGCTCTCTCTTCCCCTTACTTGTAAACATTTTTATAATCCTCTTCCATAATAAACTTAGGACACGTTTGCTACTTTGAATATGATTGGATATGATTTATTAACTATGGATTATTAATGAAGAAACTATATCAAATTCTTAGCAATTTTTTGTTTGTTAACATATTCATTCATTTTAGATATCCCACACTTTTACTAGTTTATTGTTTGGTTGTGTTGATTTACTGTGCTGGATTAATTAAAAAAATACTTTATTATCCTCTCATTTTTTAAGAGTTTTCAAAATTCACCCACCAAATACATGGCACCATTTCAATCATAAATTTACTTAGCCATTGTTTCACTTGTAAAACTATCATCTACCTTTTCATATGATTTATTTAATTAATTTCATTTAAGTTAGTAAATTTATTTTTAAAAGTCATAACACTGTGAACATTCAATTTTTGATAATTAAAAATACGTTTCAACTTTGTATTATCTAATTGTATTTATTAAGAAAAATATTTAAATATTAAATATCAATTCATATATTGAATATGCATTTTTTGTTATGAATTTTTATTAAAACTATTATTATTTAGTTATTTTGTTATATATTCCGCAATCATTCAAAATTTGAATAACCTTCAATCATTCAAAATTCAAGTATTTAGTCGGAGATTTCTTTGTGCTTTAGTTTCGATGGGGAAGCAGAAGATGATACAAATTGGTTTTTTTTTTTCAGACGTTGGTATTAATGTTTTTTACCATTCATAAGAGAGTCCATTATTTATTTAAAAATGGGTAAAATTGTCTTTCCAAAATTATTAAAGGAAAAAATAAAATAATGAAAAACGTATCACACCTCTTTAGGTGTGATCTGTAATCAATTAAATTTGTCAAATAGATCTCAGGCTCTTCTATAATCATGGGCTTAAAATTTTGCAAGTAAATAATAAATTAAATGAATAAACGTATCTATCAAATTCAATCCAGAGTAACAAACATGCCCTTAATGAATAAACTAATGGGATAATTAGCAAAAATGGCAAAAAAGAAAAAGAATAAATTAATGAGATAAGCGTTTTTCAACTTCCCCCCACTCATTAAAAGCAGATTAATTATCAAAGGGCCTCATCTCCCGAAAAGCACAGAAAGATCAATATCCAAAAAAACCTTTCTAACACCCGAGTCAATCAGTGTAAAAGCTATGGCGAGAAAGGCGGTGCTGATCGGCTGCAACTACCCCGGAACCAAGGCGGAGCTCCGGGGATGCATCAACGATGTCCGGCGAATGTACGCTTGCCTGATTGAGCGTTACGGATTCTCCAAGGAGGATATCACGGTGCTTATAGACACAGACGATTCTTACACTCAGCCCACTGGCCGGAACATCCGGGCTGCGCTGGCCCATCTGGTGAACTCAGCCCAGCCGGGAGACTTTCTGTTCGTGCACTACAGTGGCCACGGCACCCGCCTCCCGGCGGAGACCGGCGAGGATGACGACACCGGCTACGATGAGTGTATTGTTCCCACCGACATGAATCTCATCACCGGTCAGCCCTCTTTCCCTCTTCCGACTTGTGATATTTTCTGTTGTCACTGTGTGTTTCTGTGGGTTTAATGGTTTGTGTGATTTGTGGGATCGTGATGTTTGTTGTCCTGGAACGATGGATGGCTTCTGTCTTAATTGAATTGGGCTTGAGATTTTGAAAATTTACATTTTGTTTCCGAGATTGCATAGAGAAATGAAAGCTTTGAAATAGAATTGTTTTGAGGATCATAATTAGTTGATGTGTTTTGCTTGGTGTGATCAGATGATGATTTTAGAGATTTGGTGGACAAAGTACCAGAGGGATGCCAGTTGACCATTGTGTCGGATTCTTGTCACAGCGGAGGCCTGATTGATGAGGCCAAGGAGCAGATTGGTGAGAGCACCAGAGAAAGCAGTGAAGAAGGCCATGGATCTGGATTTGGAATCAAGAACTTCCTGCGTCGAAGCGTCGAGGACGCAATTGAGTCGCGTGGTATTAACATACCCTCCGAATTTGGATTTGGCCACCACCACAGGCGGCGCCACCAAGAAGATGAAGGAGAAGAAGAAACATCAGAGGTATATCAAGGGGGAAGCTATACAAAGAACAAATCTTTGCCCCTCTCAACCCTCATTGACTTGTTGAAGCAAAAAACTGGCAAGGATGATATCGATGTGGGCAAGCTGAGACCAACCCTTTTCGATGTATTTGGGGATGATGCCAGCCCCAAGGTTAAGAAATTTATGAATGTTATCTTCAGCAAACTAAAAGGCCACGGCCAGGGAGAGGGTGAGGAGGGTGAGGGTGGTGGATTTTTGGGAATGGTGGGCACCTTGGCTCAGCAGTTTTTGAAACAGAAGCTTGAAGAGAACAACGAGGGTTATGCAAAACCTGCACTGGATACCCATGTCGGAAGCAAACAGGAAGTGTACGCTGGGGCTGCGAAGAGGGGTCTTCCCGATGGCGGCATTCTCATCAG
The DNA here is from genome assembly GCA_026212405.1 of Petrea volubilis. NCBI lineage: Eukaryota > Viridiplantae > Streptophyta > Magnoliopsida > Lamiales > Verbenaceae > Petrea > Petrea volubilis. The sequence continues at coordinate 7,963,809 of CM047870.1, forward strand.
TGGCTGCCAGACAGACCAGACATCTGCGGACGCCACTCCTGGTGGTGACGCCAGCCAAGCTTATGGTGCTCTCAGCAATGCCATTCAGACTATAATGGCAGAAACGGATGGCAGAATCAGTAACCAAGAGCTGGTACTTAGGGCCAGGGAACTATTGAAGAAACAGGGCTTCACTCAGCGTCCTGGACTCTACTGCAGTGACTATCACGTTGATGCTCCTTTTGTTTGCAAATGATGCAATTTCGACGATCGCTATCCAGTTTGAAGGCAATCCATGTTTGGGATTTTCTAATAAGCGGAGGTTTGCTGGGTGCTATCTGTTTGTGTGCTTGTGTTGTTTTTTTCTTGCTTATTCTGTATTGGATCACTTGAATGTATTGGTAGCATTAATATTGTCAATGGAATTGCAATTATAAAACTCGGGCTTATGATTTACATGGTAAGAGGAGCAAATGGATATTATATTTGAATTTTATAGTCGAGGAATTGTGACTGTTACAAACTTCTTACATTGGCAATTAAAATAATGCATATGATGTACAAAAATCATATGCCGAGAAATGGGGCCTAAATAATAGAATATGCACACTGCTGCTGTATATGTTGTGACATCATTGGACCATAAAGCACAAAAACAACGCCGGACGTCGTATCTTTCACGGCGATCCCATGGACGGCTTCCTCAATGCAGGTCAAAAAAAGCGCATCCTAATCTTGCAGCGTCTTAACAGCAAAAACCAAAAAGTTGCTGAAGACCCCTTCTCGATCAAAATGGCAAAAAAATCCTTAAAACTCTGGCTTTATCTCACTCATCATCAACGTCCTGAACCCAGGCTAGATCTGCCAAAGCACAAATTTTTATAGCAATTATGCTACATGTGGAAAGGCAAAGGCAAGTTCTGTAAACTTACAAGTTTGTTAAGGATGGTATGCGCAAATAATTAATTAGAAGTAGATGCTTCATCCAATGAAATATGGGTATAGCTTCAGAACCTAAGAAGAGATCAAACCTTGAAGCACAGATTCAACTGCTGCATTTGGGATGAGCAATCCAACAATTCGTTGATTGTCTGAAGTGGTCTCTATACGCACAACTCGAATTCTTTTATGGCTTTGGCGAGCCTGTAAAAGATCCATTAGTCAATCAAAGAAAAGTTTTTAGGAGATCCAAGAGATCAAGAAAGTAGCAAGCCTCAAAACAAGCAAACATGTCTTTAGAACACTCGCTGTTTAGGGCAGAAGTGAATTCATGTCAGTAAATTAGGCTTCTCTACAAGTGACTATACTTCTAAAGATCTATGTTCAGGAAAGTAATATAGTTCAGCATCAGACTGACAATGTCCAAAACTGAAACCCGACTTTTACCCTAAACTGGAGTCTCACAATTCCAATGCCAGCTTTATATAGGAAGCCCCCCAGGTAATAGCACAGAGCATAAGCCACATAGAATGGTTGTGTAAATAAAACTACCTTTTTCTTGTCATTTAACTCGTACCAATGATCTATAAGAAGCTACTCGAGATTTCGGGAGGAAGACAGGAATTATCACAAGGATAGAAGGGTTTGCTTTACTTAAATGCTTACGCACAAAATCGATAGCATAGTACACGCATTAAACTATGTTAGATTTCTGTGCAAATATTGTTCTGCTTGATCTTCAATCTTTTCAATCATTATACCAGTTGCTGCCATTCAATATCCACCTATGAACATGCAATGAAAATCAAACAATGAAATAGAGCAAAAATTATCGACTTACTTGCTTTGAAAGCGCCTTTTCAACAGTTCCCCAAACAGGCAGAATGAGGCCGCCCAAAACATTCACTTCCTGTAGCCTTCTGCCTGTAGTGCAGAAGCTGCCCACCTTACAGTTGGGACCATGCATGCACTGCAGATGAAACCTCAGATAAGCTATAAAGAGACTTAATTGGCATAATAGAACAACAAAGAGCTAACCGCAGAGCCATATCTAAATGAAGCCAAATTGTCATCTAAAACAGCTTCACACGTAATATATTCTGAAATCTGGGATGTTTAAGTCGCTCATTATGCCATCCAAAATTTTGCACACACAATCTAGCATAGGAAATGAAGTTCTAATAACTAAATTGCAATTACTCCATTCCTATACAGCCTTTTTCTCACAAATACTGCTAGATTGACGATCAATATTAGTTAGATGTGTAGAGGATGTTTAATGACATTAATAAATGATATAAGTAACCATGACCACATTATGGTACCAAATTAATCAGATGCCTCCAAAGAACAGAATCAATATAAAAGTGGAGTATTCAATACCTTTTTGTTATTTTCTCTAAGGTTTCTCAGTACATAACTAAAAGACAAAACACTTTCTTTTCAGTTTTTTTTTTCCCCTCTCCGCTGAGCATTAGAAAAGGTTAGAAAAGGTTACAGGCAGATATGGTATATCCATATTCTCTAGCTTGCCTCAAATTTTCTTCAATTTCATGGTAGTACCTCTAATGTAGTCTTAGCAAAACAGTTTCTAACAGTGGCAAGAAGTTCGCGGGTTCTAGACTACCCCGTAAGTGTTCAAATTGTTAATATGTTTTGATCCTGAGAAACATTAATAGATTCCTAAATGCTAGCATCAATCTGAATGAACTCACTGACATTCTAGTCCAACTAAATCTGATAAGGGCAGCTTGTTAGTGCCCTTGAGTGGTAGTTTTACAAGTCCCCATCCTCTCAGCTCCTCCCTCCACCTATCCTCACCAAGGGGTAGATCCATTCAAAGTGAATGTACGTTATTTTCATTCATGAAATATTTTATATGTGCTCACATCTTTGCCCTCGGATAAAGAATTCCTTTTTTTTTTCTGTATGGTCGTATTTTCAGTGATAAGAATGATAACAAAATATGTGAGCTACTACTAATTGTTAACCATGAAACAAGCCATATGTCTTCTTTGGTCAGGAATGCATATTCCCAGCTTTTTTACTTTATATTCTTATTGACTCCCAAGTTTTCTAAATTCATATTCTTCAATCATTTCAAGGGTATTGCTCCTGGTGATAATATCATTCCAATTTATAACATAAAATTTAGATTAAATAACAAACAGGCATGTTTGTTTTCTCTCGGAAGAAAGACGACTTGCATCTTGCATTAATATATTGCAGAAACAAGCCATTATATAGATATGGAAATAGTGTTAAGAGTACAAAAATGGTAAGATAATTATGATTTGTCACTTAAGAGTAAACTAATCAAACAAGGAAGGACAATATTATGAGTATTCTAACACTCCCCCTCAAATTGAACATACGCCTAAATATCATGCTCTTGTTACAGAAAACACACACACACGAAAAGAGAAAATGAAGGTAAGAAACAAAGTTGGCCCTGATATATTAAAGTATCCAAACACTTCCTCCTAAAGCTGAGCAGACCTGAAGTTTTGAGGAGCGAGAAGATAATGCCTCAATTTTGGCGCAGAGAACCAAAGATGACATAAATCACAGCATACTGGGGAATCAAGATATATATAGAGACGACAAGATTTTACAAATCATAACCAAAACAAAGCAAAACAGGGACAACATAGGATAGAAATTGTGGCATAGCCCTGGCAACCGGACAAAACATCACGACCTAGCCATGACAGCTCGGTATAAACATTGACATATAGAAATCAAGACATAGCTGTGACAATACACAGAAAATCACTTTGCCATGACAATTAGATAGAAATCACAGACAAACGATGACAGACAGAAATCACGGTATAGAAGGCACAACCAAACAGAAAACCACTCCCTAGACCAAAATCTAAATATAAATGTGACAGAATTGACAATAATCACACTGTAGTTTTTAAAGCCATGTCAAAATCAAGGAAGCTTATAACAGCAAGAAGGGGCAACATAGGCAATAAAGGAAGGCTGGAAAACCAAACAAGATGGCAGCAGAAGAGTTGCAGCAACATCTAGCATTTGAAAGACATTAGTTGTTTCCTTCTCTTTTTCTTTTATCCTTCTATTTTTTTTTTCTTTTTTCTTTTTTCTTTCTGTTCAAACCTCTTTGGGTGCCATGTTAAAAGAGAGAAAATCGTATTTTGCATTGATATATTAAAGAACCTGTCCCACTTATATAGATACAGGAGTAGGTATAACATACAAAGTGGTAAAATACAATATATTTACTCCCCAGAATAAAATAATCAAACAAGGAAATATAGTTCAAAAATATTTGAACAGTTTCATTTAACTAATTGAGCTATTTACCTGCTTGGATGAAACTTCATATTCATCTTCCCAGCCACGACTAGCCCTCTCTAGTGCTGAAAGTTTTCTGTATTTGTCTTTTAGTTCTGATAGAGACATCTCCCTGGAAATAAAACTGACATAAGAAACCTTGCACAGAAACTACATAGACGAAGTAATCATCTGAAATCCTGGTGATAATTTCAAGGCACCTGATAGACTCCCCGAGGGTTGGACGGTATATTTTGTACATTCCAGAAGCAGAACTGCAACGAGATCAAAAAAGTCAGAAATATATAAGCAATATCAAGATGTGAGATTGCATCAGCACTTCTATGCAGATTCATTTTACATGTTAGGCATCATATAAAACTGAAACAACGTAAAAGAGCCACCCTGGCAAATAAAACAAAAACCCAAAAACTTCTGGAACAGGAAAGTTGTTGAAATAAGATTTAGTGATTAAAAAAGGCATGTGATCCAGTAGATTAAAATTACTTTATAAACGTGAAAATAAGCTTATGAGCATTTTGCACTACTAGAAACCAACAGTTTGATATCTAATGACAACATTAAAGCTAATGATACCACGGGCATCATACAAACTTAATGTATCACATGCATGTTGACAATCCATTTTTGTCTGGAAATATTTCCTTCCAGAATCTAAGATGAACTGAGAAAATAAATATTGTTGAAGAATATAAATAAAAATATAATGACTCTCCCTCTCTACAAGCTTAAGCTTTTAGATGAGGTGGTCATTCAACATGGTATCAGAGCCAGGCCAAACAAGAGGTCTTGAGTTCGAATCTCACCGCCACCCATTTATAAAAAAGAAAAAAGAATTTCACGTGCAAGGCTTGACGCGAATAAAAAAGAAGTCTGCCTGCACGTGCGGGGGCGTGTTGAAGAATATAAATAAAAATATAATGACTCTCCCTCTCTACAAGCTTAAGCTTTTAGATGAGGTGGTCATTCAACAAATATCATCTGCATGCCAATGTAATATGAATACCAATGTCACTAACAGTGTACACTCTCTGTAGAAGGCTAAAGGGCAAGTTCCAATCAGATTTTTCAGGCAACAGCAAAGGGCAGAATAACAAACTAATGAATTGTGTTTTATTGTGAATGTCTCCTGCTTAAACCAAGAAGAAAGTCCTAGCTAAAAAGTAACCGAACTTTTATGATGTTCTTGTAGTCATTTAAATTGAACTTGTGATAAGAAGTAATATTCATACTCTTCAAATGCTAATATAAAATGCCGTTTTCCCATCCATTCTCTCCTTGATTCATAGAATCCATTGCTACTTGACCCAGACTCATCCTTTTGCTTCTCCTCAAGCAACGAGGAAGCAGACTTCATGAAATCAAATGTGCCACATATTAGTTCTATGATCAAATGAATATCAAGACACTGATGTCACTTAGGGTGGGGGTTGAGGGGCAGGGGGGTGGGGTGGGTGTTACCTCCCATGTCATTCCTCTATCCAACGTGAAAGTAAACAACACCGTGGACGCCCCAGACATGCTGTCAACATGAACAGTCTGCCAGAAGTGGATGTTAATAACAGTATGTTGCTAAACCCACGAAGGCAAGAAGGAGATTGTACCTTTGGTGTTCCCTGCAGCTCAATGGTGTTAGCCTTCAAATCAACAATACCGGAATCTAAGTGTCCTTCAACTCTTGCATTCTGAATAAGAAGATCAAGAATGCCAACAAATAACTCAAACAACCTGCACCACCATCGGCATCTAATGTTAATGACAAGTGAGGAACGAGAAAAAAATATTGAAACTTGACTAATGCACCCGCAAACCTATTTTGAATTTCAGGTGGGAGCCCTAAAAGTCGGTTCAGAAAACGGCCAACATCGTGCATGTCTGAATCAACTATACGGCCAGAAATCTTCCCAGATTCCTTCCCACTACCTAAAAACAGAGTCAACGAACAAGAAACATATCATCTAATATAAGTTAGAAGTTTAAGGTCCAGAATCGACAGAGTATTCCATTTAAAATGCAAAGAGAGGGTAAATATCAGGGCCATGGATATCACACAGTAATGATGATACTCTATAATTAGACGTTATACATTTGTAGTAACTACCTTCTACACAATACACCTACACAAGGACGAAGAAAAGATAGAAAGGGGATAAACGCACAAGAGTTTATAAATAAATATGAGAAGATAGCTAAGCTATTACCAAGAACTGAATCTCTAATTATCCCAACAGATACAAGCACAGCTCTTCCCTTCAGAATGAAGTCTTGTATTGTATCAGGCTTTTCAGATGAACACCCTGGTGGAACAATTGGCAGAGGATCCTAAGGATTCACAAAATTATCAGAATAAGCACTTCGTAAATATCCGAGTTTGAGAGCTTCATAATAATATGAGAACCTCCTGCAGATGAGCACCTGTTCCATGAGTCCCCTATACAACATCATCAAGGCCCTCTTCCCATAGGCACTATCATAATTGTAGGCACTGAGAGATGGTCCAGCCCTGCAATACACGATTTTGTAAGCCTAACATGGCTCAATAAGGTAATAAAATAATTGAAAAAGAGCTCATTGATGATTCGTAAGTGAGATAGGAGGTTACCTACGGTCACCTTGTGTTAATGCTCCAAGAGATTGAAGTCTTTTGGCAACAATGGATGCAAACCGGCGTTCACCACCAAGATTTGTGAAAAGCAGCCTGTGGGAAGTAATAGAAATACGTAAATGGTTATCAGGACCTCATCAACTTCGCATCAATATATACTGCAGTGTAGTATGGTTAGCGATGAGTAGCATGCCGAATAACTGTATATGAACTAGTTCACCTCCAAAATCATGTGCATCCAGAGTAATAAAAACTTTTGATGCTACATTGTTAAATTCTTTTTTTGGGAGAACAACTTTTCATCATGAAACTTCTTCTTACTTCTACATCATGATCAAACTTGTAAAGGTTTTCCCCAAAACTTTAGTATGAAACCTTACATGGCAAATTCTCTATTTTCCCATAACTACTCTCAGATGTCGATGATTACAGTCTTAATGTCAGAACTCATAATGATTTTACCATCTATTATCATTTCTGTGATCATTTTCAACATCACAAGTAGTCTAAAATTGTCTTAAAAACATAGAAGGGGCATTTTCATGGCTTGCAGTGATAATAAGCCAGGGTTTTCGAACTTATTGAACACTATCTGGTGCTTGGGGAGAGACGGGAATAAAAGGTTTCATCCTAATAATTTTGAGTCTGAACAGAACATTGGGTGTAGTAATTGTGAGAACTTCCTTCGTCAACAGAAAAATTGAAAAGTCCACTTCCTGTAGCACAATACGCTGTTTGCCTTTGTAAACAAAAGGAAGACATACAAAGAGAAAGGATGCTCTTTGTATGTTTGAGACCTAGCATGGACAATGGTTGCACACGTGCTCCAATAATTGTTAAAAAGGTCTTACCAAAATCAGATCAAGAATTCATAATCACCTGTACTCCGGTGCCGAAGCTTGATTTGATCGGTGAGTTCTTCCAAACTGTTGAATTGCTCGGTCTGCGCTCCAAGGTAGTTCTAGAGTTAAATGAACTCTTCTTTTCTGTTGAGAGAACAAAAGAATCCAACTCAAGGGCATAAAAACCATGAAATACACTGAATCAAGCACAACTTAGAAGCACATCAAGTAAATAAAGTACAAATCAAACTCGATCACCTGATTGACTGCTCTTCTATCTGCTTGCAAAGAAACACCAGCAGATCCAGCCTCAGAAATGATAGCCACTAGTTTCTTACCGTCCATGAATAGCTGCTTTTCGTGCATGTTGACCATTTCCATGGTCACATCCTTCCTAAAGCATACAACATATGAATTAGAGACCGGAAACACAGCCAAAAATAAGGACAATAGACAGGTTCGAACTCACGTGTTCCGTGCCTGATATGTGACACCTTTTCCTCCAGAAGCCCGGACAAGCATGCCTCGTCTCCCTGTTATTTCTGCTACATTATCAGGGCCTCCAAGCTGTACCACCATCGCAAACTTGTAAAAAAGATGCCCTGAATTTAATCATAAAATTTGCTGCTTGTGAAGCATTAATAATGATATTACCTGATCAATAATATCATCCAATGGATTGTTAGGAAGATCCAACGAGCGTATTATTTCTAGAATTTTCAATTTACGTTCCAGGGCCACTTCATATCTAATTAGGTTTCAAATTAGTCCACAAATTAGCTAACAAGCGCCATTAAAAACCACAAAAGATGAATAAAATATACCATTAACATTTTAACAAAAGCAGAGTCAACAATTTTTCATATAAATGTTACCTCTTCAGTAATTCTTCATAATAGGCTTGTCTAGCACGGAGATATTCTTCTGTTTTTTCCTTGCATGAGTGACAAGACCAATCCCCAGATATTACTTCTACAACAGGTGGAACAACACATGCAGGGTGAACAAGCTGGCTGCAGCAGGAACATTGAAGCAACTTCTTCCTTTCCTACATCCATAGACAAGACGTCAAAATAAAATACATCAGACGAAGAAACTTAAATACGAAAAAAGAACCATGTAAACCTTCCATGCCATACCCACAAAAAGGAGCGGGAAAAGGAAATGGAAAAATACCTCTTCTGAATTGCAAATGTTGCAGATCTGAAACTCATCATCAGATTCAGTTTCAGGCTCAGTGTCAGCTGCATTTTTAAAAAGGACAATTACCCCACACAAATAAACCAATTAAAGAAATAACCCAAGTGCTACCAGAAAAAAAAGGAAAGGAAAGGGAAAAAAATGATAAACAAACTCAAAATGAGATGATTCGCACTTGCTGGTATAATTTTGATGTATAAATAATCAGTTTTGGCTACAACGGCTGAGATGTGCAAACTGTATATTCCCAGAGAAAAGGGTGTAAGGGATTCAAGCAACTTATTGAAAAGATTCTTTAGTTGGCCATTCTTTCAATCAAAAACCTCATATTCCAGTGCTGACAATATGAGATGTATCATGAATTCGGAAAGCATTTAAATACAAGGATTTAAAAGTCTCAATAAGCTTCCCAAGGTTGTAATAAAAATAAAACCGTGGACATCATAGGAGGAAGGAACTACAGGAGAAAAAGAAAAGACTTCATCAGATAGATGAGTACCCAAGGCATATTAAGTGAACAGGATTGCAGGAATTCAGCATTTATATTTTGCACCGTGAAAATGTCAAAATTATGTGAAGCATGAATGGAAGTAACTTTAATGCTAGTAAATATTTATTGACAGGACTTATCACATGAAATTTCTAAATTACTTTCAGATTGCCACTCGCTTTCTTCTTCACTTTCAGCATCCCATTTAGCAACTTTCCTTACTCTCCCAGCAAATGAAACATCAGGTGTAGCTGAGTGCCTCTTTCTCTGAAGCTCTTTTACACTGTCCTCTAAGCACAAAAGGTCAAAGTTAATACTTCAGGCTGCACAAAAGAGAAGCTACAAAAAATTTCACCATCCAAGTAAACAGATACCAGGGAGCGGTTCGGGCTTGTCTGGAAGAGGGTAATTTTCCTCAACAAATTTCAGCAATAACTCACGGGGCCCAGAGATAAAATCGTCAAGTTCCAGACCCTAACTCAGTAAAATTAAGAAAATTCAAGACGCTATCCAGAAAGTGTCGTATGAACTTAAATTCATGACCGATTGTATGAGAGAAACTCAAAATGCAAAAATACGAAACTATACACAATGAAGATGAAATTTTAATAATCTTCACAAAAAGTTGTGCCATAGGACTGTGGAAGCAATTTGAGCAATTTTTCATTGTTGAGCATATGATTTGCACATACAAATTACTCAAAGCAAGAGTGGAAAACAGGCTCACATATTTTGTCACAGCTTCCTCAGTTCGTGCTTCTCCAGTACTCTGTAAGCCTATGACCACACACTTATTTTCCTCCAGTGCTTGTTTAGAAAGTCTAACCACTGCTGGCACTTTAGCTGACATGCACATGTGTCTAAAGAAGCGCTAAATAATGCATGAAAAGATCAAACACTTAATGAAATGTGTGATGAGGGAAAAAAGGCTAAAAGTTTCAAGCCACAATTTTTAACTGCTGAACCTGATGACTCGCCCAGTACAATCTCCACACTTGACTTGAATTAGGCTTCTCGCTGGAGAGACACGCGCTAGCTGATAGCAATTCCACCCTTAACTCAGCCCAAAATTCCGCTGCTTTTCCATACATATCCTGAGAACATCACACGATTATGAATGAGATGGGAACATGCAAACCTCCACAGACAATGTCAGAAATACGACTACAAAAGAAATGTGCATTACTATTATCAGAGAGCTTATGAACCAATTAGGTAGGCAGACAGCTTTACTTGAAATCAGCAAAAGACCTTGAAACAAGTAAAGTATGAGAATATTACCTAAAGGAGAAACAACCTATGCTTAACTCACTTACTTTGTGCTTACCCATGTCCACTAGATAAATGAAGAACATTGTGTTAGAGCATTGTGTTCCTTTTACACATTTATTTTATTTTCTACGTATCTTGGGAGAGCAGCAACATCACAGATGCATGCTAAAATAACTGATTACCCTAATCAAATTCTATGTTCTCTGCTTATTTCCATCAAGGAAAAGCAACACTTCTGAAACATGTCAAAGATTAAAAACTGGTCAGCATAAAATAAATACAGCATTTACTAATGATAGATTTCAAGGAATACAGAGTCCAAAATTGAAAAACATAATAGAAAATATAAGATCATATACATGTACTTCATAAGACAACTAGTGTTCGACTAATTAAAACTTATATCAGAAGTAGCAAGATAGATAAAGATGCTATAGTTTCAATGCGAACATATGAAATCTTAGATTATCGGATCAAGAAATCCTTATTTCCTGGTGGCACCAATAACAGTAAGCACCATACCAACATTTCAGCCTCCAGCGGAGCTTCAACAACTTCAAATTCCACACCTTTGTAGCTCAGTGTGCGACAAACATACATCCCCCTAAATGTCAAGAGTATTATTTCAATTTAATAATCTGATTATTCAAAATATTTATTCCCCAGAGATGCTCTAAGTAATAACCTTGCTTTCATATCCATGGCAACAAGTTCAAGAGCTCCAACACCCCCCTTCTCCATTGCACCTGCAAAGAACCCAGTCAACCCACATAAGACTGTTGCACATTCATAGCATTATCCTAACATTGAAAACTATAGGAGGTAAACCATATAAAAAGCAAATGCACTAGAAAGTACATCTGCCTGTGTCAAAGTAAAAGTCAAACCTCTGAAGCAATAATATATTCCTGAATGCCTAAAAATATACCCCCCACCGGGCGTCTTGAGGGTAAAACCATATACATTGACTGGCTATAAGAAATGCATGAGTACTCCTACATGACATAACAAAGATAACCAGTTTGGCAAAGTCCATCAACCACATTTCTCTTCGAAAAAAGTGTGTAATAGATTGCTGTCATGCGATGTCCCTCATATGGTATGTTCCCTCTTGCATTAATTCTATTCATTGTTAAACAATTCTCTCACCTCTTATACAACATTTCTCCCAAATATCCCAAAAAGGTTTGTCTACAATTGACTTGAGAAAGACATACAGTAGGATGTCTAAAAAAAAGATTGGCCTTTTGCATTAAACTAAAAAGTTTGGGGCACACAAGTCTTACACTAATGATCAACCTGAAGACACGTCTAAATGATGTTTTAAAACAAGAGTTTCTTCACACATTCCAACAAAATTTACATGATATGGTGACAAAGTAAATACCAAATCGCACCAGATTGCCAGATGCATGTTCCAAGGAAAACAATAACGTCACATAAATTAAGCAGACTTCCAGAGCATCAAATAAAAATTGCACCTAAAAATTCGCGGAAGTCAGCAAAAGATGTTCCAGCTCCCCAAAGACCAAGGCGAACCATGTAACCCATATTACGTGGTTCAGAAGCACCAGTGGCTGAGCAGTAAATGACACGAGCTTCAGGAAGTTTCTCCTACATTAGAGAAATTCAAAACCAACAGAAAATTTCTTTAAGTCATGTAAAGCAATTGATAAAAAAGTATAGCAAAATTATACAAACTCGATTAAAAAAGTCTTCCATGTGAGTGTACCCAAGTTGGCAGGTACATGTACCAGCAACAAATACCACTCAGCACATATCAATTCCTAGCAGCTAAAGGATTCGCAGCCCAGAAACAGTTGGCTCTACTCAAAGCACAATGTTAATGCACCATCTAAATCACAAACACACACACAAAAAAAAAAATAAAAAATGAAAATAAAGAATAAGAAAAACAAGAAAAAGAAAAAGAGAAGCATGAGCCATACATACTAATACTATAGTGGCAAAGCTACAAAATTCAGAATGCTGTATAGGAGTAAAAAAGGACTCTTAGTACTCCAGTAGAATCATTTTAGTAACAGCTAAGTACATCAAAGACTCAAGTCATGCAAATAGCTCACTCAGTTCAAGGAAAAAAAATGTTAATTGACTGCTGCAATTTCAATATAAAGCATATAAGGCAATAGGGCTAACATCAATCAGTTCATTAAGTCTTCAAGCAAGACCCCGAAAGGCCAAAACTTGAACAAAAACCAACTGTAGAAAACACTTCCACAACCATACGAATTCAGAGACCCGGTAAGCATATATTCTCATCATCACATGGCAAAACTGTTCAATGGTCATATAACATCTCAAGCTGATAAAGAAAATAATTAGACATCTATGGAGGTTCTAGGAATTTTCGTTTTTTTCATTAACAAATAAGAAGCTCCTAACTGAAGCCAGTCCCAGCTCTCCACCATAACCTGACCTTCACAAGGATCTTACAGTTTGCTTTTTGACATCCTAATAGATCTGATTATCAACACATTCAGAAGGCAATAGGAACCAATAGCACATCTCACTTCAAAGTAAAGATTCTTTTCCCTACTACATCCCCTTTGTCTTCCCGAGAAGCAAAAATAGCGAAATTCCAGATTACCAGTATGGAGAGCACTTTAAAGATGCTTGCTATATGTCCCTACCAAAATTAAGATCGTCTAAACTCAGTAGCATTATCAATTAAATGAATCAGTTACATTTGACATTGCAATGCCTCAACCAGCTTCTGTTGGCATATAGACTCCATCGGACTATGGTACAGTATCTGGTTGCTCTCTCTGTCATTAGATGTTATGCTAGCAGAAACAATTACTACCAATAGTGATATATTGTTCTAATGCTAAAAGAAAATTTTCACATATTTAATTCATCAATCTTCACTCATTCTCTGCTAGACAATTTCCAAAAACAGATGTTTGACCTTGTATTGGAATAAATAAAAGAAATGCAAATAAGGCAGATGCAGCAACAATTGCTGTCAGGATCCAAATTTCCGCCCGGCCAAACTGTTGAGGCTGTGCCTACTGGTGCAGATAATATATTAAAGAGGATAGGATTCGAGCATGGGGGTGGGGGCCCGGGGAAGGATATCCACGGAGGAGGATTTGTCCTATTCCCTTGTGTAGAAGAAAACTATGAATATCAAGTATAGCAAGAGTACACCTAAAGAATAGAAAGTCAAAAAACAATACAGAGCAATAAATCAAGAAGCATCACCTGGATCTCAAGAACAGCTTCACCTGTCTTTGTTGCCTGCCCTCCAGCTTCAGGGACCAGATTTTTAGCTTTATGACACTAAAATAAGCAATTAAACAATTTATTTATAGCAGCTCCTTGCATGAACAGTGTGCTAGTCATCTGCAGCATCTTAATGGTATCTGATAGAAATCAAAAGGAAATGTATAGTTCACAAAATAAACTACCTCATCAAATATAAGGAGCCCATCAAACTGTCCAAACCATTGTACAAGCTGTTGCAAACGGGAACGGCCTTTCTCAGAAGATGCAATGAGGCTGCTATATGTCAAGAAAACAACTCCTTCCCTAACGCCAACAGACTTTGAATCGAGCTTGGAGTAAGGAAGCTTGTTCAGTGCGTGCACTACAAAGAAAAATTATCAAAGAATCCAACTGAACTGTCAGAAGTGCAAAAAAATTCCAAGAATTTGGGGTCAACAATAAAGTTGTTCAAGCAGATTACTAAGTATAAAACACCATTAACACAAGAAAATAAAACATACATCACTACACAGAACAACACATTGATAGAGGTCAGTTAATAGCACTATATCAAAGCAATTCCTTGGTTGTCCAAGATGAGTGTTAAATGTCCACCTCATCTAAAAGCTTAAGCTATTAGAGAGGCAAGACATCAAATATTTATTTAATACCTTCAACACGCCCCCGCACGTGCAAGTGGACCTTTTTTTTTTTTTGGTTGCGGTGAGATTCGAATACGATACCTCTTATTTGGCCTAGCTCCAACACCATGTGAAATGACTAGCTCATCTAAAAGCTTAAGTTGTTAGAGGGGAGAGACATTAAATATTTATTAAATATCTTCAACAATGAGAATGTTGTACATTGTTCAACATATAGGTGAAAAGAAAAATAGGGTCAAGAGTGTACTTCCTTTTTCATGTATGGTACATTTACTTGCTAGCCAATCCAGCATCCATTACATATCATCTAAATGTAACTTGTTCATCCTATGTTCTCCCTCAAATAAGAAAAAACTTGCACATCCAATTCACCGAGTCATCTTCAAAAAACTGGCCGGCTATTATCATGTGATATAGTAGAACTTGCTCCGAGAATATGGTAAAACCATTATTTGGAAAAATCACAAACTAAGATAAATAGAGAATTGAAACCCTACGCAGAAAGATTTGGTTTTTAAACATATCTACTATCTAGGAGCCAATACAATGTGCCATTCAGCATCTTAATGCCCCTTCTATCTCCACCAAATACATTTAAAGTAAGTCGCCATAAAAGAGAAAAAATAGAAACCCAATTGAGACACAGTATGGATAACCTCGTTATTCATGAGCCAAACCTACCTTCTATACATGTTGCACCAACATCATCCAAGTCTCTTCTAGCATCAAATTTCAAGTCTGAACCAACAGAAATCCACCTGCATAAGACCAATAGAAAAATACAGTTAAAAATTTGAAAAATGAACTTGGCTTATTGATGCCTCAGAACTAGCACAATCAGCAGGGCAGGCAAATAAGAGAGATCTCTGGTCAACGTAAGAGCATGAGACCAGTGCATCATACTAACACTTACAATGCTTTTCTTCTTCCATGGTGCCAGTTCTCCCATATCAACCCAGCAATTGTCCTTCCTTTCCCCACACCAGCACCATCCCCAAGAAAAAACCCAGCTCTGTCACCACTTGCTAGGTGCTGACTATGTCTCTATCATGCAAAAAAGACATTATAATCAATGATATTGGAAATCCACAGAAATAATTGCATTGCAAATTTTTAAAGCAACCTGACAAGCATAGACCAATGTTTCAATCTGCAAGCACGACAATGCCTTCGAACTTTCTAGGTCATCCTTAATCCTGAGATTATAAGTGGGTTCAGGGGGCTGCACTGCAGATAAGGATGATGTCTCCACAACAGGATCTGGATGGGGTGAACCAATGGACAGTTTAGGAGGTCGCTGCACAGAACAAAAAGGAAAACTTTTATCAGAAGACATAGTCCAGATATATGATCAAGTCAACAAATTCAAACAACAAGCAAATGAAAACACACATAATCCATAAATGTTTCTCCAGCCAGACCACCTTCATCTTCTTCCCGCTCCACTTCAATGGCCATCTGGTATTGATTAAGGAAAAACATCAATAATTGACTATTATTTCTGAATAATAAGCAGCAAACTTTCAAGAAGCATCAAGCAGAAAATGATATGAATATTAGAAAAGTTCGGACAAGATCCCATGATGAACTCAAAAGATGCATCTATGGGCCTATACTTGCAAAAATTCTTGCTGGACCTCAGTAAGCACCTTCCAAAATTAAGACAAGACTTGGCATAGAAATGAACCAACTTATGTATAGCCTGGCCAATACCGCATATTTTTATTTAGCTATGCAAGACAGTAAGACAGGTGTTTGTTAATAATACCCTCTTACTTAAAACCCGAGGTTTACGCAACAACAGGTGTTTTTTTCATGCAGAAAGAGACAGTGCAGAGTCAGGACATATCCCCTTGTCCTTTATGGATGGAATAAAAACAAATTACACAACTTCAAAGGGCTGTGTTAATGCATTGAAATATACAAGCATGAAATAGCCTTCGAGGATACAGCATCCCTGAGAGACAAAAATAGTATAACAGAAGGAAATGCTAATTTAACAAAAAGATCATTCCACTACACCCTATTCATGTCTCCGACCTTCCACATGTCCGTTGTTGGGGTTTTTTTTTGGGGGGGGGGGGGGGGTGGAGGATGCAGCAAACAGACAAACACAGACAAAAATAGAGAAAATTCAGCTGTGAGATATTGGGGAACATTAAATAGTAAAATTTTTAGATAGTCACATATCATTTAAAACTCATCAGAGACAGCATCATAATTGATAGGCATCTACAGAAAGTTCAACAAGCAAATAATTTCCCGCCCCAGCTCCTCAATTCTTTCCTTATGTGAATAAAATTTTTGACATAATGTTTGGCTTAATAACATACTTCCATAGAACAGATAAATGTTGACACATGTGCATCTCCGCATGTCTCCCTTAACAAAGAAACTATCAACTGATTGTGGTTTCCTTTGACGATTTCATTCAAGACACAATCACTTGAACACATAATGCTTAAAGTTTTGTCTTCTAGGTTCACTATATCATCTAACTTCTATTCTCTCCACCACAGGTGATCTTCTTACTTCCCGTTTTTCCGAGAAAGAATGAATTGGAAAAGGAAAAGCAGAGCATGCACAAGCAGCATTGGGCCAATAGAAAATGTCAATATTTCTATATAGTTAGTTCATATCCTAAAAGAGTTGATTAAGAAACAGTTATTCAGTCAAAGTGATAAATAAAATGCTTGCAAAAGGAATACTAGAGATCATTTATTATAGAGCCCTTTACGGCAGAGAACAATAGAAGTTTTGACATCAGGAACTGCCACCTAGGCATACAGTTTGAATGGCCAAGGCATAGAAAATAGAAATGTTTCAGCTAGATGGTCCACAGTATGACATATTGTAAACAATAAAAAACTCCATTTATTGTAGATTTTTTTCGCACATTTAGATACCTCAAAAAATCTTGTTCCACTAATAGTTGTCAACGGGATTGCCATAATTCTGAAATTGAATGTCAGTAAAGTAAGGCACGTGAATGAAGAAAGAAAATTAACACCCTCATTACCATGTATATAAGAGGTTTCGGCTCAGCAGATTATGTGAGTGTTATCAAATACTTCTTTTAAGTGATTCTAAGCTTTTAGCTAGATTGAAGTTAAACCAGAGTTTTTGGTCGTACAGCTTCGACTTCTAATTGTCTCAATTAAGCTAAAATAAGCAATCTCAAAGCAGCTAAGGGTGTGCCTTTTTCAGTTTCCCACTATTTTTACAAAGTACAAACAGCTCCCACTTGGCTTTCTCAACAACTCTAAATTTCTCTAAACTTTTTTCCACTATTCTTAAAGCACAAGTTTTGTAGGACAACCTATAAGTATCTCAAGCTTCTAGATAAATATGTGAACCTTCAACTGATATAGTAAAGGGTGAAAAATGAACTTTCCTAGAAAGGGCAAAGAGTAATACTACAGAAATTCAACACTCTAAAGTCTTCTTCCATTTACTTTTATGAGAAACTGTACAATAGAGCCCTTAGTTGTCAGGAACAAGACTATATCAAAATACAAAAGAAAATCATTCAGAAAGAACTCAGAATAAGCTGGACTCCTTACATGGAAAATAATTAAATTAAACAACTTAAACATTAATATCCGCCAAAGTATCATGCATTGATGGAAAAAGACATTTTTAAGCTCGTCCTCCGAAAGTAACTTATCCACCAGAATGAAATTCGATAAGAACAAAAACATAGATATTCATGCATGGCAGAAGTTCAAAAGGTTAAACGCCATTCAAAGTGACAAAACTAGCATGCATACTTAGTCCCATATATCCTAGCTCCAGCGTTCAAAATTTGTATTCCATGCATAAAACCCCTTGCTGTTCCAGAAGTAAAAATTGACAGTAGACCACCAACATTCCATTTCTCCGTTTATGTGCTTTCCAACTAATATCAACTCAAAATTAAATGACAAAAGCAAATTAAAAAAAATGTGAAATGAACATAGAAATGTAACGAAAGAAAAACCTCATTGACTTCTTCAGGAGGCGGGGGAGGGCGAATTGAAGGCAAAACTTGCCCAATCTTGGAGAGATCAACGGCGAGGTTAATGAAGCACTGGGGACAATTAAAGCGCGACAATCCATGAGGGACATTGAGTATGGCCTTGCAGTTTGCGCAGGGCAGCTGAATCTTAGTGGGATCAATGCCATGAGCCGGAGCAGTCCTTTGTTGTTGAGGGTGAGGCTGAGGCTGAGCCTGGGTAGACCGCATCAGTTCCGGCGGTAGCATCTGGGGCAACTGGCACGTAGGGCACACAAACTCGGTCAACCCAGGCAGCACGGTGAGCACCATCTTGCAACCCGCGCAGCGCACCTGACATCCCCCGGCGACGGGCGCGCCAACTTGAGCCGGTGGCGGGAGCGTCGGCGGCGGCGGAGGGGCGATCGGCGGAGGCGGCAACGACGGCTGCCCCATTTGGAAACGCGGTTACGGCGGAATTTCGATTGTTAGTGGAAAATGAGAGTGATTGAAGCGTGGGAGTGGTGATGATTGAGAGGAAATTTTGATTTTGATTATGAAATCAGAGAATTTAGGGGAAAAATAAGGGTGAAGAGGAGGGTTTGGTTTGATGTGGTTACTTTTTAGGGGAGAGCTGAGCGCCAAAAGGGAATAAATGGGATACGGGTTTGGCGCGTGCGTGAGTTTTCAGGCTTCGAATCTGAGGCATGGCTGCTTCTTTTGTGTGTGCAACTGTGCATAGTACGGACTCTTATCAATTTCGTCACTTTTTTTTTTTTTTGTTCTTTTTTTCTCCTTTTTCTTTTGCGGGAAATTATGATCCATGACGGAATCATTTGAACCAGTAACAATCACATATGATTTAATTTTACACTTATCATATAACTAATGTAAATTATAAATTTTATAGAGAATGATGAAGCATTCGACAAGTATATTAATATTTATTATATAATTAATTAAATTTTGTCAAACTTGTGCACGAACTCTCTTTTTCTCCTTTTTCTTTATTAACATTTGTCCTCCGTAAATGGAGTTTTCAAGTTTAGTGATTTGTAACCCTTCAGGGCTTTTTGCTTACTATATGTTTTCTTTTTCTAATGTATCTAATGTACCATACTTTATCAAAGCAAAATTTGATGTTTATGTCATGGTTGTATAAAATTCTATACGATATAAAGAAATTGATTAAATGATTAATGATTTCGTTCAACTTTCTAGTTATCTCAATGTTACAACGAGTATTATTAAATATCAAAAATCATTATTGGCTATTGCTTATAAATATGTTTCCGAATCAAGTAGGGTGTTTTTGTAAATTTATAAACTTCTCAAAACATTTTATAGAATAATTGAGAGCTTATAAGATGGCGTGAAATGTCTAGCAAAAATTTTAAAGGAAAATAAGCTCCTAAAATAAAATATTTAGAAGCTTATAATTTATTTATTTATTTTTTTTTAAGTGAGATATTGCCTACTTATTTTTAAGATACTCTTGGACTCCTTTTGTTTTCAATCAAATTGCCGCATTTCTATAACTAACACTTTATAAGCTACACACATCATATCTATCCAAACACAGTAATAAATAGATTTTAATTGCCGCATTTCTATTATTAATACTTTATAAACTACACACATCATATCTATCCAAACACAATAATAAATAGATTTTAAAATAAAAAATAAGAGTTTATAAAGTATTTGAAATAAGCTTAGTCAAACATCCTCTTAAGTCTTAATTCTTGCCTCCCACCGTGAAAATCGTCTGTCGTCGGTATTAGTGCAAAGAAATTATAATTAAGAAAGGAATTGCAAACAACTACTATTCTTGATGTATTTATATTCAGGCATTATATATCATCGTATTCTTAGAAACTAGTATAATGATTCTTATTCTACTTGACTTTATTTATAGGGATAATCATCATCACATCATCTGAGTTAGAGGGTGTTTGGCTAAGCTTATAAGTTCTTCCAAACATCTTATAAGATGTTTGAGAGCTTATAAGATGGTGCAAAGTGTTTGGCAAAATTTTTAGAGGTGGAGCTTATAAGCTCATCAAATAAGATGTTTAAGAGCTTATAAGCTCTTTTTAAAAAAGTAAGGAGGTAGCAACTTATTTTTTAAGATCTACCAAGCTCTTTTATTTTTAACCAAATTAATTACAATATTGATATTACTAACATTTTATAAGCTATTCCCCTTCTTATTTATCCAAACACTTTAATAACTTATTTTTAAATAAGATCCAACTTCTTATAAGCTCCTAAAACATCTTATAAGATGTAGGAGCTTATAAGATGTTTTAAATAAGCTTAGCCAAACACCCTCTTAGGCAAAATTACAAATATTTATTTCTTATTTTAGAAATTATCAATACCCCCTAAATTTTATCCCTTATTGCTAAATCATACAAAAAAATAACATCCTTTTTATCTAGATATTTGCAAGAGAGGATTACCATCACTTCTCATAAATTTTGGTAAAATAAAAAATAACCCCTATTATTTTGAACATAAATAATACCTCGCGCCGCCGCCATATCGCCACCAACTAGATGGTGATGCTATACACAATTTTTTTTTTTGCCTCATTAAGTCAATCAAAAACCCTCAATAAAATTTTGTTAATTCTCAATCCATTTTGATTTAACTGAAAAAAACTACATCAAACTCTAACCCCCGATTACATCTTCTTTGCCTAATTCATCTACCACTATCGTCCCTATCCCAAAATGAGCCTCATCAATGTGTTGCTCGTTGCAATCAACTCAATACCCTTCCAAACCCCATCAAACAAACCCGTCGGAGAGCGCGGCCCATTGTTGCCTATCTTTTTTTTTTTCCGAAATATTACAGATATACCCTTATATAATTCGAAATCTTACAATAAACATCCTTCAAGCTTCAAAACTCTGCAATCAACAAGGATATTTTATTCATCAAAAAATGATGAAAATTTTGGCTGTTGGTATTTTTGGTAATTCACTAACGGCATGGTGTTTTTTGTAAATATGATGTACGTCAAGGGAGAATTGATAAATTTCGAAACAAATGAGGAGTTATTTGTAATTTTGCTTAAATTCATGGGAGGTGAGAGTAATTATCCCATATTTCTATCATTTTTTCTTCAACCAAACCTTCCCAATATTCATCCGTCGTGACTTGAAGTGTGCTAACGTAATGCAAAATATAAGTCTAAAAACTAATTAGAGAGCCATTTAGCACACTTTTGGGCATGCCACGTCAAATTATCCACATGTTTGCGCTGGATAATAATACCCTTAGCGCCCCCCGCCCCCGCCCCCACCCCCACCCCCAAATTTGATTCAGGCCAATACTTTTTTAAATAAATTACTATATGTTTTTCCTTTACGATACCCACCAAAAGAAAAGGAAAAAAAAAGGGAAAAAAAAGGGAAAAAAAAAGAAAGATCGCAATAGGTTAGATTTATCCTAGTAGCAACACAAGTATTGTTGCCCGATAGGGGAATTTTATGCATCGGACGGGATTTTCTATTCCAAAACGATGCCCTATTTCATGCCCTATACTCTAAATTCATGACACGTGTAAATCTTCAAGATTTACTTAACGGCAGATTATTTAGTTATGTTAATTAGATTTTACACGTGTCATGAATTTAGAATATGGGGCATGAGATGGGGTCTCGTTTTGGAGTAGGGGATCCCGTCCGCTTATGCATAGGGCTAATTACCGAAGGGAGTTGTATTTCCAACTCTCGAATCAAAGAGGAATGGGATCTCAAGCTAGGATTACACTTCTTTATCCATGGTTGGATGGTTTCATCCATCTACATATCAATTGCATCTGTCTTATTTTATTATGAATGGTAAACGACTAAAATAAAGAAAAAAAAATGAAAAAACTTATTGCCAGTTATCCAAACCACATAATCTAATCAATCCAAATTGGGAATTATGGACCTTTGGATTCACAGAATATCACAGGCTTATCTATTTAGCTTGGGCACTCTTTGAATGTGTAAAGTTTGAAAAAAGAAGAGTCGAGTCCAGTCGATGGCATAAAAAATTGAGATTCTTGCCCAGCTTTCTTTCGGCTCAAGAAGACTGCAGTGTGAATGAGGCTCGCTTCGAAACTCTAGGGAAATGGGCGTTTTAGGGTGGCATCATATCCGAAAGTGCTTCAACGTATGTATTTTGGAGCCTTCCGCCGTGAAAGGAAACGCATGATCAAATAAAGACGATTTAGGCGATGTCCTTACGATAGCTCGCGATGATCAAATAATAATAATAATAATAATAATAATAATGGAAATTATATTGGGAAGAAGAAGGTGGCAGTACACGTAAAACACATTTCATTTATATTTGGATGAAAGCTTACCATTTGGAATTGAGACTGGGTTATGTTTATATATGATCAACAAGGTGATTTAGCCAAACTTATTTAAAATAACTTATTCGCACAACTGATAAGATAATGAATTTTATTTTAAAACTAATATATTTGTGTTGGGTTAATAAGATGAGTGTAACTTATAAAATATTAGTAATGACAATATTTAATTAACTTTGTTGAAAATAAAAGAGTTTGGTACAATCTGAAAAAATAAGTTGGCACCACCTTATTTCTCAAAAAGTGTTTATAAATTATTAAAATCTTATTTTATGAGCTTATAATTTTATGAAAAAATTACACTGACTACCCCTGAGGTTTGATCAATTTACAAAAAAAACCCTAATTTTTTAAAAATTACCAAAAACTCCCTAAGGTTCTATCCATATTACAAACTTATTTCAATTTCCGAAAATACCCCTCCCCTTTTTTTGGGTGATTTACACTGACCATCATGAGATTAGGTTAATTTACGAGAAACCCCCTGTAGTTTTAAAAATTACCAAAACCCCCCTGAGATTGTACCAATATTACAACTAGCACCTACTTAGGTTGACTTATCAACAATATTAATTTTTTTTCCTCTGTAATATTGCTATCATAAAATTTTCATGTAATAGATTTGGGAAAAAAATGTGATTACGTTTTCAAATAAATATTCTGAATTCAATGTTATGAATTTATACAAAATATACGTAATATGTGCTAAATTTATATTTGAGAAAAATATACGTATTCAGAATATTTATTTGAATAAATAATCACATTTTTTTTCAAATCTATTATATGAAAATTTTATGATAACAATATTACAGAGGGAAAAAAAAGAATTAATATTGTTGATAAGTCAGCCTAAGTAAGTACTAGTTATAATATTGGTATAACCTCAGGAGGTTTTTAGTAATTTTTAAAATCGCAGGGAGTTTCTAGTAAATTAACCTAATCTCGGGGTGGTCCGTGTAAATCACCCAAAAAGAGGGAAGGGGTATTTTCGAAAATTAAAATAAGTTTGTAATATTGATATAACCTTAGGGGGTTTTTGGTAATTTTAAAAAAATATGGGGTTTTTCATAAATTAATCAAACCTCAGGGGTAGTCAGTGTAATTCGCCCTAATTTTATTCTTTAAAAAATTTGTTAAACACTTTATGACATCTTATAAGTTTGTTTAGCCAAACATCCTCCAAGTGCTACATTAATATTGCCAATCAACCAGGGAAAATTTGACACCAACTCATTAATATATACATGTGTGTGTGTGTGTGTGTATTATATAACCAAATTATATAGACATTTAAAAGCATATCCAATTTATACACACCTGTATCATGCCTAGCCAGCGCAAGCACATCAAACAAACGAGCCAGTGATGAGAAAAGCAAAAGGGTTTCTTCTAATTACTATAGTTTAATATGCTTGTTTGCTAAATGACTGCCAAGTCATGAGTAAATTTTTGATCACGTTGACATCGATCGGTTTCGCGCTTTTCATGCACTTAGTTATAACTTGGTAAACTCCAAACTATTAGCGACGCAGCAATCGAATTTTTTAACATGAAAAATAAAATAAACGGGGTTTTGGTGGTCGTACCATTTAAGAATTTTTAATTGTCGCTTGAGATTCGTGTAAATTTATTTAACCGTAAAAATTATATGAAATTATAAAATGTCTCACAGAGATCCTACAAGCACTGAGCGTCCTTCACACACTTTTGCTGCAATTTTCGGTGAATTTTAACATAAAAAGATTGTAGTCTTACCTCTACGATGCGATGAGTAAATCGTTGGCATAGAAAACTTCGACGTTGAAAATTTATGATTTTAACATTAGGTCCTTATTAATACAAACATAGACACACACACACACGCGCGCATTAGGACATTGAAAAAAAAAACTAAGATAATACATACTGGTAATATAACCTTATTAATTTGAGGGCGGAAATGCCAGCATGATGTCATTTTGTGGGGAAATTCTTACCCGCACCGGGTTCGGTCACACCATAACTAATTAGATGGTGAGTGTTTTACACTTGTCATGTGATTGGTGTACAGTTTAGGGAGAGTAACCAATCACATAATAATTGTATTAACACTGGCTATATGATTGATTGGGTGCGGCCAAGCCGGGTCTGGGCAAGAATTTTCCCATTTTGTGTTAAAATTACCAAAAGGAGTGTGAGCTAATTTAAAAATTTATAGAGTTTTGAGTGCTGATTGAAAAAGTCCTCTAAGCATATTATGAATAATACAGAAATTTATACACTTATAACTCAAAAATAAACAATGTGGTGAAGGCCTTAAGAGTTTTTAATAGCTAGGTTACATATGATCGTTGTTAAATAAGCCAGAATTTTAGCCCCCCTTTTTTTTTATTTTCTATATTTTAATTTCATTTGCATTGCGGTCATGATTTGCATAAATATTGTTCCAACTTCCACGTCTAATCCAAATTCAGATTCATCTTTTGAAACAGTTACCACAAATTTACATAAACTACAAAATAGAAGCTCTAGTCAACCACAACTTCATTGATTAAATTCATATTTTTGTTATATATAGTTATTTGAAATCTAAAGTCTATCTTTTAGTATTTCGAGACTGTAATATGCTCAATTATTATTTTTTTCTTGAAAGACAAGAATCAGATGGAATTGGCGTCAGCCTCGATTACATGTCGAATAAACTCCAGAAGGAGTTCTGATTCTCCAAAAGATAAATTCCTGGCCAATCGGTGAGCAACAATGTTTCCGGATCGACCTACAAATGAAAATCTAATAGAAGCAAAATCTTTACCAACATCCTTGATGTACTCGACTAAGTTGCTATTAGGTGATAAGTCTTCGGCCAAACTATGGACACAAGAGGGTAGAGATTTATTATAACTAAGTTACAATTTGAGCAACTAATTTGAATGCAAATAAATTTCTTCATAAAATAAGTGTATAGTAATTATGTAATGAATTTTTTTGTTTTATGGGCTATTTTCAACAATAGACAACTAAAATACAAAATGATATAATCTCTTACACCGCCTTAAAAATAAATAAAAAAGCACATACGAACAGTGGGAGATTACGACCGTTATGACTCGTGAGACTAGTCGTTTTGTAGATCTAATTTTAAGTTGAATCTAGTTATACTATCTTAGATGAAAGTTAAATTGAGATGTGATGTGGGATTTGTGTTTGTTTTGAAATGATGGTAGTGAATAATAATAATAATAATAATAATAATAATAATAATAATAATAATAATAATAAATCTCTCTCTCTCTCTCTCTCGCTCTCTCTGAAACACACACACGCACGCACTCTGACACACATCCACTAGTTAGCATCATTTAACTTTGCGTTTATTTTCTTAATCATTTAGTTTTATTTTTTAAAAATTATCTTACTCTTTGTTTATCATTAATTTAATAATAATATTAAAAATAAGTTTAAAATAGCATATTTATAAAAAATAGTAAATATTTTTATTTTTATTTTATAAAAATTAAGTATAGAATTAAATTAAATTAAATTATTTATTTTATTTTTTATACATATTGATTGTACCCACGTGACTAATGGCATGTACAATATTGGAGAATATATTCCAACGTCCACGTCCTAAAATTCACAATTGAAATATGACAGGATCACGTGCTTTGCATGTTTAAAAATCCAAGTTGCGTAAAAATGCTTAAAACTTAATTACGTAATTGATGATTTCGTTTATAGGGCAATTCTCACTCATGATAATGACTGTGAATTAAGATGATTGTTGGCTCGACAAATAGCTGATATTGGAGTGTGAATTACAAGGTACTGAATCCTGACGAAAAGCGTTTTGGTTGAACGACTGTGAATATTTAAGCCTTTTTTTATTGCAACATTATTTATTGATTTCAATTTTCGTATCATAGTGAGACAACAATGGCCCAATTTTATTTTTATATGTGTCACCATCAGACTCCTTTCCCTGTTTAAATGAACTACATATGCTTCACCTTTTTTTTTTTTTTTTAAATTACTTCTGTTGGCTTTGGTAGGCGAAAGTGGAGAACCTACAAACAATTCCATAAAATTCAAAATTGGTACGAAAGTAATATTATTTTTTAATTATTGAGGTTCTCAGTCCGAATGTTCTTGTCATTTCTTTTTATCTTTTGAGTGTGTGATGTTTCGTTTGATATTTATATAGAGTATCTCGAAGTAATTGTATTATATGTATGATAAATTCCAGAAGACTCCCCATGTTATCGCGAAATAACAAAAAAAACTCCTATAATCGAAAAATAGGCTAAAAACCCCCCATGTTATGAAAAATTTAGCGCACACACTCTCTCCGTCAACTTTAACTTAACGCCGTTAATTTTTCTGAAATATCCGTTATGGCCTTTTATGAATAGCCGTTAGATCTTAATTGTAGAAAATAACGGTCATGATTGATCGTGGAATAAAAAAAATATAATATTTAGTAAATATAAAAATAAATTAAATAAAAATCTCATCCCATCTTTCTCTCATTCATGTCGTCTCTCTCTCTCTCTCTCTCTCTCTCTCCCCACCCCCTTTTACTCTCTTTCACACATATACAACGGATTTGAAGATCTAAAGAGGTTTTGGGGATTTGGCCATGGATATAAAGTTTTGGGGTGTTGATAGCGACGAAGAAGAGATCTGAAGAGGGAGCAACGAGTAGAAGATCTGAAAAGGGTTGGCGGTGGTAGCCGAAGAATGCGGCGGTGGCGGGCAACATCGTGGGTGAGCTAGGGTTGGTGCTAATGGGTGGATGGGTGAGTGGGGGAAAATGAGGCGTGGTGAAGAAGGAGAGTAATGGAAGAGGAAGAGGGAAAAATAAAGAAATAAATAATTCTTTTTTTTATTATAAAATAGGTAAACAAGAATTTGATTATTTCTGAAAAATTTTGTTTGGTTAATGTTTCAACAAAAAAATAATTTTAAATTAAAAAATGTGGGTATATTTTTATTTTACAATGAACCTTAATTAGTTTAATTATTTATAAATGGTTTCTTTCAAATTAAACTATTTATCTGTAATTATTTTATTTAATGTCTTAATATTTATTTGAGAATTTTGAATTTCGATGGTTTTGTTCTCAATTTTTTCAAAATAAAACTAGAAAAGTTATTAGTTTTTTTTTTCTTCAGCATTTGCTTGTCATAATAAATAATATATTTTTTAACAAATAACAAAAAGTATGAAAATATTTGTATATTTTTAATTTGTTAATGAAGTTTAATTAATTAATACAATAAATATAAAATACTTTTTTACTAATTTAAATATTTTAATAAATAAATATAATTATGTTAGGTATTTTAATATTTATCTCATAATTTAATTTTAGTTATTTTAGTGCTCAATTTATAATAGGTTTCGAAAAGATAGTATTATTCTTTGTTTAGTGTTTGATGGTTGTTGGGTAGATATCAAAAAAATAAAAAGATAAGAGGGGTATTTCAGTCAAAAATTTGGTCAATTAATGGCAAAAAATACATAAACACAACCAACAAACGCACACAAGGTGCGTGTACTGTCAACACCGTTAGTTTGGATGAAAGTGGGATTTTATCCTAGGTTGACTATTAACACATGGGGTTTTTTGGCTATTTTCCAATTACAATGATTTTTTTGCTATTTTTCGATAACACAAGGGGGTTTGTTATGGAATTTGTCCTAATATATATATATATATATATATATATTTCTTATAAGTGCTATAGTAAATAGTCCTTATAAACACTTGTTTTGTAACTGAGAAAAAAAACGTGTTTTTCTTATTTCAGTTCTACTTTCACTAGAAACAAAATCAAATAAGTCAAAATTTGTGAGAATATTTCAAATTGCTTGTTTCATTTATTAGTCGCTTTTTCAAATTCAACCACACTACTTGTCACTTTTAGTTTTCAGCTTTTCTTTAATTTTCTCTATAATTTTAATTTCTCAAAAAAAAAACAAAGAAAAAAAATATAGAAATGGTTGCAAACACCATTGTAAATACCATGCCAGGTTGTGGTGGTGGTGGTAGGGGCTGGGGAGGGGGTTGGAATACAACTGGAAAAGATTAATAGACCAAATTGCCCATCACTACTTTTTTCCTGGACAAACTTATTGAGCAATACTTGTAATAATTGATGTTGGAAATATGTTTAATTGTGATAACATTTATATGAATTAATTTAGGATGAAGATATTTCTTGTGTAAATCCATTAGATAAAAACCTGCTAAATATTGTATGTGTGCTAAATGATAATGGGATATCTGTACAGATATCCCACATGGATATCCCACATGATAAATTTGCACTTGATAAGTGCATATATTCCATATGGGATATTTAAACTTGACAATTCATATATATACGTGGTTAAGAATTAATTAAGTGTAAGCCAATTAACTAAGTACTACACGTTGCAGGCGTTAGCGCAACATTAATTATTTGAAACGGCTAATGGTTATAAAGCATTAATACACAATATTAATTCCAACTATTATAGAACATTAATACGCAACATTTGAAACGATTTACGGTTACATATAATTAATACGTGATATTGATTAATTTTGAGTAATTGACGACATTATTCTTTACAAATTGGGATTTTATCATTTTTGGTCCCATAATTTAGGCCTTTTTCGATTTTGGTCCAATTCATTTCATTGTTCCCACATTCAGTCCCATATCTTCAAAATCTTCTCAATTTTTAACGGCGAATGCCACGTGCGAAGCACGTGGCCGTTATCTTGACGGGTTAGGGGGAAAAAATTCAGCACAAAATTAGGGCGATGAGATTGGAGAGAAAAATAACTATAGATTTGGTGGGAAAAGACCTATATATCCAGTTCTCTTGGGAAAGAAAGAAAGAAATCTCAATAGGGTTTCGAGGAATAGAAGCATGGAAGGGGAAATTTGTTTCTGTGGAATAAGATCTATGCAAAGGACGTCTTGGACAAATGCAAATCCAGGTAGGAGATTTCATGCCTACTCAGACATGGTTAATGGTTGTGGTTACTTCACTTGGGTTGACCCTTCCATGTGCCAAAGGGCAAGAGAGATCATTCCCGGGCTTTTTCGCCGATGCAACGAGTTGGAGAGAGAGTTGGCAAAAATGAAGAGGAGGCAGACTCCTATTTTGTACTTGTTGGTTGTGTTTGTCCTTTACTTTTTTTTTAGCATCTTTTGGTAGGTAGGTTTTGTGGACTATATGGATGGAGGAATGCAGGTGTAATGACTGTTGTGATAGGGTTTTATGTGATAGATTGTTTTTTTTTTTCTCTTTTTAGTTGTTTATGTGTGTTTTTGTTTTTTGTTGGGAGTTGTTAGTTTTGTAAGATATGTAATCACCCTTTATTTTGGATAATGAAATGTAGATGTTTTATGTGCATAGATTGTTGAACTACTGATTAATTAATTTGGAGTTATGTTCAATATGGGTGGTGAGTGAGAGTGTTATGTAACTGGCAGGGGGGTGGATGTAATTTTTGATGTATACAGAGGTGTTGATTGTTATTTTTATTTAACTGGAAAGGGGGTGGGTGTAATTATGTATGCGTGATGAAAAAATAGATCAATAGGGTTTGATGTGTCAAAAAACCTATGTACACTGATAGACGCAAATCAATCTTCAATTCATAATTTTAACAAGCAATCCATTCCATAAAATTTAACAAGAGATCTATTCCATAAATTTTAACAAGCAATCCATTCCATCACATAATATAAAAGGCAAAATATTGTCATATGACAAGACCAATATACCAAATATAATTGTTTTCATACACAAAAGTGTGCAACAAGCATTGTTTAAACCATCTAATGTGCCCAAAAAAGGTCTTGTTCAAAAGTATCTATCATTGCATCACTGTTTTCCTCTTGCATTCCTAATCATGTCCAATGCACTTTGCAAACTCTTCATGGTCACAAACTTGGTTCCATCCTTGTCAATGACCTTATATGGAATTTGTGTAGGAACATTTAGCTCAACAGTCAAAGATAGTGCAACCCCAGGATGGTTTAGTGGAAATGGAATAGGTGCTCTAATATGCACTTCTGTTGTAGGTTGCAAGACACCAGAAGATGAAGTAGATGTAGCATGCTGTTTATTCAACCCTTTAGACACTTATCTTAGTGGCCTAAAAGTAGGCTGCTTGGGTGCACTCACTCCTTGCGCAACATTCTTACAACATTCTCTAACCTACAAATATTGTAAACATTAACAACTAAATTGAGATAGGAATTAGAATCAAAATAATTAAAAAATGATATAACTTACAGGCCTTGTACTTCTTGGAATAACAACATTTGGTTTCAAAGTTTCCTTTTTTTCAACCACCACTGGCTTCCTCTTTTTACCAACTTGCATTTAGTATTTGTAAGGGATTAGTTGCTGCATGTAAAAGAAATCAAGACAAAAAATACATGTAAAAAAAGACATTGTCTTCTTCTGATGAAGCTCTGTTTGTCATTTTTCTCTTTCTAACCTGTAAGAAATGACAATCAAGTCAGTAAATTTTTTCATAGATACATAAGCTACTCAATAACTAATATTTACTTATAGTTAGCTTTGTAGTGAGCTCCATTTGACTTGATTGACTTTGAATGGGCTCTGGTTCTTCACTCAAATTCAGTGAGTATTGAGCCTCTAATATAGGGCTACATTGAGTTGAGAATTGAGTTTCAATGGCTTGAATTGCAGCTTCCACTTTAGGTTCAATGGTCACCTCAGTTTCAAATGCCACTTCAAATTGCTCATTAACTTGCTCACTGACTTCGGGTGAATTAGCTGTTAGGGGATCCTCAGGTGATTGATTCTCCACATCTTTTTTCCTTTTTGGACAGCCTTTCTTGTTATGCCCCCTTGCCCCACAGTATTTGCAATGAAGAGTTTGTTGTTGTCTTTTCATTCTTTTTTGGCTCTTCTTTCTCTTGTCTTGAATTTCATCAGGTTCAACTTTCTTAGCTCTAGCTAGTCTTCCTTTCCCTCTCCCATCATATGGGGGCAGAATAAGTAGTGTGTCCCTTCTTGGCCACTTTTCTGGTCCATTGACAGGAAGTATGCAATGCTCCATTGACAGGAAGTATGCAAGGCTCATACACCTTAAGATAGGTTTGCATATTGTATGCATCATCAATAAAGTCTTCAAAATTCAATCTTTGTGTAGTAATTGCACAAATGCCATGTTTGCATGGTATTCCTGATAGATCCCATATTCTACACAAGCACGTGTGTTTCTCCAAGTCAGCCTTACATCTAGACCTATCATAACATGATATTTCATAATGAATATCATTTGCTTTGATGGCCACACAATCTGAAGCTGCCTTGTCCATATTCTTCTGAATGAATTTTCTCACTGTTGGACAAACTTTCCCCTTCCATTTCCTTGCTTTGTCCCTATTTTCTCGAAACCTTGTCATAAGCCACTCCCTAATTTTTTCACACATTGTGTATATTTGTTTTTCTATTGCTTTAAGGATATTGGCATTGAATGACTCACACAAATTATTAAGCAAGATATCACACTTAGGATAAGTGCTAAAGTGAGACCTGCTCCATTGACTAGGTGGTTTTTCATTCAACTATTCAGCTGCTTTAATGTCAATATTTGCCAACGTTTTCATACATCTATCAAATTCATTCACAGTAGTGGCCATAGCTGCATCCCACAAGGCTTTCTTGTATGACAACATATTAAATCTAGCCTTCTTTATATTGCCGTATAAGTGCCTAACACATAACCTATTTTCACTAGCTGGAAAAATAGAGTAAATGCAGGTATTAGTCCTTTTTGCTTGTCACTTATGAAAGTCCACTCATTCTCCCTTTCAATGCCCAACTCATTTTTTAACAAAGTCAGGAACCATTTCCATGAATCTTAAGTCTCTCCCTGAACTACAACAAAGCAAATAGGATATGGATTGTTGTTTGGATATATACCCACAACACTGAGTAACAACCTCTTGTGAGGCCCCTTCAAGTGGC
This sequence comes from Petrea volubilis, assembly GCA_026212405.1. NCBI lineage: Eukaryota > Viridiplantae > Streptophyta > Magnoliopsida > Lamiales > Verbenaceae > Petrea > Petrea volubilis. Next base: position 7,996,698 of record CM047870.1, read on the forward strand.
AACTATCCACTCCAATAAGTGGCCTACACCCACTTCTAAACCCTTCTTTAACCCCTTTTAAAAGCAATATACAATTTATCAAAAAATTTTGAACCCCTATCAATGCCCTCCTTATAAGACAACAAACATGTAGAACTTGGGGTTGATCTCTTGAGTTCATCAATGTAGCCCCACAATATGCCATATTGACTCTCTGTACCACCCTTAAGGTTTTTAAGTGCATGGTACTTTGCCCTATACCTTTGTCCTTTAGATAGATTAATTTTCAATTCTTTCATTACATCAAGAGTAAAGCCTTTCACATCCCTATTAGGATTAGTTCTGAATAGGTCTTCATATTTTGCACCTATCCAAGAAGATTTACAACACTTCAAATCCTTAGTGGTCATACATTTATGCTTATGTTGGTATTCTCTTATTTGAAAACTGGACTTGTTCTTTACTTTCAATGCATGTATTATCCAATCACAACCTTCTTCAAGACACTTAGCATAACACCTTCTATTATCATTTTTTGTGATTTTTATATTTCTTCTCGTTTTGACAGCACGAGACAACACAATATTCGTAAACAATTGCTTTGAACTAAACTCCAAACCAGGTCTAAAATTAGGGTTATCCATGTCAGATGGATTGAAAATACGATATTTCTCACCATTTCCTTTATCAGAATCCCCACCACTATCAAATAAATTGGAGTCAGAATCAATATTTAAACCCTCTCCATCCTCATCTGATGAAGAATCACTCTCCCCCCCCCTCAACATTGCCTTGCATACCTACCCATTCTACCCCTTTATCAACATGCCTATTATATAAAGTATCATCTTGCACACCTACTTCCTTCATCCTATCACCACCATCATCATTACCCATATCATAGTTACTATCCCATAACTCACTAACATCCTCACTATGTGAATCTATTTCATTATCATCTAACCCTTTTTCACCCACTACTGCATCTAAATATACATGCACTTTTCTACTTATATAATATTGCAGACAAAAGCTCAGAATTTCTTAACTATTAACAAGAACAACAAACCCATTTTCAATAAGTTTATAATATCTTTTAGCACCCTTATACCCAATTATTTCACACATTTGATCAACATAAGCCACAATCAGTGAATTAAGTTGCATATAATCAAATAGATAAATTGTTCCACCAACATACTCTGCGTGTGTGTGATTGAGATTGAAAGTGCCACCATGATGTATAATCATGGTGACACAAGGCTCATTATCATCTATCATTAAAACAAAACACAAGTCAAGACCATGCCAAAAACCCCTAAACACTGACTAATAATATATTTCCATAAGCAAAAAAAAAAAAATATATATATATATATAAAATAATTGAATATAAATAGCTCGGTACCACATTTTTTTTAATAGTCACAAGAAAGAGAGGGACTACACGTACACACTTTTTCCAACAAAAAGACAATCTTTATCACATGGCCACACATAAAATTTTCTATTAAACACAATTCACAAACACATGAACCCTAAACAACAATCTTTATTGCAAAAAGTACAAACAAAACCACACAAAAGGGAGATTACAGTACAAACAAACCAAAAAAGTAAGATTCGTATACTTACAGTACTTTGGGTGTGGAAACCCATTCAACTTCCGATTTCGAAGACTCATTTGCTACAAAATTTGACTACATTCACCAGAAAACTTCACAAATGGAGCTTTTCATTAGATTCAAAATGTCAATTTTTGGGATTAATTTTCGTTCGGTTTAGATAATATTTTGGGGGAAACAGTGAATTTGAGAAATTAGGGTTTTGTTTAACTTTATTATTTGGGGGACACACTTTTATCAAATGCACCTGATTATGTGCTGAATTTTTTCCCCCCAACCCGTTAAGATAACGGCCATGTGCGAAGCACGTGACATTCACCGTTAAAAACATGATGGAAACAAGAATTGGGACCCAAATTGAGAAGATTTTGAAGATATGGGACTAAATGTGAGAACAATGAAACGAATATGACCAAAATCAAAAAAGACCTAAATTATGTGACAAAAAATGATAAAATCCCTTACAAATTCATTGAGTAACTTACGGTTGTTACTTGCTGTTACAAATTCGTTACAAATTCATTGAATCACATACGATTGTTTGTTGCTATTACAAATAACTGAGTAACTAACGACTGTTACTTGCTGTTACAAATCCATTGAATAACTGACGGCTGTTACTTGCTGTTACAAATTACATATTGATTAATTGTGAGTAATTGACGGCATTATTTGTTACAAATTCACTGAGTAATTGACAACATTAACTGACGGTTGTTACTTGTTGTTACAAATTCGTTACAAATTCACTGAATAACTGATAGTTGTTACTGGCTGTTAAAAATCACTGAGGAATTGACGTCTGTTACTTATTGTTACAAATTCAGATTGTTACAAATTAACAGAATAACTAACGTTTGTTACTTTTTGTTACAAATCACTGAATAATTGACGGTTGTTACAAATTCAGATTTAATTGTTTGCAATGATTAATGGTTACAAATTCTTTACAAATTCACTAACTGACGGCATTATTCGTTACAAATTTACTGAGTAATTGGCGGCATTAACCGACGGTTGTTATTTGTTGTTACAATTTTGTTACAAATTCACTGAATAACTGATGGTTGTTGCTCGTTGTTACAAATTCAAATTTGATTAACGGTTACAAATTCATTACAAATTCACTGAGTGACTGAAGACATTATTTTTTATAAATTCACTAAGTATCTAACGGCATCGACTGACGTTTGTTACCTGTTACAAATTCGCTACAAATTCACTGAGTAAATGAAGGTTGTTACTTGCTGTTACAAATTACTGAGCAACTAATGGTTGTTACTTGCTGTTACAAATCACTGAGTAACTAATGGCCATTACTTGCTGTTACAAATTCATATTTAATTGTCTGAAACGTTACAAGTGATTACGATTTCAGATTTAATTTTGACATTAATATTCTGCATTTCTTTTTCCCTATAAATAACATGTTTTTTTCCCTGTAGAAGAACAACAAGAAACATTTCAAATATCATTTCTCTTTTCATAAGATCAATGTGGTATTTATTCTTTGAGTGGTGCACCCCTAATATTGTGAGAATAAAATATTGTTTTGGTACTTCTGTATTCGTGTACCTGTTTATATACACATAATATAGAGTGGATTAGCTTTCGAAGTGAGATTTAAAGTAGCAATGATGTTTGCAATGAATCTCTAGATTGTCTTATCTTGGAATAAGTATCGCTAACCTATTGCACCGGTTAATGGGGCGAATATTTATTTAAGGCTAATCGATTTACTTCGGTGATTCAATTGTTGCAATATAATTAAAAAATAGTGATAAATTTACTAAACTTTATTGTTATTTTATGTTATTTGTATTCAGTATTTATTTGATTGATTTTGATTATTGTATTTATTGAAAATATTGTTACAATTATACTTATATTTTTTGAATAAAATAATTTTGTGTATGTCTTGTTTTGTTGATATTTAAACCCATTTGTTTTCCAACAATTGATTCTTACATCATCCCCACAAGGCAAGAATCACATTCCCTCTCAATTGTGGGGCCTCGCACATTCCTAATTATCTGAAGCTCGAAGCAACTTCAGCTGCACCTCAAATCAAAGCGCAACAACATATATGATATATTTGGCAAAAGTTGAGAGCACAGTCCCAGATTCTTGAGGCAACTTCCTCGTCGTTGCGTTCCGCTTAAAGTTGAGAAATTCTTGCACTAACTTCTCTGGATTGATCGTTGTTGTGTGCGTATATATAGCTGTAATTTCTCAAAGTGGGAGTGAAAGAAGATGTTATGGGAAATATATTGTTTCGATTTCGCAAGCACAGCAGCAGCAGCAGTAGCAGCAGCCAGGTTGTAAGAACAGGCCCGAGATCAATAGTTCCCGGTATGCGGAGATTACCTCCATCTTCGTTTGGCCGCCATCCGTTTGACGAATTGCCGCAGAGACATCAAAATCATCCTTATTATATTTCTAGTGATAGTGTAACCAAGAATACTACAGGTAGTGCAGGTGGCATGGCTTCCAACAGCAGGGGGCTTGACAAGAAGAAAAAATACGAGTACATCCCTGATAATTTCACCTCCATCGACCAGGTTCTTTCCTTTTTTCCTTTTAAATTATTCATCGATTTATGGTTTCGCCTGCGCTGCTTTTTTTTTTTCTTTCTTTCTTTCTCTTTCTTATTCAACTGCAAGTATATCAAGTTAAATTTCAAGATTAAATTTTGGGGTCTTTTGGTTTTGTCCTCTGGAGAAAGTGTGTGGCAATGTTTTGGAGTTCTTTTGAGCATAACTACAAAAGCATGGAAATTTGTATTTCCATCTTTTCTTGTTGGTGTAATTGTTTTTGTACAATGAGATATCATGATCACGATATGGTTGATTCGTTGCACTAAGAGATTTTGAGACAATCAATGGATTGATTATATGCCTTTGGCCTTAGTATGCTCTACTGTGGTAACTGGTAAGAGAAATAGCTAAACCTGCTGTATATCTGGATTAGAGCTCCAAGTCAAGGTCATCCATTAGTATGACTTGATCAAAGTTGACTTGAGAGGCCCACCTCTTCTTTCTGTCTCATAAAATGAGATTGAATAATCCCACTGAAATGGTTGAAGCAACTTGCCAATCATCATTGTTGGTTGTCCCAAGCTGCAACTTGCCAAATGTCGAAGCAGTGACTCACTGTCAGTTCAATCTTTAAACAACTTAATTTATTTAAGACATATTTGATTACATCTTATATAATATTTATATTTCATGAAATTGTTTTATAAGCATATTTGATTTCGTGTTGAATTTTTTATGAGCCATGTGGCTTGAAATTCAGCTTGAATTTCTAATTTCATAACACGGTCTGTAATAATCTCATATTTGAGGTGAATTTTACGAATTTTAATTAAAAGACTTTTATTTCAAAATAAATAATTTTAACTTAACATCTTATACTTTTAATACAATATTAAACATGTCTTTCGTCTTTAATGTATGAGGTCCCTCCCTTATGGAGAGGGTAGGACGAAGAAATAACAATTGTCCTATTCTTCGTCTTTAATGTATTAGGTCCCTCCCTTGTGGAGAGGGTAGGACGAAGAAATAACAATTGTCCTATGTCAGTGTTCATTAAAGTCATTGAGATTAGTTTACACACGCAACAAGCAGCAATTGCTTCATCTTTTTTTCATCTTTAGGGAAATTATGAAAGTTATTGGCCAAGCTAAATTGGAGCCGCCGACAAGAACTTTATTTTTACAAAGAAACTTCGAACAATGAGATGTTGATTAAGATGATTGATAAAGATCATATACTTGTTTTCTTTGAAACATATTAGGATAGTAATTGTGTCTGAATCTTTCTTTCTTTTTTTTCTGCAAAGTTCCTTTCCAACCGGGTAAAATTCAAATTAGTCATTGACTTTTCACTTTAAAAGCAGATCAATCTCTTCACATGTAATTTTTTTTCAAATTCATCATTAACTTCGTATTTCCATTGAATTTTCGGTTAGAAAATACTGGTTGAGCGGAATAACCCTAAGCAAACTTTTGTGCACATTCAATAATTCTAAATCATCATTCAATTTACCCGTCCTTTGTAGAAAAAATCAGCATTTGACCTTTGAAAAATCTAATACATAAAGATATAAAAGTCATTTTGATAGCTTAGTATCGGCTTTAATATCAATTTGATATTAGAAATTTTATAATTGTCTTAAAGAATTCATGACTTTTCTCATTTTTTCTTTCCAACAAATTGAAATTGTTAAACATCTGTTAGATCCTAAATTGCTAAAAGCTCCTTCAAGTAAATTATTTTCCACTTTTACGATCCATTCCACCAACATTCCGTTTCAAAATGCCTACTTATTAACTTTTACCTTATTTCTAGATAAAATTACTCTATGAGTTTCTCACATTCATTTTCTTATTGATATTTAATTATAAGTAAGTTTATTTATAATTAAACATCAAAAAAACAAATTTATCAGTATAAAAATTTTATCAGAACTAATCCATGGATATTTTAATACTTTTATTTGGTTCATTGAGTTTTAAAAATTAAAACGTCCTTCTATACTTCATGCGTCCTAAATTTTAAGAAATTTCTAATAATTTACATACCTAAAAATTAGGAATGTATTTTTTCAAAAGAGTTCTATGTTTGGATATCATCATTGATATAACTGAATAGAAAAAATTGAAAAGAAAAAAGATATCGAAAATTAGTTCATTGTGTTTTTTCAGTTTAAGAAGTTAAGAATAATCTAGTCAAAAGATGGCCTTTTTGAAATGAAAAACTGGTGGGATGAATTTGTTTAGATTGACAAACAATTTTATAGATTTTTTGGATAAAAAAGGTTTTTCTTTAGGTATTCTTTCGAATTTTTCCTAATCTTTTAACAAAAACTTGATGGTTTCCTTTAGGGGACATGAGATGCCGCCCACTTGGGTATATGCCCAACTGGTGTATACACCGTTGGATTGAACATGGTGATGTCACAATTTTACGTTTTGACATCATCAGGTATAGATCCAACGACTAATACATCATTTGGGTATATACCCAAGTATGTAGCATCTAATGTCCTTTCCTATAGTGTACCAATTTTGCAATTATTGTAAAACTCGCGTACCATTCAAGATAATTCTTAAAATTCAGGTACTAGTCCGATTTTTACTTTAAACTTAAATGATGGTCACCTACTTAGTGTTCAATCTTAAATTGCAAACATAATAAACAGATTGAAAATAGGATTGAACATCATTTTGCTTTTATGTATGTTAGATTTTTTGACAGCCAAGTGCTTATTTTGTCAACAAGGGAGAAGGGACCAAATATTATTGGTGTGGAAAGTAGGGAATGATTTTGGATCATTAAACATTGATAAAAACTTTGTGTGCGGGTATTTTAGTTAATCTATATTTTCTAACTGGAAATTCCTGCCGAAATATGGATTGAAGGACCAAATTGAAGAAATTAAAAGAAGAACTAATTTCTTTTTAAGGAGAGAAATCAAGTACTAATTTGAATCTTTCGCCAAGAAGTTGCAAAGCTAATTTACTTAAAGCAAGAGTAAAGTGAAGGAGATAGAAGTTAATAGCTCAGGAATATAAGGAAGGTCAGCCAACTGCATTAGGTAGGAGATGTAGGACTTATCTTAAGCGCTTTTGCTATTTGATTCCATCCTCAATCTCACAAAAATTTGGATTTCAAAGGTTGTCTCTTCTTTCCTTTGTTGTGAGAAGGGCTCGACAAATGGTATAATTTTTTCTATGTCACCGTCTCATCAATGAGTGTAGATTAATGTCTAGTTATGATATATATAGCTTTTGTGCTTGTCAAAACTGTGCACATGTGTGCGCAGGCGGGGGTCAATATACCTACATTAAAAGAAGAAGAGCAAAGATAACTTTATTTAGAGTATACAACCTTCAAGATGAAGTCACTACAAAATTGGTTTTTTGTAGGAATCAAGAGAGAAAAAATGGATGTTACTAATATGCCTGGTTGGCTGCATGAAAGCTTCACCTGTGTAACAGAACCCATTACTTGTTAACAACAGCACTGCACCTGCGTGTAACACGTGGATGAAAAATTCTGTGATTGACCTAGCTTCTTGTTGATTGAAGTGATCCTCAAGAAACAACAACATATTCAGTCGGACAGTACAGTAAGCGAGAGTAATATTCATTTGCATAGTACCTCTAATTTTCTTGTGAGAGGCCCAAATACTAATGGCTACGGGTTTCAGGTCCCATATCAATGGTCAGCAGGTGGTGGCAAAGATGAATTTCCTGTAATTGTTTATAGGATTATATCGAAAATTTCAAACCCCACCCAAAAAAGAAAAAAAGAAAGAAGATCGAACATTTTCAATCCACATGCATTCAGTTACATAGTTGATTGATTGATTTTCAAAGTTCCAATAGTTTATTGGTTGAATTTTAAAAATTCTGAATAGTGAAAATTGGGGGATTAAGCAAGCCCTTAATTTGTTCCAGATATGAAGCATGTACATTACTCCCTAGTGACATTGGATTCGACATGGGTTCTTTACCTTGCTATTAGAGGCAGGCATGGAATGGATAGAGGAAGTCTTATGTTTTAACTTCTTCATATGTTTGTTCCTAACTCCACTGTTGCTCGTTGCACATCTTATACATCGCATGGAAGCCACATACTTTCTTGTGTCTGATTGCACTAGAAATCGTGCGTTGTTTCATTCACCTATATACATGCAAGTGAGGTTCGTGAGGTGGGGATATTGGACGGCGTCATGGAGGTTATCTTTGAGGTCTGCAGTTAGGCAGGTCCTATGTGATCTTGTCAACCCAAACTATTGATATGCTTTCATCCATCACATCTGTAAAGCATTTCCTAGTTTGGCTTCCATTTTCTTTTTTCCAGTATGTTACTACTTAGCTTCGTGTATCAAATTACGCCACTTATACCAGAAATCCATTGGCATAAATTGCTAAGGTCAAGGCTGAAGTCCAGAAGGAAGAAATACTAACTTCTAAATACGGAATCATGTTGCGTGCACAGCTTACTTTTTCATTACAGTTATTTGTATATGTAAATTACAGTTGTACAATACCGTGGTTTAGTTGTGAACTGTTATGATCATATTACCATCTAAAAAACCTTAGATCTAAGTTTTAGATTGTTGCTTTTCTTTGTTGTTTTTACTTTGAGTAAATGGCGTTGCCTTGGTATTTTTCACCTTGCATTTTTGTACCCAAACCTTATCCTCTCAACCATCAATTGGCTTTTCCAGGTCACAGCAGCCTTGAGAGAATCTGGTCTAGAGTCCTCAAATCTAATTATTGGGATTGATTTTACAAAAAGTAACGAATGGACAGGTTAGTGCAAGTATGTTGTTTGATAAGAAACTGCAAAATTTCTTGCCCCACAATGAAATGTGAAGTAGATTTTTATGACCTATGCGCTTTAGCTGATGATAATCTCTATTAATTTGTAGAGTTTCTATTACCCTATTGTTTCCGAACATACAACTCGAGTAGTTTATTTATTTTTATATCTTTTTGTAAATACACAACAGGGAAGAGCTAGAAAAATAATTTACCATCTATCTTCTCAAGGAGTTGATTTTACGATTTCATTCATTGAGGTTTGCTGAAATTACAAGAAACCATTCCGTTAGGGTTTCATTAGGTTTCTGTCCGAAAAAGTATGTCTTTTTCCCAAAATACCCTCCAATAGTTTGAGTAATTGTTGGACAAAAGGGTGAATTAGAAACACCTCCCCTAAGGTTTGCCGAAATTACAAAAATAAAAAAATAGTGATTGATCGTTGTGCATGTCCACGACTATCATCCTGTAGTTTGCTTGGTTAACCATCAGGTTCTCAAATTTGCATTGGGATAAAATTGATGCAGAGGAGAACATCTTTGTATTTTTGGCATGTTTTCCTTTTGGGTTTTACAACTATATATGTATATAAATGCGTGCGCAGATACAGTGTGTTCTGTTCCCATTATATGATCAGCTCGGATTTCATATGCTGGTAGCTGATGCATCTATCTTATATATGAAGGCAAAGTTTCATTCAACAACCGTAGCCTCCATGCTATTGGTGATACACCCAATCCATATGAAAAAGCTATATCCATCATTGGGAAGACTTTGGCTCCATTTGATGAGGACAATTTGATTCCCTGTTTTGGTTTTGGCGACGGTTAGTTTCTTATGTAAGGCATCATCATTATTGTTGATTTCTTTTAGGGTTGCTAGTTCATTAACCAAGAACTTAAAATTTTTTCCAAATTTCTGCCTTCATGAATCAGAAGTCAACTCCTTTTTCCTTTAATTTGTAGCAACTACACATGATCAGGAAGTGTTTAGCTTTCACAGTGATCGCTCTTCTTGCCATGGCTTTGAAGAAGTTTTGGACTGCTACAAAAGAATAGTTCCAAATTTAAGATTATCAGGTAAGCTTCTTTGTTTGTTAGTATTTGATGCTTACATTTTCTCAGGCCATAGCTTATTTCTTAGTAATGTAACCTCTAAGTTAGTCATTCACAGGACAGGGAATCTTCAACATGTTATTTTTTTATTTTGTAACTCTACTCTCTCTCTCTCTCTCTCTCACAAGGGCCGACATCTTATGGACCGGTAGTGGATGCTGCAGTAGATATAGTGGAGAAAAGTGGTGGACAATACCATGTTTTGGTGATCATAGCCGATGGCCAGGTCACCTTTCTCTGTCTTTTGTCTTCATCTTATTCTTCCTCCTCTTTTTACATTCAGGAAAACATGCTGAATTATTCATATGAGTCTATGCATTTACTCACTAGCAATGAATTACCTTATCTCATGAAGGTTACAAGAAGTGTTGATACGAGTGATGCTGAACTCAGCCCTCAAGAAGCAAAAACAATAAATTCTATAGTCAATGCGAGGTACAAAACGATCAAACATGTTATCTGGTCTATTTTGTTTGAGATTGATCCATTTGATCAAGACCCATGTTTGATATAATTCAATTTGAAGTGATCTGAGATTCAAATTTTCACATTCATGTAGCTTTCAGATGGTTCAGCTATGTAATTTTTACTGATTCCAACATCTACAGCTACAAACCGGTTTTGAACATAGGATTGTGATCCACCTGCATGTTTCAAAAACTTAAAACTTGAAGTGCATGGGACTAACTGATTATCTGGTGCAGTCAAGACTGAGAAAACTTTAAAAGGGAACCGAAAAATAACATCTTTAAATTTTCAGAAGCCAAATTCGAAATTAGCTAGTTTTCCTGTGATCCATAACATCCAGATGTTACAAGGTATAACATAAGATTTCTTTCTGACAAAATTCATACTTCGAGTTTTATTATGGTACCCCCCACCTCTTTCTTGTGGGGTACTTTTTAGTATGTTAACGCATGAAATGGGACATCGGCTTCGGGTTCAGGGGATGAAATGGTTTAGAAATCCAAGAAGCCTTGTCTTGGCCGTCTTAGGCAATGCTGCTTGATTGAATTTTATTATATAATTCTTCTGTGTTAATTTCGCATTCTTAGTATTTCTCTATTTTTCTTGATTATATTACCTCTTCAAGAAAAATACCAGTAAGTCTGAAGTTCAAAGTGTAACTCTCTATGGTACTCTGCGATTCAGAATTTAATCATAAATATATAGTAAATAGTACATGCCTACATGAGATATCTTTCCCTCCTTGATAAATTATTATTCTAGAATTCACTATTATGAGGGTCGCGTTATGTGAAAATATTGAAATACAATATCTATCTTTCCCATTTTGGTTCAGTTTCTATCCTCTCTCAATTGTTCTTGTTGGTGTTGGTGATGGACCCTGGGAAGATATGAAAAATTTTGATGATAAAATCCCTGCTCGTCAATTTGACAATTTTCAGGTATTGCTCGTCCAATATATTGCTTAAATAAAATAACCAAACACTTCAATAAGTAATGATTCACTTGTCAGTTTCCCTGACATTGCAGTTTGTTAACTTTACTGAAATCATGTCCAAGAACACATCTGCTTCTGAGAAAGAGACCGCATTTGCTCTTGCCGCCCTCATGGAGATACCCATCCAATATAAAGCAGCTAGAGAATTTGGTATATTAGGGTATGTGCTCTCAGTATTATTGTAAAATTTTTTCTCTTGACCTTCCCGTGGAATTGAGGTTGCTTTTAACAGAGATATGCAAATCTCCTCCTCTCAGTACCTAAAGCAGCTTATCAAGTCTTTTTAAGTGCCTAACGGTGCTAGTTTACACTTATTTTTCTATTTGTAAATTCAAATATGTTGCTACATGTTCTCAAAGAAGTTGATGAACCAAGGTTTTGATCATCATAAGCTTGAAAATGATAGTGACGGGATGGCATATGCTAAGCATGAACCACGTATAAATAACTTGTGCTGATAGCTCTCTCTCTCTCTTTGTATTTGGACCAAAGACGAGTAACTGGTAAAGCAAAGAAAATAGTTCCCAGGCCTCCACCAGTACCATTCAGTCGCCAAGCTGGATTTCCAACACGAGAGCCCAGCAATGTTTCGGCTGCCTTGCAAGATGACCGAAATCAGGTAGGGATCTTTTACAGCTTCTTGATGCGTATTCTGAATATGGAGTAACAAATGTCTGCTGCCAAGTCAGCTCCCTAATTTGTTCCCAGTTACATTTGTCAATCAAGTGGAACTAAAGCTGATATTATTTCTGTTATGAGATACGAAATGGTAATCTGATGTTTAAAATAAACATAATGTTTGATCAAAGCAAAAGTGAGCTGGTGATTATAATCTCGGTTTTCTTAAATTGTGGTGCTGAAATTGCCAGCTCCTAAGATTGCCCGATAACAGAGATTAGCTCCAGTTTCTAAGATAGTACTAACGTTTCTTTGCGATAAATTAATTGATTGAAGGCTTGCCCGGTTTGCTTGACCAATGGGAAAGACTTGGCCTTCGGCTGTGGACACATGGTGAGATCCACTAGTACAAGGTTTTGCTTTGCCTTAGCTGCATTAGATACAAAATATCTCAAGTAATGAACGGTCGATTGCAGACTTGCAGAGAATGCAGCTCAAGATTGTCAGAATGTCCTATTTGCCGGCAACGCATCACGAGTCGCCTCAGGCTTTATACTTGAGGATCACCAGTTCTTCATGAGGTTATTTTAAGGGTCTCTGGAAGTGGATGTACATTAAATACCCCTTGCAAGTTTCCCAACAAGTGAATGTACGGTGGAAGGAATTTTTCTTTTCTCGTCTTTTCTTGTATTTCGTCTCCTATTCGCTCTTTATTTGTCATTTATCAAGGAATGCAGTAGTAGTGCGTTGTGTATTTTAGAGGTGGTGTCAGTTAACTAACAAATAAGTTGTATTGTTGTGCTGTGTACATCATACACGCATACGCTAAATGTAAATATTGTATGCTTGCTTTTGTACAAGATTGTGCCACTGTGCCCTGTAATTCTGTAATAATGTTGCTCCAACGCGTGCAAAGGAAATAATGGTATTCATCTTGTTGGCTATGTTTATATCTTCTACCAGTCCTGCCTGGTTTCTTGTCCGAGCTTTTCTTGCCCGCTGATGACCGCGGCATATGCTCTAGGAAAGACTTAAGAACAATAGCAATTCAAGCATGCCGTCACATTAAATTCTAATTAATCAGTAATGTCACGTAAAATTTTTATTATTATACATTATTACTCTTTCAAAGTAATAGCTAAAAGACATATAACTTTTTGAAAATAATGAAAGAACAATAAACATACAATATATATTAAATATAATGTGTAGTGATATGGACACGTAAAAGCATATCCATATTGAAATTGATCTAATGATTTAAATGCATATATAAATGCTATGGAAGCGTTCAGGAGAATGAAAAATCATTTTGTAGGAGCATTAGAGGGGCTAAAAATGCAATTTCAGGACCCAATACCGTTTCCCGGGAATGGAAGTATGTTTCTGAAAATATAAATTACTGATCTACATGAACACATCCCTCTCAAGTACATCCATTCACACATACTTTCCTGTTATAACAACCACCATCACTTCATTCGAACAAAAACACTTGACAAATTGCAGGTTAGCAGACAAGTATTCCCACAGTAGATAAACCACGTAAAAATGCTGAGGTCCAAAACAAATACAATTGCCACTTTCGTGTCCGGTTAACATCCACTTACAGCCACAAGGCCACCTTAAAGTCTACTTCTGGTCCTTTTTAACCTCAGTTTCGTTGGGCTTCGGAACTGGTTGAATTCTCACATATGGGTTTCTAGTCAGCGTCTCTCCCCTTAAAGCAGCAACATATCTATCATTTGTATTCTCTTTCCTCTTCAATTCCCCAAGGTACTCCGCCAGCCGCTCTTGATTAACTTTACCCATCATCTGATCATCACAGACTCATAAATTTTGGCATCGGATTCCAACATAAAGTAACATGCAAAAGTTAATCACAAGATGCTGCACAGACGAAACAAATAAAAATGTTGAATCTCCCCGAAAGGCAAACTTCTCACAGATTCAAGTTTATCTCACTTAAAATACTTGAGGAATTCACGAAAACATAAATTTGAAGTCTCTCTCTCTCTCTCTATATATATATATATATTGGTATGTATGACTCATTTTGAACAGAACATGATTCCTTGGCAATACAGTTGATGGAAGGAGACAATTTCGATGCACGGATTCTCCTAATCAAGACCGATTACCATTAGCAGCATGGAATATGGGCATAAGCGCAATTTAATCACCAATCATTGCTTTCAATAATCTTATGTAGAAGAAAGGTTTAGAAGCTATGCACATAATCAAGGATCACCTCTACCTCTTATCATATGGAACAGAGAAAACTAGGCATTACCTCTTATCAACACAACAAAATTAATAAATAAAGTTCAGTTTTGTGGAATGATAGCTTGCTAGGACACCGCAAATCTCAAATCAGACAATCTAGTAGAATTAGGGGATGAAACCTCATAACAGCACACCTTGAATAACGAATAAAATGCATCAATTTAACATCGCGAATCCAATCACAGCGCACGGTTGATCAATTACTAAATCCGACAAATATAAAAACAATAAATCGAATCGAAAAGGAAGGCATAGGGTTTACCATGGTTTCGGGGCGGGTTGACTGGCGAAGCTTAGCTTCGAGTTCAGGATTGGTTGAATTCGTAAGTTGCATTACGCAATAGCCAACAATCCCCGGAACAACGCCGCAGACGGTGGCGAAGGCGAAGAAGAAGGGCTTCGAGTCCCTGGTCTTCGTCACCAGCCATCTCCATGTTTGGCTCTTCTCCCACAGTAACGACGACATTCCAGATTCTTCGTCTTCTTCTTCTTCTTCTTCTTCTACTCTCACGCAGTGAAATGGGCTTTTTCCTTTTTCTTTTTCGTTTTTTTGACTTAAACCCAAGTTGGTTCCATATTAATGTGCGACTTATAGAGTCGCGTTTTCAAGTAGTTTTCTACTTCATACCCGGTGTGTGGGGGTGACGGTGGGGTAAGGAATTTTAGCATTGGGCTGAACTCCACCACAGAAGCCCAGCCCAGCCCAGCCTAGTAAGATTATCACGAGAAAATGGATATCTGAAAAATGAATCATAGTCGAAGAACACTAATCCTAATTGGAATATTAGATATGGATATTTACATATTTATAATCAGATTTAATTTTCTAAAGGTTAAATTCAATTCGATTAATATCTGAAGAATTTAAGTTCGGATATCTAATATTAATATGGCTGGCTAAAGTATATTCTTAATTATTTAATATCCATTTACACCCTTACTCATATATATATATATATATATATATATAATAAAACATAATTCACAGCATTGTTAAATATAAATTTATAATTTATAATCTCATTTAGACTTAAGTAACACCCACTTAATCTAACACAAATTTTCATCTCATTGTGAACTCATGAAATGCTATCCACCGGATATTATTCAAGCGATTTTAACCACATAAACATCATTTGAGAAGTATTTAAGTGGGTAACATGAAATTTTCCATCATTGTGTATGTTTTCTTTTTTTTTTCTTTTTGTAAGGTAAATTTAAAAATTGGAAATGTACAGTGTAGGACCAAAATGTCTATGACAAAATTAGACAAAATAGAAAACAACTCAGCCAAAAAAATTGAACCATCCCAACCAAAACGATAAAGCCCATTTTGCAAGGGAATGGACAATGGTATTTGATTGACGATGGATGTGTCGAACTTTCCATTCAGGTAGAGACGGAACCGGGGGAGGGGGGTGTGAAGGCGGCAAACACCCCCCTCAAATTTATATCAAATTAAAATTTACATATATTTTTTAAAAAAATTTAAATTTCGCTCCTAAAATATAAAAATATGTTTAGTGTTTTATAGAATTTTGACATTACCCCTCAAAGCAAAACTTTTGACTCCATCCCTGCATTGAGGCCATTTATGGAGAAAAGGTTTGGCTTGCTCGATAAGTGGTTTGGAATGGCATTCAACAACTTCAAATGGACGTAAAACCATTTTAACATCCCAAGAAGAATCACAATAAAAAACAGTATTACTGTAGCTATTTGATTGTAGTTTAGTGGCAGAAGATCTTAAGTTTAAATCCTCTTTTTCTCTTTCCTTCCTTCTTAAGTGAGTGTGTATGTGTGTAGCGTTTTGATCAATATTTATAGAATGTTTCGAATGAATTCTATTAAAAAGAAAAAAAAAACATCACTGTGTATGTAAAAAGCATTCCAAAATAGGCAACTTCGAAGCCTTTAATCCTTAATGAATTATTTGTGTTCAAAAAGTGTGTAGCGGGCCCCTACTGTCATTCTCTCATTAATATCATCAGCACATAATCACTTGGATTTGCCAAGCTTAAAGCCCGTGGGAAACCGTTTAGCTCAAGAACAATTGTTCCAAACTCACACGTATAGACACTTGCCACATCCAGTGTGTGCACTTTCTTTTCTTTCTTTCTTTCTTCTTCTATTTTTTTTTTTTTTAACATTGCTGCCCCCATCCTTTTTAAATTCATCACTCTCTCAAAATAAGAATTAATTTCAGAATATAACTTTTTCTATCCAAAATTGAACAATTCTTCTTTTTAATTATTGGCATCATTAAGTGGTACTCTTAATCATTACTTTTAAAAGCAACAGTTTAAAGTCACATAAAACTTTCTATTAAGACCCGATACCCCAATCAAATACAACTTTTAATTTGGGGAGGGAAAGTGGAAGTAATATTGTTTCACAGAATATATTCTCACTACTTGGGAGTAATGATTCCTCAGTAGCTCACTACGTCTTTGTACGATTAAATTAAAAATATTATTCTTTTCATATTTTATTTTATTTTATTTTTTTAATATAAGATTTCATGTCGATTAAAAAATCTCGGTATCATTAATTCAGAATGAATTCCCTATTTAGTAGTTATACATGCTAAAAGAAAGAGGAAAAAACAAAAAAAAAAAAAGACAAAAAGAAGAATTAAAGAAAAGAAAGATGAAGACTGCAATGTCTGAGTGAGGCGCGTTGAAAAGGGGTTGAGACGGGTGTGCGATTGAGTTTATGAAATATTTTTTAACGTATTTGAGAGTTTATAAAATGTCTGAAATTGTTTAGTATTTCTTTTTAAAGAAAAGAGCTTGTTATAAGTTCTTTCAAAAGAAAGAAAAGTAAGGAGTTGGCTGTACTTAATTTATTTTAAATATTATAATAAGTTCCTTTGACCATAAGCAAATTAATTACAAAATCATTATTACTAATATATTATAAGTTATTCTATAAACTCCTCAAAAAATCTAACCAATTGTTTACTTTCATAGTTAAATTTGAAATGATATGATTGTTGATGGTTTCGTTGTTAATTTTACTCTTATATGTTCAATTAAATTATTAAATCATCAATAACCAAATCACTCAAATTTCAATCATGAGTTTAGCTTATAAGATGTAGAAATTTATTTTTAAAATCTTATTTACTTAAACAGTACTTTGAAAACTTATGTTTAAAATACGATCCCATATCTCATGAACATCTAAAAAAATCTTATAAAATGTCGGAGCTAATTAGAAGTTGCAAATATGTTTAGTCAATCATTGGATTAAGTTTGAACTAATCTTGTAAACAGAATAATGACTTGCTTCGATAGTTTTTTTTTTTTTTAAAAAAAATATCTGTTGAGCAGTACTTTTTACAGTATTTAAAAAAAATAAAAATAAAATAGTTAATTTAATTTAATTATATTTATTTTTTGAAAAACTCAATTTTTTGTTAGACCTATCCAGACGAGCCCTTAGTCTTTTGGCAAATATAGATGAAAATTTTGAAATCAACAAACATTCTTATAAATATAAATGTTCATTATCGTTGCTGGCCCTCCAATTCCTTTATGTGAGTTGGTGTAGATTGCTATAAATATCTTTACGACTAACTACGGAAGGACGGTTTGTAAAAGATGAAAGAAAGGGTCTTTCGGCAAAGAAAAAGACCTTAATTGGCTATTAATGGAGGAATTAAAGACTTGTTAGTCGTAATCACCCAATAATTTTAATAAAACTTGATGATACCATATCTTGTCCCACATTGGAAGGAGTATAGGGACTTGACAAACTTATAAGCTTCAATCCCTCTCTCACCTTGCGAGGTGTCTTTTCATCAAAGGACAAAACCCCACCGTCTCAAGGTGCGGGACAATACCTCGCAGGGTCGGGCCTCCATATTTGACGACGAATTTGGGCATCATCAAAACTATTGGAGTACAGTAAATTGGTGATTCAAATTGAGGTGTGGGAACTTGTATCTGCTATCAAAGTCATGTAAATTGAAAAAAGAAAAAAACAAAATGTCTATATAATGGAAACCCAGTTAAGCTTAAGTCATATATACAAATGTTTAAACTTCATATATTTAAGATAAATTTCATCCCAAATAGCAAAACCAGTTAAAAAAAAATTGATCACGCAAGGCGCACAAGAGTCTTTTTAATTGATTTTCTGGGTATGTTTTTGATACATGGATGCTCAGGTGAAATTTCAAAATGTCAATTTGTATGCAAAGCTGCCAACTTTGAGCTTCCCCCAAGGTGTCCATCCCTTAAAAAAAAAAGGAACAATTGTACAATTCTCTCTTCAATTTAGCTAAAATTACGAATAACTTCTCCTATTTCAAAAATTATAAATATACTCTAAGGTATATATAAGTTTGATAAAATTCATCATTCAACAAGGCGAGACGTAATTGTAAATTGTATTTCTTGTGTTTTCGATGGCATTTTAAAATGAAACTCACATGGTCATGATAAGTTTAAAATGTAAAAGTTATACATGAAGCCAATTTTAAAAACAAAAAATAGTGGTGGTGTCGAATTATATGCTAATACTCAATAGTGGTTGTTGTGGCATGAAATAAAATTACTTGGCGAGAGTTACTGGAATCACAAAATTAATTGAGAGGTTTTGTCAAGTTTGATGAATTATATCTCTTGGTAGTTGAGATAACTACTATGATGCATGAAAGTTATTGGTAATTTCGAAAGTTGTTAAGCTAGAATTTTTTGTTAAATAACAACAAATGTCGAGGGGGTGTCGGTAATTTTCAAAGCAAAAGAGGGTTATTTGTAATTTTGCCTAAACTCGAAAGAGATGGGTGTAATTATCCCTAAACAAAAATGCCAAGCAAAGCATTACAAAAACAGACACGCAACCCTACCTGACTTTTTTTTTTCCCTTTTTTTGTAAATTTATAATTTTTAGTGAAATTTATCCTCAATTCGATAACTTTCATGTTTTGTTAGGACTTAATGACAAATCTGAATATTCATATGTATCACAAATGCCAAATTCCTATTTGTACAAGATTAAAATCGCAAATTCTCCTACAGAAACATATTCATTTATATAGTTGATAAGATGATAACCAGTTGGGATGTGTCAACTCTTAATTGAAATAGAGATTATCTAATATTGGAAACTCATTAAGATAACGTTAGTATTGTACGCACAAATTAAATGTAAGTTCTTAAGCAACACATATTTGTAAAAAAATATAATTTTCGTCCCGTTCCTCTTTAATTTAAGGATAAAAATTAAAATTATTATTGATTTGATACAACAATTTGCCAATCCTTTTTAATTTCAAGACTAAATGGATTTTATGGTGGGAGAAATCACATGCTGGCAGCATGGCTTAAAAATAATGATATGGCTGTTCATTTGGATTCTGATTGTATATGCTAGTATGATTTTTCATAATTAGAGGAAATTAATTATCCCAATCATCATCCTTTTTCAAATATAATTGCCCCCCCCCCTCGCCCTTAAAAATATATAAAATTTAAATTACAAAATATAATTTATGAAAAATTAATACATAATATATATGTAATATAACAATACAATATATATTATAATAAACAGATTGTACTTATTAAAAATATAAATGATGTAACGTCTTTTAGGATCGATCATGTGGCGGGGTTTCACGCTTTAATAGTATGTTGGTGGTCCACCTGTCAAAAGGGAAAGAACACATGTGAAATTAGCTGATTTTGCCTCGAAATAGGCTTTCCGACGTTGAAGTTAGTACAATGAGTATTGTTTGGTGAGAGGTGGGAGGAGGAAGGTAATGAACAATAATTATAACTTAAGCTTGATATGTGAGATAGATTGATTGATACTTTTCAAGGGAAGCGAAAGCTTATTTATATGAAAGATGCCTTGATTAGATATAGATGATGAAGGTTGGTTATTTGATTGATGGGTGAAGTATAAATGTGCATAATTTTTTGTCCTTTTTGGGATCTCCCCATGATGGTTAAGTTATGCTTTCATTAATGATGCTTGATTTAGCATTTAATGCATGTTCCATGCATTAAATACTTAAAATATCTCAAAAGAGAGATTATTATTGGTATATAAGACTGAAAAAGTAAATTTCACATTTTGTTAGTACGTGTTAGGTAAAAATGGCTATCTCCATCTGATAGAGTTGGTAAGGTCCAAGTACATGTTAGGTGACAATGGCTATCTCCATCTGATAGAGTTGATAAGGTCCTTTTTTAGGCGCACTAGAGGTAGGCTGCACTACCTAGCTTGCCCTCGATTGAGGTCTTCATCCCTCGATATGGCTATGTCCTTTAGGCTCTTCGAGGTGATTTGTTATATATGGATTTTCCATCCATTAAATTAAACCCTTTGAGGACATTATTTCTCGAACTTATACTAGGTAAGCTTGCAGATATTATTCCGGTCAAATTGATGTTATCGAGGCAATTTGTCTTGATTTTTTTTTTTTTGCAAATTATTGTATCAATTCCGAAATAGATTAAATATGTGTCTTAAAATTTAAAAAGCGTGAAGTTAAGGAACATAAATTGTATTTTTTTTCGCACGTATTCAAAACAAAAGCAATAAATATACATACAAAAACATACATACATAAATATGTTCATTTATAAAAATTGATAAGATAGTAACCAATCAACCAATCGGCACGTGATTATCATTTTATGATTGCAAGCTATCCCCTTTTTCTCTAATTACCTTAAGTTATATATATTTATGTAATTTCATTCTACGAACCAAACTAAACAACAGGCCACTCTCATGAATGACTATTTTGTTCGGGTACTTTTAGGCTTTAGCTGTATTCGTGTGACGTATGTGCAAGAAGTTTCAAGGGCTATCGTCTTTCCACTTTTCTTCCCATTATCCTAAAATAGATGGTGCAAATCAGAAGCAAATATTTTGGACAGATTTTCCTTAAAAAAAAAAAAGAACAACTACGAAAATGGCTATTGAGACATTACACGATACCCCTATGAATTGAGAGTGACAGTTTTAATTTGAAGACAGTAATTCAATATCGCATAATTGAACGTATCGATAACTTGATATTTTATAATATCATAAAAAAAAAATACATTCGAATTAAAATTTTTTGTATGGCTAGTGAATTTTTTAATATGAAGTGTCATTATCTATACATAATTGAGATATTTTTTAAAAGTGGTATATTTATGTGTTATATTGAGTCGATTTTTGTAGTAGCGAACCCTGTTACTCCACCTCTCCATATATATATATAAATAATACAAAATCCTTAAAATCCACATGCATTCATAAAATTTGGAAAGCAAAAGTGCTCAAGTATTAATTTTTGCAAGTAACACCATGTCTTTGGTGAGAGTACATTTATTATAAAATTTGATGCATGCCATATATGTTATTGTACTCTACAGTGTCTTTGCAGTACCTCAAAAAGAAAGGTCGCGAGATGTAGAGATAGAGAAAGAGACCAGTCAAAGATAGGGTAATGTAATGTAATGATTATATACGGTTTTGTTAGTATATCTTTTTACCCTTATGAAAATGATATTTTAAGGAAAGTTAGAAAAGGAAAAGTGGAGATTGGTGGACACGAAAAAATCATAAAGGAAAGCAAAAGCAAGGCCCATGAGGACTTGGTGCCAGGTAGTTTTATTCATCTCCTTCAAACTGACCATCAAAGTGTTTTTCCTACTTTGGGTTATATGTAAAGTTTAAATGGACCCCATTTAAAACCACTAATAACTATTTACGAAGATGTTGTTAGTTCTATATTTAATATTGATATGGGATATCTGATACGTATTTATGGGGTTGCTATGTGTAGTTCTGTGCCACGTAGGCTGTGTTCCTCCATGTGAGAGCTTTGTCCTCAACTTGGCATCCCAAGTTGAAGAGAACCTTAACTCTAGGAGATGCCATTACTCGATGATGGCCTCCTTACTTGTTCATTTTCTGTCTCGAGGAAAGCTCATATTGAGCAGGGAGTGCATCTTGTACTCTGACACTGTTCTTTCTGGCATGCATTACTGCGCCTTGTAGAAGATCACCTGCTCCACAACCACCCTGGCATGGCGGCCATGCCCCTTTTCTACCGTTGGTCATCATGTCCTAGGTGCTCTTAGACCTTCCAAGTCAGTCCTAATCATAATATTAGGTGGAATCCCCTTTTTTCTATAAATACCCTTATAAAATTCTCCAAAAAGATAATTTATTTTTTACATATCGAAAACTCTGCTTGATTCTCTGCAGAGTTTCTTATACTTTCAAAAGTTTTACTAATTTAAGTATCAGAGGATCTTTGTTCGAGACACTTCCGGTTAAATTTATGTGTTTTTCATCCTAATAGAACAAGAAACCACTAACAACATCGTCGAATTATCGTTCCACATCATTCTTGAGAAGTAGTAGCAAATTAGACCACATGATATGTGTATGTATGCTGATTTTGATTGCATTTTTGTTTCTTTTGCAGCAGTTCATATATATCTTGTTTGTGTAAAGAATTGCAAATGGGGCCTCCATGTAGGAGATTTAGTGCTCAAACAGTCATTGATATGAGTGGAAAAAAAACTATTTAGTAATGACTAAGGACGACTTGGTTTTAGATGAGGTAAGCATTGTCTAATTCAGTCCAAAACAAGTGCGCGCACAATTAGCATATGTTTTGCTCTAATTTCCACGGTATTAGTGCCGCCAAAGTCACTTGTCTGTCGCTAATATGTCTTGTCTATACTGAACTTAATATATTATATGGAGTGATTAGATAAAGATGTGTAATATGATATAATTATTTTGGTTTTGTGGATTAAAAACAAAAATTAATTGAATACTCCCTCTATTTGACATTAACTCTGCTTAACTAATTCATCCCTGTTAATGAAAGTTTTCGACAATTTATGTAAATGATATTTATTTTGAGGGTATATTGAAAAAAAATATGTATTAAATAGTGTGTTATTTTATAAAATGATAGCGGTGTGGGTTAAATTACGAAACCAGTCTGATTGAACGAATAATTTGGTTGGATGATCGTGAGCTTGACCTTTGGTTGAACTTGGGAAATTCCTACAATCAAATGAGTAAGCAAATGTGAGTTAGTCAAGTGAGTCCTGCTTGATCGAGGGGATATTTGATCGTTTTGCGCACTCTTATGCTTATTTCAACCGGGCGTAGATGACATGCTCCCAGTCAATTTGTGATCACGGCCTGAGTGCTGGCTTAATGAATACTTGCCATATGACAAATTAGAAATATGCCTATCACATAAACATTTTGAAACAAATATAAAATCCTAAAACGACTTAATATGAAGTAGAGGTAGTGTATCTCGTCCAACAAATCACCCAAAACAATGTACTGATCGTAATATCTTAAAGTGCATCATATTTACCAATTTCACTAAAAATGAAAATTGTAAACTGGATTCAAGCTAAAATCATCAAGGTGATTTAATGGAAAGCTTTTCACTTAAAAATTAGAAGGGAGCATTAATGAATTAAAGAGTCAGAGAACATTTGTTTGTTGTTTCATAAATTGGCAGACTACAAAAACAACAAAAGCTACCCAAAATGGAGTGAGATACATCCCCTGATACACCCACCCTTCCCAGTTTGGATCTTGCGCTGTCTGTGAATATCGAAATAGGATGCACAAAAGCACCCTCCTCTACAACTATTGTCTCTTCTCATGTGTTTTACACACAACACACAGTGACTCTAAATCCTAATTGCCTCAATGATCACATGAGTGACAGTTAAAAAACAGCTACGGGACCACAAGTATAGTATCCGTACCTTATACGCTAAAATATACATTGTACACTACCCCCTATGTGAAAAATTATACGTACCTAGGCTAAATCCGTATAAAAAAAAAGTACTGTACAGTATACTCATGGAGATGGAACAGAGAGAGAGAATGTGTAATGATTACATGTGATCTGATTATGAGAGAAAAAGGAGCCGGGGTGGGGTATCGCGTGTTGTGGGGAAGGGTCGGTGGGGTGGCCCATGCAGCCTTTCTGCGGGGCCCGCTTATTTTTGTTAGTTTCTGAGCAGACAAAAGCGCTGAAGCTTCTCCTTCTCCTTCTCTGCTTTCACACCCAATCATCCTTGCCAAGAATCTCCTAAAGCCCGTAGCCCCTCTCTCTCTCTCGCTCTCGCTCTCTCTCTCTCTCATGCATCATCTGATGATGATCGCTTTAACTGATGATCATCGCTTTAACTGATGTAAAATTGCATTACCAATGTGATCCTTTTTCACTAAGGATATTATTATATATATATATATGTATGTATGTATAATATTTGAATATAAAAATGTTAAAGTAAGAATTTATAGATGTCTAGGGTCTAGGCACTCATCTGTTATTTCCAAATTAATTCTCCTATGATTAAATTTCTCAACTTTGATTTTTCTGTAATTCCTATTCAAGTTTTGGTAGCTTCATGTGTAGAGTCATCTATACAAAAGTCACAATACGAAGAACCCGAAAATATGTTTTCTATGCATGTATGTACCCACTATTATTATATTTAATGTAATTAATGCAATAAATTAATACGTGTATATTTGTTATATAAGATGGCGTCTTTTATAAGTGTTTAATAATTCCCTCAAAAGTAATGAATATTTAAAATTAATAATTCAAAAAACATTGAAGTGTGAACCAAATAAAAACATAAAGAAATAAATATACATAATTATTGTATGTGCAAAAAAAGGCATAGGATGATGAGGACCACGCATCACTTTAATGGCTTTTGATCTCCAACAGTGGCCTATATATAACATAAGTTCCAATGTCGTGCAAGCCAGCTGATCACCACACTCTTTCCCTATTCTCCCAATATTATCTCTATCAATATTCCCCTAATTAATTTCTCCATTTCCTTCTATCCCTCACATTTCAAAATTTGACAAATAATACAACATTTGATTATGGGACCAATGACTCTTCCTCCCGGTTTCCGGTTCCATCCCACGGACGAGGAGCTCGTAGCCTACTATCTTGACCGGAAAATCAACGGCGGAACCATCGAGCTCGAAGTCATCCCTGAGGTGGATCTCTACAAATGTGAACCTTGGGATTTACCAGGTAATTTAATTTATTTTATTATATTATATTAATCATATTATTCTCATGCAAATTAATTAAAATTTTCTCGACAGATAAATCTTTCTTGCCTAGCAAAGACATGGAATGGTACTTCTACAGTCCCCGTGACCGGAAGTACCCGAATGGGTCAAGGACCAACCGTGCGACCCGGTCCGGTTACTGGAAAGCCACTGGGAAAGATCGGGCCGTGCACTCACAGAAGCGGGCCGTTGGGATGAAGAAAACATTGGTATATTACAGAGGCAGAGCGCCCCATGGCATCAGAACTGATTGGGTCATGCACGAGTATCGCCTCATGGAATCACCGCCCGGCGCCACTGTACCAACTCTCAAGGTACACACACACACACACACACACTATATATATATATATATATATAAATTAAAGAAGCATTTTGCTTTACAGTTGCATCACATCGAAGTGGGACTTAGGGTGATTTGATGTGTTGGAGATTCTCTTTGATTTGTGTAGTGAGTAGTTAGTGGTGTTTTTGTGATCAAAAGGGCAGTAGGGTTCGAGTAAAAGAAGGGGAATTATTAAGGGGTAAAAAGAAAAAAGTAGCAAATGTTTGATTTAACTAATCAATAATAAAGATTTGTTTAATTTTCAAATCCCAATGATCATCTGAAAGTAACCAAATTCAAATCTTGTTTGGGAGGTTCTTTAAGTCAAGATGTAATAATGAAATTTCACTTTGATTTGCACACCTCTCATACAACAATATCGATCCACCACTTTAGTCTAAAAAAATGGTAATTAATTCATAAATGATTCAAAATTGACTGATTTTACAGTGATTTTTTAAAGTTTGTAGCACATTTGGCTTGTATGTCCCGATCTTTCCTTTTCGAAATTTAATTCCTTTATGCTCGGGTCAAAATCATTGGGCTAATCAAATGAATCCATTTTCACACTATCACAGGACTCATATGCACTCTGCCGGGTTTTCAAGAAGAACATAGTGATACCAAATAGTAATAAAGTTTCAATCGGGGACGATAACGGGCCCACACCGGAAACGTCCCGGGATCAAGGCGCCGCTGACAACGAAGAAAACATCAACAAAAACGATTTGAAAAACCCGTCTGAGGCCTCATCTTCAGATATCACACAGGGGAGCACACCACCAATCGCCATGGCTTCCAAAGATGATTCAACGGCTCAGATTGCATCAGACGAAGTCAATAGCTCAATACACGATCAGTTGTATAGTTGCGCCCCGGAAAATATGTCAAATTTCATTCAGGTACAACAACTAATAATCACCTAAACATGTATTGTCTATGTTATATTTGTGATATTTTCAAATTAAATTGTTCGGCAGAGTCGTAAGTATAATATGGTCCCCAAGAATGATCACTTTGAGGGTATTGTCTTGTGATTTAAAAGTACTGACAAAAGTTTGGGGAGCAATGAACTCTTTAACATCTTTCTCTAAAGAAGAAAAAACATAAAATCTCCTGATGAGTCCAGTGTCTTTCTTCTCCATTTCCCATAAATTCTTTTGACTGCATAAAATGTCTGTCTTTCCGCAATATTTCTCATAATTTACACGTATGAATGATGCAAATAAGTCTATGTTCTCCCAACACAAATTCCATGATATGCTCCTGTAGCAACTTTTATTTCCTGTTAGGAATCATGTAAAGCCGAGCTTCATGTAACATTCAAAAATTCCAACTCTCTCTCTCTCTCTCTCTCTCTCTATATATATATATATATATATATATGCATATCAGTTAATGTGATAAAAGTGTTTCTCGACGCAGGATTACACGGGACTATTTTACGAGCCTTCGTATGCGCCGCTAGCTCTGGAGGACTTCCCGCAAATCGATCTAACGCAGACGAATTTAAAATCTGGCGGAGATCAATACATGACGAGTTCATGTGATAGATTCAGTGCGAATATTAGTGCAACTTTGGAGGAGATTTATTCCCTGAGCAACTACCAATATTATGCAGGATCCAACTGACTAGCTAGCTTCAAAAACTATACATATACATACAGATATATTGTTACACTGACATGGGGGGTCTCATAAATATATATATTTTTATTTATTTGGATCTTTTATATATATATATATATGTATACTATGATGAGATTGAAGAGGTTACTAACGCTGAGGTAATTTATTTCTGATGTAACTTTTTTTTGGCTAGAAAGTGAGGTGATATTGTTTTTGTGTAATATTCCGGTGGCAAAGTCCTGAATTTTTATAGAATGGCTTCTCTCAGTGCCCACCAAGAGATACAATTACAAAATTATTTGTTGTTACAATTCTTTCGTAGCCTCTTTTTTCCCTTTTGATTTTTTTATTGGTACTGACAAATTGATAAAATAATTTTAACTTTAAATAATTTAAGAAAAAGAAAAACAGAATCGCTGAAAAAGAAAAACAGAACAGCCACCATATTACCAAATAAATTTTATAACTAAAGGTGTCGAGTTCTTATAATGCCTGAGATAGGTATACACTTTTCTTTTCCTTTTTCTAAATGTTTGTCGGGCCGATTAATTTCATTCAAATAATAATGGAGATATCTACGTTGCGTTTGATAGCAATGTAGGATTGTGTAATGATGAAACCATTGAATACATATGCTATAAATATATTATTAATCTATACCACTAATCTGTTTGGTGACAAATAGTATTTCGCAGGAAATTAAATCGTAATCTTTCAATCAATTAAGATTGCACATTTTAAACAACTAGTGATAAACAAACAAATGTAGATAACAACATTTGTTGGAATTTGGGGTTTATTTAGTAGAAAAAGTACATTTGCAAATATTAAATTTGATACTAAAATAGAAATTTAGTTGTGCCCTTTTGGATGATGATTGTTAGAAGACAAGGGAACAAGATATTAATTAGAAACTAGTTGGTACGTCGAACACGCTTGATGTATGTATAAAATAAAAATAAAAATAAAAATAAAAATAACATACAATTTAATTATATATTTATAATATAAATATAAAATTAAAATATATATTGAATTTTATACATCATTATATATATTTCAATTATTTGTAATGCATGTATTTTATTAACTTTATTATTGAAAATTGTTCAAAATAAAAAAAAAAGTAAGCTTAAAAAAAAAATTAAGCTCCTCCGAACAACTTATAAGATATTTTTAGGAGCTTATAAACTCAGCCAAACACTTTCTAAATATTTAATCGCTAATGGCTACATGGCTAATTTCCCACCTTTTGGACCACCTGGTCCCTAAATAAGGTTCATATTCTTTTGGGCCAGACTCACTGAAAAGTAGCTGGGCCGCGTGTCGAATTGGACACTAGAGCCGTGACTTACGTCGTAGTTTATCGACTTATTAAATAAATTTTCATCAAAAACTATCCAACTTTTCATTTTAAAGTATCAACTTTTATCCAGTGATTGGTTAAATGAGTTTTCGGGACTGAAAATTGATTCCGAAAATTGTTTGGATATAAAAATATATCTTAAGAACTTTTTGGTATTTGTCCTTAATTTCTTTTATAGATGAAATATTTAGTTGTGATCAACTGAACTTTTCATTATTTTAGCCGCTAAAGATTCTCGTTACTTAATAATTAATTAAATATGTACTTATAGACATTTGACAATTCATCTAAGACAATGGCACCAAATTTGAATTAAAAGTACACAAAATGGACAATAACATCTCAAATCAAGAGGGAAATGGTGTAAACTACTTCACTTGTTTACATCCAAACAACATATACATGGGACTTATTTCATTGCAACACCAGCAATGTAATTTTTTTTTTTTTCGATTACAATCAACTCGGGACACCCTAGAGATGTCAACCGGAAGGACCCCCACACACGCACACACTCACTCAAGGGGAAAGGGGGAGAGGACAAGAGGATTCGAACTCAGAACCTCACTAGTACTGATGTGAACCCCCACCACTGGACTACAACCCCAACGGCACCAGCAATGTAATTTAATTATCATGTTTACTTTAAAAACACACGCCCATTACATAGCAAATGATTAGTACCATACCCGCGGAACCCAACTCAAGCTAGAATTTCTCGATTCTAGATATAATACACCCCACTATGCGCATAACCTAATTGAAGCTGGAATTTCTGGATTCTAGACACAATACACCCCACTACGCGCAGCGGCGTGCTTGCGCTCTTCCTCCTCCATGGTATCGCACAAAACTCGGCCCCTCGTCTCCGGCAAGCTCGCAACAAACAGCCCGCACACCGCAATCGTCACCCCAAACACCCCATACGAAAGCCACCCGTTGTTCCTGCCGGCGGCCGCCAGCACCGGGCTGAGAGCCCCGCCGAACACCAGCGCTTGACGCACCATCGACACCGCCGAGTTCCTCACGCAAGTCGGGAACAATTCCAACGTATAAATCAACACAACATCAAAGGCCGTGCAGGCGCTGAAAAACGACACCAGCTCCAGCACGATCTGCATGCCCTTCCACCTCACCACTACGCAACTCACGCTGCATATCCCGCTCAAAAGGGTCAGCCCCAGTACCGACCCCTTTCTGTCCAGCTTCCCGATGAGCAAGAACGTTAGCAACGATGCCGGGAACTCGGACAAAGCGTTCAGCGTGACGCTCAGATACAGATCGAACGAGAGGTTCCCCAGGCCCAACGGCATGCCGTAGTAGATCATGCCGATCCCGAACCCGACGCCCATCACCGCCACGAGTCGCTGGAGAGACCAACCCTTTTTCAGCAAGATCTTCAGGGCCGAGAAAATGTCGGTTTCTTGTTCATGTGATGATTTATCTTTATCTTCCAACTCAGTGCACCGCCCGAAGAAGCTCTGCGTTAGGCTGCTCCGGGTGGCCGGGGCCGCGATGCTTCTCAGTGTTTCGGCGAATTCCTCTTTCCTACCCTTGATGAAAAGCCATCTCGGCGATTCTCGAACAAGGAAAAGCACGGATAACGAGTAGAAAACCGAAGGAACACACGTCCATAGGTAAATCAATCTCCAAGAAGAACCTTGGAGCAGAAAAGCAATAATTGGTAGTGTCAAAAACCCCAGAGTGAAACATACAAATCCAATGATCCCAACATTTTCTCTATATTTTCTCCCGACGAGCTCCGTCGACAAGACAAGAGAACAAGTCCCGACCGTGGCCCGGAAAAACCCGCTCACGAATCTCAATCCGGCGTACATCCATACGTTTGTCGAAAGCGCAGTCAACACGCCGCTCAGGGACATCAACAGGCTCGTCAAGACGAGCAAGTTCTTTCGGCCCAGAGACGAGTCAGCCAAGGTGGCGAGCGCGAACCCGCCGACGAGGCAGCCCAGGAAGAAGGACGAGGCCGGGAGGCCTTTTATGACTGAGCCAGCGCACTGGAGCGACCACTCGGAAATGATGGATGTGCTAATGGGGAAGTCCCAGGACCAGGCGTCGCCTGGGAGCTGACAGATGTTGCTGCTTGCGGTGCATGAATATGATGAGTGATTAATGTCATTGCAAGTCCATTTGGGCTCCGCATCTGTGAAGACGCTTATGAAGGTCTGCTGGGCGTCGAAGAACCATGCAAATGAAACCAGGGTGGCCTGGAATATCTGTGTCCATCCGAAGTCCCCGATGCAGTGCTCGATTGTGTCGTCGAGGGACGGGTGGTGCTGTTGTTTCTCACCCGTCAGTGGCGGTTGATTGGTCTGTTGTGAGAGTAGAGGATTTGGATCTGTCATTCTTTCTTTGTGTGTGGGGGGGTTGGGGGGCGGGGGTTTAGTAGTCTGAATTGTTGAAGTGTGTTAGAGACTAGCTGCGTATATATAGGGTCTAGACTCTAGAGGAAATTAACAAGAGCCTGTTGGGGAAAAAGTAAAAATTACCCATTTTAGATTCTCTATTATAATTTTTAATTTTAAAAAAAAAAACAATTTGTATATAAAAGTGTTGAGGATACGTACCTCCAAGAAAGATTCTTTGACCGAGTATGATTAATTGAAGAGATTGGAGTAGCGGATTAGCAGTTCAGATTTTATATTGCATAATGGTATTGTATTTTTTATTACATTTATTATTAATACACGCTACGTATATTGATGAACGATTAAAATAAAAAAATAGAAAAACTAATGATATGAAATATTTTTTTTCTTATTTCGACCACTCATCAATACACGTGTCGTATATTAATGAGTGTAATAAAAAATA
The DNA here is from genome assembly GCA_026212405.1 of Petrea volubilis. Taxonomy (NCBI): domain Eukaryota; kingdom Viridiplantae; phylum Streptophyta; class Magnoliopsida; order Lamiales; family Verbenaceae; genus Petrea; species Petrea volubilis. Next base: position 8,028,392 of record CM047870.1, read on the forward strand.
CAATACGATTATATAATAGAAAATTCAAACTGAGTGGATTAGTGCATTCGGATTGGACCATTTTTGGAAGTGGGACTGGTTTTAATTTTCTTTTTATTTTAATTTCTTTTTTTGGATAGGTGTATTTGGAGGTGGTCGTTGGACAGATAAGCGTGTGTGCGCGCGCGCGCGAATGGGGTACAACTCGAATGTATGGACAAGAAAAAGAGAAAAGAGTGAGTGGTAAATGATAATATTAGTGTCACCGATCCAATCCGAACTGCTCCCTCTGTACTTTGTCCCCCTCTGGCTGCTGACGCTGATACACATATACATACTGCTGTTTATTCAATCTATCTGTTCAATTGCTGTAAGATTCCTTTTCTTGTGGAGCAAAATCAGAATTCAACTACAATAAATCCACATAATTAATTCATAAACTTTGACCCAAGATATTTACACTATTTAGAATGCTTATTGTTCTTTCTATAATTGAGAATTAAACGAATTATTCTCATATGAAATGACTCATATATATATATATATATTCGTTACTTCAAATTGTGTTATATTTTATATACTTAAATTATATTTTTCAAATAATTTAAATATATGGCAAACTTTAAACATATAAGTGGCTATTAATTTATAAATTTTTCAAAATCTTAAGATACCTCTATAAATATATAAAGAGACTTTTCAAAAAATAACTCTCATAACCCTAATCACAAAAAATGTAGAGGCTTTTTATTCAAAATACTTATATATATACCAAGTTGTCAATCTTTACGAAGTCTATTTAAAAAGAAAAAAAGTTTTCATAACTCATTTTTGGGACCATTTAGTGCATATATATATATGAGTCTCAGATTGAGTGCGTACAAGAGTTTCTCGAACTATAGGGCTCACTAGCCAAAATAGTTCGATAGACTACAATTATTTTAATTTTGTGTTTAATGGTTAATATCAATTAAAAGATATATTATCAACTAGAATATATTATTACTATTGTGAAATAATTTGTAGATAAATGCGATGATTTAGACATAATATAGTGAGAGGAGGCAACAATGTAACTACACTATTTGTTTTTTTTCTCTTCTTAATTTTTGTCGAGAATATAGTATATAACTTTGGTAAAACGATTTATAGTGTTAATTAAAGATTAATGTCATAACAGGAAGTTACTAACAAACGTTGAGCACGGCTGATTTGAGTACTGCTAATGATTACTCAAAACCATGTTTGGGATCCAAGGTTTTATTACAAGTAGTTAGTTGGCAGATTGTTGGCGAGTGGTGTGTGTAGGAACACAGTCAGACCCCCACTTGCCCTTGATTAAGAAATTAATCTCTTGTATTAGCTTCCTAAGCCGGCGGCCCGCGGCCGGGATTTGCCGCTAATTAGATGTCTAGTACCTCTGTATCTATACTAAATTAGTATTAGTATTTATATGCGTGTGGAACTCTTAACATTTTTATAGTTCTTATCTAGATTTTGGATTATTGAAAAGCCAACTAATCGTACCAGCAACACCAATATCATAATTTATCATGGACGACGTGTGTAAACGTGCTAATTAAATTATTGGACTAGATTATAGCATAGAAATGAAGATAACAGAATTCGTTTGTTTCTAATGATTGTCTAATGGGCCATTTTATTCTGTGGCTGTGCAATCCATTGAATACAAGAGTTATCTTTAAATTTATTGAGTGCCCTTTAAAATTGAATTATCATGACCAGTTATTAAGTCATAACTATCAGTTAGTCTAGCGGGATGAAGCGCTAGATTCCTTAAGCAAAGTCAAGGGTTCGAATCTTGAAATTGTTAATAGAGTAACTAAGTTGGGAGGGTCGCCCCCGTAATGGTCTCTGCAGTACCCGATCCGGATTAGTCAGTCAATGAGTCGGAATCGGATGGATAAAACCAAAAAAAAAATAATTAAATTATTAAGCCATAACATATATATGTAAGGGACTCATTTTTTCAATATTTTTACGATTATATTACAATTATATTACCCCGGTCCTTTGAAAAATGACGCCCTCATTGTAGCATGATTATTCTCTGATATTTTAATTGACCAACGGCTCTGGTAATATTTGTTATTTCTCGAACTATCGAATCTAATGCAGATTAGGGTTGCTTTTGAACAATTAGCGATCCCTAAAATTTAGCTATAAGGATATCTAATAATTGTAATTAAATTCTTTAACTAAACTTACAAGGAGTGTACTTTTCCAGCTTTTATGGTACATCAGGCACAGTACATATGGGAAGTTCGTATGGTACTATCACGTTGGACGGATTCGATTTCCTATCCCATAATAGCAGAATATTTAGTCCTATTAATTGTATTTTCGTCATTATCTATTTTGGTGAAAAAATCTCTTTTTTGTCGTTAAGTAGATCTTCAAAATTTACATGTATCGCACATTTAGAGTGTGGGGCAAGACATGGGGCACTATTATGGTGTAGGGGATCCGATCCGCACATTGGATACATTGTTATTGCAATTATAAGTTCTGTGTTCGTGTTTATTTGTTTAAATTTTTTGTAACATGTTTTCATAAATAACAGCCATAGTGCAAATATTCACGTTTGCCACAGAGAGAGAGAGAGAGAATTGTAAAAGATCCTATCGTTCATTACCGAGTGCGGCGAGAAGGATCACTACTAATATGATGCAAAATAATTGATGTATTAAAGACTACTCTCACTCTTATGTCTTTTATGCATTTGATTTTCGTCCTATACTAACAGTGCGTTTGGCAGAGGAAAGAAAATAAGAAGGAAAGAAAATGAGAGAAAAGAAAATGAAAGGAAAGAAAATGGGTGGATTTTAATTTTCCACAGGTATGTTTGGTTGAAAGGAAAACAGATGGAAGGAAAATAAAAATATATTTATTTTCTCTTGTTTGTTTGAATGGAAAAGTGAAAGGAAAGAAAATGATTTATGTACTAAATGGCAATTATACCTTTATATCATTATAAATCATAATTATGTTTATGAATTTATGTATTAAAATAGATTAATAAAATTAAACTAAATAATGTAAAGTATAATGCAAATAAAATATATAAATTAATATAATGAAATATTTGTTTATATTGTGTCAAACGACAACCACAATCTTATATAATTATAAATATAATTAAATTATAAATATAATTATGTCGTAGAAAATTTAATGAAAATCAAATAAATAAATATGTGAAATACATTTTTAATGTATTATACAAATGTACACATCGTATTTGCTATTTAAAAAATACAAGAATTCATGCTAGTAGACGATGTAATATTATTTAAACACCTAGTTATATATATGGGCAATTTTGAAAATATAATTTTATAGAGATCCTTGTGTTATTTTCCTCTCATTTTCCGTCCGATTTTGGGTGGAAAAAAAATCAGTGGGCCCCATGTTTATTTTTTCATTTTCAATTTCTTTTCTTCCCTTTTTCCCCCCACAACCAAAGAAGGAAAAATATACATTTTCCTTCCAATTTCCTTCCTTCCCCTCCCCTTCCTCCCATTTTCCACCCTGCCAAACGAAGCCTAAATGATTCACATTGTGACAGATTATTAATTTATTTTAAAAAATATTAATATATAAATATAATATAATATGAATTTTTTGGTCCAAATGTGAGGCTCAAATATCGGGTTCATATAAAAATTTCTACTTTACTAATAAAGTATATGCATGTAAGTGAGTCTAAGTCACCATTGTAATTTACACACATATACAGTTCAAATAAGTCTATATGTTGTTTTTCATCATCCAGTATATGTGTATTATCCTTTCTTCATCATTTGATAGAATTTTAGATTAGTTTTTATTTTCTAATTAAATACACTATTTTACTATCAGGAAAATTAGGTTGTTATTTTAACTTAATATACATTATTTCTTAGCTTCATATCTTAATAATAAAGATTAATATTCTAACCTTTCTTGTTCTAATACTAAAATTAATAGTAAAATATAAAATAAAACAAACTGGGGGCAGGTTTGGTGGGCTGCTTGCATCAGTTGCGCGCTTATTGAGATGATGAGCTTAAAATCTGATTCTACTCACACATAGACATACAAATAATATGGACTTAGTACTGCTTACTGTAAATTAAAGCCAATAATTGTGAGCAAAAGTGTGTCCGTATTGAATTGGCAAAATCTGTCATCTTTCAAAAAATAGGAGTCACTAATTCGATTGTATTACTGGTAATATTTTCTAATCAAGAAAGACATAAATTAGAGTACCAACTACTAGTTGATCTTGCAGGATGAGGCGCTAAATCTCTTAAACAACGTTCAGAGTTTGAATTTTGGTATTGTGAATAGGAATAACTGAGGTGAAAGGATCGCCTCTATAACAAATCCCTTAAACAACATTCAGAGTTCGAATCTTGGTATTGTGAGTGGAATAACTGAGGTGGAAATGTCGTCTCCATAATGGGTCTCTGCAGTTAAAGAATAAATCTACTAGAGTGACAATTCGAGGGTTGTTTTGTTTTTAAGTTGGTCGATTATGTTCTCTCCGGAGAAGGAAAATTCAGTAATTGCCAAAGTCGAAGATAATTGAAGCTAATTATATACCATGAGTGGTTTACACTTCATATATAATTAATATATAGTTTAAGAAGGAGCATATATTACGTGGTGAATATATAATGTTTATATGTTTATACTGTGAAGTACAACGATTGGGGCCGTTGAACGCAATTCTTCAACATTGACTCAAGTATAGAGTTTCGTAATTTTATTTTATTTTATTTTTTGTCATATATGATTTTTTTTCTTTTTTGTCATGCGCCTAAATGCATGTGTTCTATTTAATTAAAATTTTTACCACATATAATTCCTTAAGTTTAGCCATCAGATAATATTTTCACCTTTTTAAGGGATTTCAAGATAAAATAAATAAATAAATATGTGAAATATATATTTAGCGTATTATATAAATCAACACATTATATTTTCTATTTTGGAAAATCTTATTTAATTTCATAGGGATGGTTGCGTTACTTTCCTTTCCTTTTCCGATATTCCAATTTTGGGGGGGGGGGGGGGGGGGGGGGGAATAGTGGCCTAATGCTTATTTTTCTATCCTTAATTTATTTTATTCGCTTTCCTCCCACAACCAAATAAGGGAAAATATATTTTTTTCTTCCAATTTTTTTCTTCCCACTTTCCTTCCCCCCATTTTTCATCCTATCAAACAAAGCCTTATGTCATGATTGGTACGCAGGAATTAGGGATGGCAACAGGGCGGGTATGGGGCCGGTTTGGCCAAACTCGGGACCCGCCCCGGCTGAATTTTTTTTGGACCCGGACCCGCCAGGTTCGGGTCCAATCCGGTAGACCCGGTTCAATATTTTAAAATAGTTAAAAAAAATTTTAAAAAAAAAATATATATTATCATACTTTTTTAATCATGAAAAAATAATACTATTACCAAAGTACTAATTATTTATAAATTTCTATGAATATATTTTAATTTTTGAAAAATTAAATATCTTTATCGTATATTTATTTGCACATATTTTGAAATTATAACTTAACTACTAATGTTAGATAATTATTTTTAGATATAGGAATATCATATTTATTTTTTTATGTGACTATTTATATAATATATACTTTTGTATATAAAGTATAGATACATATTACATAAATTTATATAAAATAATAAATAAAAAATATATGTAAAATTCTAGCGGGGTGGGTCTGGGTCTTAAAATGAAGACCTGGGACCCGCCCCAGACCGTTTGGAGGTCTAAAAAATATATGTAAAATTCTAGCGGGTCCAACCTGGACCCATTGCCATCCCTAGCAGGAATGGAGCGGGAATAGAATGGGCATTCCCACGTCCATTCTTAAAGACGCGTGCTTGGTATAGTTTAGAGATGGAAATACTTGTTCCCGTGGGAATCATCATTTTCATATATGTGGGTTTAGCGATTCTTCCCATCTTACATGATTTTAGCTATTTCCAACAAGTTGACAATGAACTAATTTTCATATTATTAGCACAATACTTATTTAATTTATCATATTTTATAAAATTTATATTTACACTAATTAAATATTAATAAATGCATTAAATATGTATTAAATCATATTTATTACATAAAATCTCTATACATATACATAAATCATATATATATTTATAATTTATATCTAATATTTCATTTTAAACTGTATAATATATTAACATATGCTAACATATATCCATACATACACACATATGATAATATAATTTACTTATATATTTGATATCATAATGAAACTATATATTAAAATTATTTTAGATGATATATATTATATCAAATGCACATACAATTACATATATATATATATATATATATGTGAATACAAAATAATTGACACCAGTGCAAACTTTATAATAAATACATAAAACATAATATATATATCATGTATAAAATTAATATATCATCTATAAGAACATAAAACGTATAATATATACATTTATATTATTTAAATTAAAATTTTAAAATATTTTTTTATATAAAATTATTTGAATTATATACTTGATTTATTTTTATGCCTTTGATTCATTACTATTTTATAAATTACCAAATATATGAATGTCATGAATTAAATTAATTTATTCCCTTTTTATTCCCTTAACATACATACCAAGTATGAGAATGGTATATTAATATCATTCCTTATTCATCTTCATTCCATTCTTAACTTTCCAATATACCAATCATGCCATTAGTGTGTGTAGGGGTTGAGTATATACAATTTTGGATTTTAGAATTTAGAGTTTTTAAATTGTTAAAATAGTTTTACAAGTTGTTTAAAATTAATTACAATTTTTTTTTGATTTTCTAAGCTATGTATATCTATCTATATCTATATCTATATCCTAAATTCTGAATTCTTACAATTCAGAGCATTTCCATTTGGTAAAGTAATTCTAATGGTTATTTAACATTTACTGTCGATTTTTTCTGATTTTCTAAGTCATTTACATGAACTCAATAGTTCTCTTCGCTTGTTTGAATTTTCTTTTTTAGAATTTATCTTGCTTCCTTATTAATTTTCATTGTTTTATCTGTAAAGGAAAAAACAAAAACAAAAGCAAAAACTTTCGTCGAATTTCACGTTTTCGTAATGGGCTTCGGTTAACACTGAGATCCAACTCCAGTTGTATTTGAATCAATTCGTGGTCCATCTTTTCCACTCCTATTAGGCCCGATGAAGATTAATATTATTGGGCCACATATTTCATGCTTCATGTTCTGAGATGTCATGTTTCTGAGCGATCCTCTTCAGCTCTCTCTCTCTCTCTCTCTCTCTCACACACACACACACACACACACACACACGCACCCGCGCGCCCGCGCGCCCGCGCGAGCAAGCATATAAGCACATCAGTTATTTGAAACATAATCCACATTTTAAGTGAAATAAACTTAGCAAATTAGAACATGCATGCTTTAATGGTTTTTAAAGTGGAAAGAATTGAACATTTATCGATCACAAGATATGTATGCAGGAAGCAAGGATTGAGGTTTATAGAGAAAAAAAAATGTTAATGGCTTTTACGGACATAGTTTCTCGGGGCATCTACTCTGTTGCAGAAAATCAGGTTGCTTGCCGTTTGCCAGGCTTTTTATATTTTGCCTTTGATCCCACCAGGATGTTCACAGTTTCCTTGAAACATTTTATCGAACACTTTTCAAGCACTGTGGTGTTTGTACAAACAAGGCAAGAAAGTAGTTGGGTTATTTCCATTTCATTCATAGAAGATTCTGCTCTTGTTTTTATGCTTGAATTCTATTCTCGACAGAAACCTGTTGTTCTTTCGCTAGTTGAGGGCCAATGCTGCTGTGAAACCCCGCCATGGCCAGGGTGAACCTCATTTGAATCCTTTACGCATATGCAACTGACAAGCGGCAGATGTATTGTTTTCTTTTCGAGAATTTTGATTTAGTTTCTTCCATATCATTGCGCCGATTCTTGTTTCTTTAAGAACATGTATTGACATGCGATGCAGGAAAATGAATGGATAGCGTGGGAGACTGATTTTTCCATTAATTTCTGCGGCAAAGGCTTTTAAGAATCAATCTTAAGGAAGTATGAATCTCGCAATTTATTATTATGATCTTGGGCTTGTGTGATTTGATAGCCAGGAATGGCTTATAGATTTCACTAATGACATTTATGTGTGTATCAAAGGTGGCCAAGTGGATGTTGAGCAAACGTCAAGGAACAACAATGGCAACATACGACTCCCTTTGACATGGATAGAACATGATATTGAATGCACACGACCGCTCTATTTCAAAGATAATATCCTTGTACGACCATCATATCATCATTTGCCAAATAATACAGTGGACATACTTGTTCTCGACGCTGTCCGTCTTGTGCTGAGTTTCTACGCGGGTTGGAGAACATCAGTTATTTGCTATTGTAGTTTGTATAGACTATAGAGGTGATTTCAATAAAATAAAGTCGAGGCGAGAATTTGATTCTCTATCTTTAAGACAAATTTACTCCCTATAGTGCTCACGGCTTAAACAACAATTGTCTTCTAAGATACAATAACTTTTCTTGAAATATGAGCACTTCAAATACCAAGAAGAATGAATAAAAAGTGTTGAAACTCTTGAAAAATATGTATACTGAAATGCATTAAACTATAAAATGCTATTGGATGTGAGTGCATGATTCTGACAGGAGTGAGGTATATTTATAATAAATGAAAGGTTGTGGCTATTCACTAAATAAGTGCAAAACACACCTCCTGCACTGGTTTGGCTATGATCAAGCCGCACCAACCCGAGTGCCATTCGGACTTGCTTTGAACCCTTGATCTAAATCCGATTGACTTGAATTTGGATTTGGTTAGACCCAAATTTAGCCCAAAAAGAATATATCTTAATTAGTCCAAATTCGCCCGCCATGCCAAGTTGGACGGCGGCTAGCGCACAGGCTCTAGCCCGAACCCACTTGAAGTTAGTCATTGCTTGTTTACACATTTGGATATCCCCAAGGGACCCCAACTTCTTGTGAGTTTTGGGTTATATTAAGTGGTCAATTTCCCTTCATTTTTTCAATGTGGGATGACATTTTTAATATCTTCTAGCTTTATCTTTTTTAAATGACCAGCTTTGGCAATTAGTTTTTCATTCACCCAACAATCGAGTGAATACATTATTCACATCTCCTTTTGGAGTATAATTCATTAATGCCAACTATAATTACAAATTAGGAATACAATTTCCAACAGCTGATATGGAGGAGTTCGGGGCCAAACCAGATGAGGACACCATTCGACGAATTGCACGAGCCTTTGACGTGTTGGGTCAAGTGGACAAACAGAGACCAAAATAAATGGAAAACACATCCACTTCAAGAGCCTATGATAAACCTTAAGGTTGAATAGGCTTGCAAAATGGGTCCAAAACAAGGATGCAATTTTGTGTTTATCTAATACAAATTGGGATTTGTTCACCAGTCATCACTTTGATGGGTGAAAATGTTCCAATTCATTGAAATTATCTTGAATTTCCGTCCTAGATGACTTTTTATTGGGGTCACTTGCACTGACAAATTTCCTCTACTTTTATAGAAATTACAAACTCCCCCATTTGATGATTAAAATTCAATCAAATCTGGAAATACCAACCAAAAATGAGATTTCCTCCTACGAAAATTGACCGAAAGATAAATTACCCGATAAGTTCTCGGGCTCGTCAGGGTTGATTACTTGACCCGCGAACACCACTGGATGTAGCTCACTGGAAACACATATACCCATCACAAAAGAATTTAACATTCTAATCAATCGATTAGTTAAAGTGCTTTTTGCTTCATAAAATTAGCGAAAATTACCGTGATTTTCTTGCCATCCCCGAGCTTAACAGGAGAGTGAAATTTCCCGTCCACACTTCTATAATATTTTTTAGGTGTTGAAGTTACACTGACGTCTATGCCTCTTTTTGTCCCAACAAAAGTATATCATGGTCCATGGACATATTAGAGAGAGAGCCAATATGCATGAAGCCAAAGATGTCTAAATATGGTGCATGGACATATTAGAGAGAGAGCCAATATAAACGCCAGATTGATGATGCTCTTGAATACTGGCAGACTGTTGGGAGCCTCCAGTACTTGCAATTAACTTGACCAGGTATAACCTTTGTTACAAACAAGCTATCTCAGTTCACCAACAGTCCAATAGTGAATCAATGCAGTGTTTTGAAATGGGTTCTTCGATACTTAGTTGGGACATTAGCTCATGGTTTGTATCTGAGTCGTTCCTCTCCTCTGACTCTTCATGCCTTCGATGCTGATTGGGTAGGGAATAAAGAAAACAGGACATCCACCAATGCTTTCTCAAGTCTGTCTTGCCAAAATCCAATTTCATGGAGTTCAAAGAAGCAATCGGTAGTCGCGCGTTCATCGACATAAGCTAAGTATAGGCCCAATGGCTTCTACTACGACAGAGATTTGTCGAATTAACAACTTACTAAAAGATTTCTCTATAACTCTTCATCAGCAACCAGTGATATATTGTGATAATGTTGGGGCTACTATGTGTCAATCCAAATGTTCATTCTCGATTGAAGCACTTGGTATCACTTTGTTCCATTGGACTAAGATCTAACAAGGTCAACTATGGGTTTTCTCGAGTATCTTAAAAAGAGCAACTTGCTGACCTGCTGACAAAGTCTTCGGTCCAAGATTTTATTCCTTATTCTTTACTTCATATCATAAGAGTAATCTTTTATTTCCTGTCTTGTATGTATCTTCTCGTGTACATATATTTGTTATCACTTTTCAATGAAAGTCAAGTTTTTTAGCCTCCAACATATTGTTATTAGTGAAGTGACAGCAATCGTAAAAATTAACAACCAGCCATACTCATGCATTGATCATCTCATCTTGAATCTAGTCCTCATCTTTTCTAGTGGTGTAAAAACAAAATAAAATATATTAAGATGAGATGAAGACGCGCTATCACATTTGAGTTTGAAAGTTGATGCGCAGATTAAACATAATTACCTCACTTAGAATGAGTACCCCTTTTCATAGCAGCCACGAATTCATAGCTCACAAGATGCACTCCATCCCTTAAAGGTGTTACCAGAGCAACATGTAAAGAAGAAAAAGTCCAACAGTAGTGAAAAAGGGGTGGACATAATATAATATGTATAATGATGAAAACATGCAATGATGGATAATTGAATCATCCACACCAGCAATTGAAGATAAACAATGATGCAGCTGCAGACAATGATGCAGCTGCAGATGAATTGACACGGATACCAACTCAGGCAGCTTTCAAGCCCAAATTAAGATTTGAGACTTGTTCAAGCTGTGGATAAACTCGTTAGGCAACAAAATATCACATACATTTACATTAGTTCCATCTTGATTCATAACACATTTCTCCAACATAGTTTTTATCGGGCAATTAAGCAAGCCAGTTGAGACCTTGCTTCTTTACACGAAAGAGGCGGGCATTAAAGGGATGGTAATCGGGCCGGGTCTTGCACGGTTCGATCTTGTTCTTCGATCCCGATGACATCGCTGATTAGTCAGAGAATGGGGGGCATAACTCATCTCATGTTGTAAAAGTACACCCACCATTAAACCAATACATAAATCAAGATTTTGAATTTCTTGTCACCATCCATCCAATAATCACTGCCTTTTCTCACAAAAAAAAAAAGCAGCAAAAAAGATGAAAACAAATCGAAATCAAGTAAAAATAAGGATTGGGGAAGAAACCGTTTCAAACAAAAGGAAAGGGAATCAGAACGAAATGCCAAAAAAGCTTTCAAAAAAACCCATTAAATAATACGTTAGAAAGGAAAACCCAAGAAAAAAGAAAAAAGGAAAAGCGCACCACGAGAAAATCTCAATCTAAAATTTGAAGAAACAGAGAAATGAAAGCAAATAATAATAATGATGATAATAATAATTTGGCAGAAACTGGTTAAAGTTGGAAGAAGTAGGGGTTACAGGGCCTGAACAATACCGGGACAAAATCCGAAAGTGTGACCCGACAAATTTCCGTATACAGGGATGGCATTCCGGCAGGGTCTACCAAAGTTCGATTCGGATCATTCAAGCATCGGGTCTATATGATGACACCCAACACAATGTCATCCCTGAGATTTTATTTATCGGACATTAATCATCGTATGTTACTTCTTTCCTCATCAAAGAGCGCCGGAAATTTTTACACCCACATATCGTCATCACTTCACAATATTTTCGCTTGTAGTCGCTTCAACCCACAATTAAACAAACGATATAGAACACGTTAAAATCATGAAGGAAAAAAAAAAAGAAGAGTAAGAAGATTAAAATAGAAAAAAATTGAAGACAAAACAGTTTCAAACAGAAAAGAAAATAATTAGAACAAAACCCAAAAAAAAAATTAGGAGAAAAGCCTTAATACATAATCAAGAGAGAAATAAATAAAGAAAAACGATGAGCAAAAGGCCAAAAACCATAAGAAATTCGAAATCTGAAGAAACAAAACGGATACAAGAAATCTACAAAAGCAGAGCTGAAATATTTAAAACGAAAAAGAAAAAGGACGAAACCCACAGCCTAAATAAAACGAAAGAAATGGGAGAAAATAAGAACAGAGCAAAAACCTAAAAACCATAAAAGCAGACTGGGTCTGTGGGTTCGTAGGAATGTGATTGCTAACAAGGAGGAATATATATATACGTTTTCAAAAATTAAACGTGGACCCAAAGCAAAGAGATTTTACAGATTTGGTTACCGTTGGCAGGGTTAATGAATAAGGAAAACGAACGTTACCCAACGTACAACAAGAACAAAAAAAAAAAAAAAAAAAAAAAAGGGGCCGTTAGTGGGGGTATGACAAAATAATTCTAATAAATTTAAAGGAAAAAGTAGGTTGACAAATTTTGTAGGTATCACAGTATATAAATAAAAATTAGTTTTGTGCTCCAAAAAAAAATCTGATTTAATTTGAATTAAAATATAGCTTTTGTAAATCTTAAATTTCGGAAAAATATGATATTTTTGGATATAAACAAAAAATCATTATAAGTTCATACATATTAAAATAAAGCACAATAAGATTAGGGATAACGCTACTACCCCATGGTGTAAAAATATGAAAAAAATACTCTCTGTTTTCTAAACTCATACTAAAAATTTCTTTTTCTGTCCAAATTAACAGCGAGTGAGTACACACACAATTGAAGCAAGTATTTATATAATTAAGTCATATTTTACTTCTTAAAAATATTAAATTTACTAAAATACCCGTTTTAATTTATTTATTTATTCTTCATTTTATTTTATTTTATGTATTTTATTTTTCCTTCCTTCCTCTTTCTTCTTCTTCATACTCCACCACCACCTCTACTCCGACACTGGCGGCGGCAGTAGGACCATCGGTATCGTCGGAACAGCCATTGCCACCAAAGCCATCTTTTCCTTTCTCCCCTCCACCCATCTTCTTCCTCCTCATTTCTCCGTCGCCGTCACCGCCACCTCGATCCCCATTGCCGCCCGCATCCTCTCCTCCTGCCACCATTGCCGCCGTTGCTGCCATCTTTTCTCTTCCAAATTTGATTCTTTTCTCCCCTCCCCCAAATACCATCTTCTTCTTCCTCTTCTTTACCCAATTTTTAGATCTAGGTGTGTGTAACCCACCCATCTTCTTTTTCCTTCCCATCCATCTTTTGCTTCACTAAAAATTAGATCTAAGTGTGTGTGTGTACAGACCCCCTCCCCACCCATCTTCTTCCTCACCCACCTTCTTCCTAACCCAATTTTTATATCTAAGTGTGTATGTGTCTGTGTAATTGTGTGTGCGTCTTGCCTGTGATTTTGTGCATGTGTGTTATTGTGTGTGCAGTGTGTTATTTTGTATGTGTGTGTGTTTTTTTTTTTTTGTGTGTGCAGAGTCTGTGTATTTGGGTGTGTGATATTCTGTGTGTGTGATTTTGTGTGTTTATGTGTGTGCAGGTGTGTGTGTGTGTTGTGTGTGCAGAGTGTGTGATGTTCTGTGTGTGTGTGATATTCTGTATGTGTGTGTGTTTTATGTGTAATTGTGTGTTTATAAAGTATTTTTATTTAGAATTTTTATATTTATGTATGATATTTTTAATATAAGTATTTGTATTTGTAATTTCTATATTTATGTATTATATTTTTTTTATTAAATAATCAATTTGGACCTTTCATTTTTTAAATCAAGATCTAATGGCTCTTAACAACAAGGGTATAACGGATATTTCAGTGAAAAATTAATGACGTTAACCTTGATTTAATGGCAATGGAAAGTGAGCATGTTTTTCAAAAACTGAGGATGCTTTTTCCATATTTTTAAACCATAGGATAGCAACATTCAACTTTTCGAAATCACAGGTGGGTTTTTTGCAATTATCCCATAAGATTATTTATGTATGCCTATACATGGTGGATATGTGAATAATTTCAATATTTCTAAATTATAATAAATAAAATATCATTTAATATATATCCAAAGTTTCACCCCCTAAGTCTGTAACCTAAGTGTGGGGATTTGAATTTGGGTTCGATCCTTTTTTTGATTCTTTTCTCCTTGGGTGTGCGTCTGTCGTTTTGATTGATATTTACAGAGTATCTCGAATGAACTATATATATATATATATATATATATATATATATATAAACCAAAGTGTCAGAGTTATATGATGAAGGTTATTTGTCAATGCTTCATAAATTGAATGAGCATCACTGATTACCATTAATAAATTATCAAATTACTCTCGATACCTTTATATATAAAAAATTCCGTGCTTTAGCATGGGAAAATTAAAATAAAATTATGATTAATAAAAAATATGTACTTAAATTTGATATGTGATAGGTTATATATAAAAGTAAAATAGTTTAATTGTAATATAAATGGGATAATTGTTTTTTTTATCCTCTACATTTAGAGTATTTTTGATTTTGCCCTCTCCGTTTCAATTTTATCAATTTTGCCCACTCCGTTTATAAAATTTTTCAATTTTGTCCTCTCCGATTATCAATGTTTTGATTGTCGTCTGATTTTGGACATAACTTCTCGTTGGCGATGACCGTAAAAATTGCAATTTACGGCCAGAAAATTACCACATCATCACTGGTGATAAGTTATGTCCAAAATCGGATGACAATCAAAACATTGATAATCGAAGAGGACAAATTTGAAAATTTTGAAACGAAGAGGATAAAATCGAATATAGGCTAAACCTAGATGACATAAATTGCAATTATCCCTAATATAAATAGATAAATTATATTTTTCACCTTACCCCAAAATATATATATATATATATTTCAAATAATTTAATAATATAAAATTTTCATAGTATTTATCTCTTCATTTATTAATTTGAATGACCAACTTTTGTATTAGATAATTTTAAATATTATATAATATATTCAGGTCATGTTATCCTCAAACAATATTTTAGAGGGAATTTTTTTTTTCGAAATCGAAGAATAAATTTATTCATGAAGTAATTCGTCCCAAACAATAGACTTAACATATGCAGGAATATTCGTCGAGCCTTCATAATAAGGCATTGCGTTCCTTGCTAATAAATGTGCTAATAACTTTTTAGAGGGAATTGTTAAATGTCAAATTTGGTAGTTCAAATAAAATGCTTAAATACCTAAATTATGAAATCATGTGAGACAAAAACTGAATAAACATCACTATAACCATGTAATTATATCTCAAAATAATAAGTACGTATTATTTGAGTTGATATTATATCTGAAAAATTGATAGAAGATAGAAACATAAAAATTATATGACTCATAAATTATATACATATATATATATACATAACTAATATAAAAAGTCAAAATAAATTACATTTATGCCAATAAAAAAGTGAACATTAAGGGTAGAAATTGAATGATTTTCATGTATTTGGAGGGGCCGAAAGAGAAGATACAAAAAAAAAAAAAAAAAGAGAAATTTTATTGATAAAAGTGTGAAAATTAATATGAGGATAACTAAAATGAAATCGAGAGAAAATAAGACTTGAAAAAAAATAGTGAAATAAAATATTCAACGAAAAAACAACTGCAGCTTCTTAAGGTAAAAAAATTCACAATGTGTAAAATAAAAACAATAGCAAAATTAAAAACATAAATGTGAAAATACAAAATATAGCAACTTTTACTGAATAGGCCTTTTATACTATATATTGTATTATGCATAAAAATTGTATAAAATTAAAAACTTGTATAAACTTTAAAAGATAAAATGTCAAACACAATAAACTTCAAAGTCAAATAGTAAAGCATACAAGAAAGCAAATAGACATAAAGCAAACTAAGAGAAAATTACAAATACAAATATATCACTATAAAATGATGTCCAATATAATGTGAAGATAAAGAGATGCAAAAGTGTTTGTAAAATAGAGAATGATAATATATAGAATTTAGAAATAGAAAAAAAAAAGAAAAAGATTTTTGTTATTCCACCTCCACAAACCAATGATCCGTTGAGACGACAAATTTTGAAGTATTTTTTTCATAAATACATCCCCAATAATTTGATATGAAACCATTGTTATGATATAAACCTGACATCAAATGTCAGTCACCATTGATTACAATATTTCAATGTTCAAAATATCATATTTGCACAATATAATGTTGTTATTTATTCTACAAATCACTTGCCATGATTTTTGATAATCAGATACTTTCCCGACATCAGATCAAGACAAAGCAATACAACCAAATTCATGGGGAAAAAATGAAAAAAAAAAATGGCTTACTGAACAAAGAAAAAAGCTGAATAATTAAATTAATAATTTTATAACACTGAATAATTAAAACTGAGAAAAATAAGAAGTAATGGTAGAACAAAAACAAAATAAGTCCATAAGTGTATAAAGTTGAATAAAATAACAAAAAAAAAAACAACCCAATAAACATTTCTAATTAAAAGAATGCACGGGAAGAGAAATATGAAAATTTAAAATTAATGGAAAATAAGAATCCACACCTACAAAACAAAGAAGAAAGAAAAATGATGAGAGACTGCCACTTTGACTAATGAATTGGGATATAAGAACTTTATTAGGGGTGTTTTGAGAGAAAGGGAAGCGAAACTTCTTTTTTTTTATTTTATTTTTTTTATAGGGTGAGTTCTACATAAATGAATAATTAATACACATCAAGAGACCTAGTAAGATTCAAAATTTTAATGTTTTAAGAAACCAATGAGAATTTTCTTTTTTAATTAAAAAATTCAAAATTCTAGAAAATTTGAATTTAGTTAAAATTGAAGGATTTTGGGTCAAACGCCCCATTCAAATATATAATAGTATAGATATGAATTATGTGAAGATATATACTGAGCACTCCAATCCTTGCAATCGGAACAGGTGCTTCACACACTATAATTGTGAATATTTATCTATTTTTCTGCTTGTAAAAGTCCATTTTACCATTATTTTGCTTGAAAAATAATTTGGCAAAAAAGACAAGCGTAGTTTTAAAGTTACAAGAAAAACCCCGATTTTTAAAAAAAAAATTGGCAGCATGCATCCTATTTGTATAGAATTTTTTTAAAAAAAATTAAATAATTCAATATATATCTATAATATTATAAAAAAAAAAGTCACTTTTGTCTCACAAATAACGGTTATTTATGTGATTTTACAAAATTTGCCCTTCAGTTTTATGTGAAATAAATAGAGGCATGTAAAATTATGGTTAAAATTGAAAATTCACATGAAATCAATTCAATTCGGAATACCAAATTTTGATGTGATAATTTTACCCTTTTAATTAGTAAACACATGCGCTAAATGAACAAATAAAAATGTCAATATTGTAATACTACATGCAATTTAAAAAACTACTCATGTTCTCAACCCACAAACCACTTTCTCTAATTATAATTACTTGGTGTTTTTTTTTTGTGTTTATTTTTTATTCATGTAATTTTATTTCATATAATTATTTTATTTTTAAATTATTATAATTTAATAAATTATTTCAAATAATTCTTAAAAAAGGATTCTTATAAAATAAAATTTAATAATGTATTTATATTTTCATCCTAAAAAAAATTAAATATTAAATTAAAATATATATTTTTTATATTTTATATACACATAGAGTGTGCTGTGATGCTAGTATATATATATTGGAAAAGTACACGTTAATGTCATTTATGTTACCGAAAATTGTCTACGTTCCCGATACTGTCTTTTAAATCTTCAGTAAATTGAGAAAACCTGTTGGACCTTCTTTAACTCTTTTCCTTTAAACGCCTTTCCCATCTACTCGTAGGTATGGATGGAGGTGAGTTACATTGATTGTCAAGCATATGGGCTGTTAGCAACGAATTTCGAAATTATCAGAATCAAGTTCAAACAATTGTTCTAATTGGAGGACTCAATTATTTTTAAGTTAACTATATTGGTTGAAACATGCGAAATTTAGGAAGCAATCTTGGTGGTTGCGTGAGAGATGCACGTGCAAAAATGACTTCGTTCAAGTTACGTGAGTTGCACATAATCAATTCTTTTAAAGTTAGATATATTGGTTGAAAGACGCACGCAAAAACTTAGGAAGCAATCTTGAAGGTTGTGTGAGTTCGGACCAGATCCCCTACCCCATAATAGTAACCCTATCTCTTACCC
The DNA here is from genome assembly GCA_026212405.1 of Petrea volubilis. NCBI lineage: Eukaryota > Viridiplantae > Streptophyta > Magnoliopsida > Lamiales > Verbenaceae > Petrea > Petrea volubilis. The sequence goes on from CM047870.1 coordinate 8,047,069, forward strand.
CATACTCTGGATGTGCGATACGTGTAAGTCTTGAAGATGTACTTACCAAATTAGATGTTTTGTCCAATTAATTGTATTTTTTCAGTTATCTAATTTGGTAAGTAAAACTTCAAGACTTACACATGTTGCACATCCAGAGTGTAAGCCAGGAGATGGGACACTATTATGAGGTAGGGGATCCAGTTCGGTGTGAGTTTCCCATGCGATTCACTTGAACGGGAATATTCCCAAAATATATATATATCAGAAAGGGGGTTACTCGTACATTTAAAAATAATTACGGAGTGTTTCTACTACGACACAAAAGTTAGGAGGTAAAGTGCTAAATGATTCAAAAGTTGGGGGTGACGGCAATTATCTCTTATAAATTTTAAATATTGATATAATAATGTTTTAACTATGAATGATATAGTGTTTGTACCTTATCAAATTAATTTATATATATATATATATATATATATATATCGAATGCTTTTGGCTTAATGGACATGTATCCTACTTTAAAGGTATGAAAAATGTAAGTTAGGGTTCAAGTCCCAACAAGTGTGCATGCGTTGGTGATGAATGTAAGTTATAAAAATAAATAAATAAACAGTTATCTGTCTAATTTAATTTGTATTTTGTATTTGTGTTGGCTATCTTTCAACGGGATTCATGCATCATTCGCCCATAAGGCAAATTGAATAATCACATATAGTCCATGGAATCATCAAACAATAGAAGAAAATCATGATCCGGGCTTGGTCTGGTCCTGGGCCCAACGACAAGCCTCTAGATGGGGATGGATCAGCAACTTACATAGCTCAAATGTGCAATAAAACTTGCTATAGGAACACATTTGGCAATACGAAATTAAATTTCATTTTAGCAAAATGTAAGTAAAAGCTTGGCTTGAAAGGGCAGCTACAGCTACTTCATTTAGCTTTCCCACTTGGAGCTGCCTATGATACAGACTCGCCACCTGGTTTTTTTCAATGTTTTATCTTAGTTTTAATGTATCCATAACAGTACAATTGTGTACTTATTAAAACAAATTACCGGTGATTAACCACGACAACATTTGATGAGAGAAGGAGAGAGGGGGAGGGAGGGAGAGAGAGAGAGGGAGGAAGAGAGAGAGAGAGAGAGAGAGAGAGAGAGAGGTGCCTGAAAGATACGTCCTACTTAGCCCCGGATTTGATAGACTAACTTCATATTTGTCTTGCTTGCCCAGCAGATTCCAAATTAACCACTTTACTTAAAACCAGCAAACAATCTGTACGTAGTAAAAGGGGGAAAAAATAGAATAAAATAAAAATAATTAGAAAGAGATGCATGGTGGAGCATATTTTGAACAACAAAATAAAAACCATAATTTTTTTAGGCATAATTATTTTTATTTTTATTTTATTTTTTGATCAAACAAAGGTCAAGTGGCAAGATTTGTTGTGGCTTCCCCTTCCTCCACAAAATATATTTTTCATTATATTTAGTGTTAAGTTCAAAATATCCCGATTGATAGGTCACAATCTCAAGAAAACAACCCGCTACCATTTGTGACTCGACTAGGTTTACTACACTTGATATTCATCCACGACAGTAAGGAAAAATAAGGTGAAACATCATCTCCAATTATAAAAAAAATTGACAGCGATAAGCTCTTAAATCATAGTTGTAATTGAGGTAAAGTTCGAGCAATTTGATGGGAATGGACTCAAATCCTTCAAATTAAGCATGGACATTGTGGTCTAGTTGTTGAGTTTATTAATATTTAAGTTCGAACTTTTTTAAAAACTTAGAACTTACTAATTATTATTATTATTTATTTATTTAATTTTATTATAGTTCAAGGATGCCTGGCAATGAGAATTAGGACTTAATTCGTTGCTATGTTGATAGGGACTGCATTGATCAAACTGGGTATAGTTTTACCAAATTATGTGAAAAAAAAAAGAATATTTTGTAGTGATTAGATTTTTTAGAGGAGAAATCTATATGAGTATCTCGACTCGGAGTTTTATTGAAAAATACAGAAGGAAGAAAAGAAAAAAGAGAGAACATCCAAATGGAAACCTGTGGGCAAATAGCCAGAAGTGGAAAGGGACATGTAAATTCATCGGAAGCCTCTCATTTGGAGTGGCTCGAGAGAATAATATGCATTAATGAGACGACAACTGCAGTCCAAAGTATACAAATTACAAAGAAAAGAAAGAATAAAGCGACGTTCCCCCAAACCCATAATCCAATCCCAAGAAAAATAACCATTATTTATCCCTCTCCGTCTCTCTCTCTCTAGCGGATGGCCCGTCCCTTTTCTCCCTTCTTACTCACAAAGCTACCCACACCATTTTCTTGCCCTCTAAAACTCACAAACTAAACTACCACATTTCTCCTCAGCATAACACCCCGCATTTCTCTCTCCTCATTCATTTTCTCTCTCCTAATTAATCATGGCGTCGGCGAGATGCCGGAGAAAACAGAGGTGGTGTCCTCAACCTCTGACTCCTCTGATGGAAGGCCCTGATTTCGGAATCGAAGATAATGATGGGAACAAAAAGGAGAGTTCTTGGGAAGTCATCAGAGAATGGTTCAGAACACAGAGGAGTGTCCCTGGAGGAACCACATTTTCATCTTCAGTTTCGTTGTACGGCCCCAATATGAGCCCCGCAAAAACGCCAGATTTGAGGCTCTTGCTGGGCGTTCTGGGATGCCCGCTCGCCCCGATTCCCATTTCCAACAACCCCACCTCCCGTCTCCACATTAAAGACATCCCAATTGTCAGTACAATCAAAATTCAAATTCAAATTATTGTCGAATTTGCTCAATCAACTCAATCGAAGTTCTAAAATTTTGGAAATGTTGATTGTCGTGCAGGAGGCCTCGACGGCGTACTATATAATTCAACAGTACTTGGCTGCGACAGGGTGCTCAAAGAGGCAGAGCTGCGCCAAGAACATGTACACGTCGGGGATGGTTAAATTGGTACGGTGTGAAACGGAGATTTCGACGGGGAAGAATGTGAGGACGATTGGGTCGAGAGCAGGGGAGAACGGGTGCTTTGTGTTGTGGCAGATGTCGCCGGGGATGTGGTCGCTTGAGCTCGCCGTTGGCGGCAACAAGGTGGTCGCCGGCAGCGACGGGAAGATCGTCTGGCGGCACACGCCCTGGCTCGGCACGCATGCTGCTAAAGGCCCACAACGCCCTCTGCGTCGTATTATTCAGGTAACTACAGACTTAGCTATACAAATCACTTTGGGTGTAAGTCCCATCCCGGCTTGTTCATACGAGAATTTTTCATATTTCATGATAATTAGTTTAGATATTCACTTTCGAGTTGTGGAGTTTCTTGCTCGGATTAGATTTGATCATACCAAATTTATGCACATATATATAATTAATTAAACAAGTGCGATACGCATGCCATGCAAATAGTATTCAGTTAATTGAGCGACTAGAATTTCTTGTATATTGAAGTAACTGGAGGCTAAGCGATGGAGCAAGAACGTTGATTTCGAGGGAAAACAGATTGGAACTTTGATGATAACAAAAGCCAAAAGCCGCCTACTTTAATCTAGAAAGAAACAAAAGCTTAAGGTTAGCTCAAAGAAAGAAGATTATTACTGCATTATGGTATTATAGGGATACGAGATACCAAAGTGCTTTAGCTATAAGCCGTGGTCTAAAGTGTAATACGTCCAGCTAAAAAGGAGGGAGAGAGAGAGAGAGAGAGAGAGATTAGGAAATTATTGCTAGTGCCCCACTTGATCGAAATAAAAATAAATAGGAAAAGAAGAAGTTTGAATACAACGGGCCGGGGGGTGGGAGAATGAATTGAATGTTGAATGGTGAATGGTGATTGATATGGAAACTGACAGTGTCCCCTGCTTTACCCAACACTTATCTTTGGACACACTCACAAAATTAGATAGGCAGACCACGTGATTCCACTCCCTCAAAAATCAAAATTCTGTATATCTTCTTGGGATTGCCAACTAACTCGGCCCGAATTAAAGTGCACACCAACACAACAATCGCCTATTTTCATGTGCCTTTGAGCTTTTGCTTTTCTTCAAACTCCCTCTTTTCTTTGTTTGTTGCTCTTCATTTTTGCCGATAAAAAGAAAAGCTGCACTCAGGATTTTCAGTCTGGATCCTCTGCTACAAAAAAAGTGTTACATCTCTTTCTACAGTCATCAATGCACGCCACGTATATTAGTGAGCAGTTGAGATAAGAAAAGAAAAAAACTTATGATATGGACAAATCTCTTTCCTTATTTCAACTGCTTATCAATACACGTGGCGTACATTAATGAGTGTAGGAAGAGATGTAATACTATTTTGTAGCAGAGGATCCGAACTACAGAATTCAAGTATCGCTAGAGATTTCAAAATTTTCAATTTCATTATTACTTACCAATTCATGCTAAAATTGAATAATTTTATATATTTTAAATATCAAAATCACCATTTTTATTAATAGAATTCATTATTTCTGTGATATATGTTGTTCTTCACAAATTTATTAGTGAATTTATTATTATTTTTCAGTGTATCTTCCTATATGTGATGCAATATGATCTTCACAAATTTTTTATTATCAAATATGGCACAAAAGTATCAAATATATAATTAAATTGAGTATAGAAATCTTAAATATTGTGTGTGACTTCACATATATATGATGGACTCGTACTCAGTAAAACTTTCGACACTCATAATATATTTTAATTTTTCTTAAAAATAACATTTGCGGGCGAGTGCCCCCCCTTGAGTTCTGCGTAACAGCGGGGCATCATACCGTGCATTATTTCTGCAGTTCCTTTATTGTGATTTATGTCCGACATTTCAATTGTACACCAGAAATGACATATGATGGAAGCTATTAGCTACTTACCACTTATCATTGCCCAATCATCATAGGGACCTAGCTAGGCCATATTTGCCATGACCGTAACCTTATGTTACTTTTTTTGAGTAGTACACAATTTGAATAGTGACTTGTTGATCTGATGCTACAGATTAAAATTGTGGGATTAATTCCTAAGAGGTAACAAAAATAAAAAATGATTAGTTTCACTTAACTTTTTAAATAAATTTATTCCATGTATTTAATTACCAAGCGTCATCGAGTTTATCCTTTTAATTCATTTTTCATTTATGTTTGATAAGTAGAGAGTTTTCCATACTAAATATTAGTGGTGATAAAATGGGTTAGGAACTGCGGGTATAACCCAACTCATATGATTTTGGATTGGATTTAATATATTTTAAAGTGAATTGGGTTGAGTTAGGTCTTATTAATTTGGTTGATGTTAATAATAAATTAATTACAGGTTGTAAATGGGTTATCCCATAAACAAAAAATATACATATTTTTTATTTAATTTTAATTTATTTTAGTATTTTAAAATCATTTAAAGAGTATATGAACTAATAATTTAGAATTTTTTTGTCTTCATTAAACATACAATAATTATGCATTGAATCGCTTAAAATCATATTAAACATATTTACAGCCCACTTCCAACCTATTTTTTAACCTATCTACAACCCAACTCATCTTTAATCCACTTTGAAACCAATCTTCAACACAATTCCATTTTCAATCCAACCCACTATGACCTAACTCAAATCCAATCCAACCCGCGCAACTACTACATCTACTAAATATTGAACGTGTCGAGATTTTATAAGGCATATAATTTTGTGTGAGCATATCTAGATAGAGTAAGAAATAAAATACAACTTTTTATGCATGTTGGTATAAGCAAAATAAATTACATAATTAAGCTATTAAATAAGTCCATTGTGTATGTGGATCTGATTATTAAGATATCAATCACACTTAAATACCAGTCTACGTGCAACTGGTTCAATCTCAGTGTGTCGATCACACAGATACGACGTCGTATAGCTGCGCGATTTTAACCTAAAAATGAAATCAATCTAATCTACAGGGGCTAGATCCGAAGACCACCGCGAGCCTATTCGCCAAAGCCCAATGCCTAGGCGAGAAGCGGATCGGCGACGACGACTGCTTCGTCCTGAAAGTCGCCGCCGACCGCGCGGCGGTGATGGAACGGAACGAAGGCCCCGCGGAGGTGATCCGGCACGTGCTGTACGGGTACTTCAGCCAGAAGAGCGGGCTCCTCATCTACATGGAGGACTCGCACCTCACGAGGGTCCACTCCCCAGACAACAACGACACCGTTTACTGGGAGACCACCATCGGCAGCAGCATCGGAGACTACAGGGACGTCGACGGCGTCATGATCGCCCACCAGGGGAGGACGGTGGCCACCGTCTTCCGCTTCGGAGAGACATCGATGCAGCACACCAGGAGCCGGATGGAGGAGATGTGGAGGATACACGACGTCGTTTTCAATGTGCCTGGTCTCTCGATCGACTCTTTTATCCCTCCTGCGGATATATTCGATACGGCTCAGGCAGTAGCGTCCCCGTGATTAATTTTTTTTTTTCCCCCTTTTTGGGTTACAGCTATAAATTTAATTACCACTGCCGATAAAGCTGATGTTGTTTTTCGATCAATGCCACTTGTATATCTATATATCTCTAATGGGGATGGGTTTAAATTTGCTATTTTGTTGGCTAAACTGCCCTGTGTGTATGATATCTCAGTTTTAATGATTAGTGAAAGACAATTCGGGTGGGAATAAAATTAGAAGCAGATATATGGATATCACAATAGACATATGAACAGTTGGTGGGCTAATTTAGTTGTAATTTGGCCATAATTTCTGTACTTGGATTAATATCTAGGCATATATCTCCAAGCTATAAGGATTAATAACGGGAAACTACAATGGACATTTATATTTCTTTCTTCGTCTTATTTTTCTCCGTTTACTTTGTTACAATATTTAAATCTTAACACAAACAAAATTTAGTTAAATCTTAATCCAACTCGATGATAAGGTCTAGCTCAACTCGTCAAAGTAGACTCCAAGCTCAACTGGCGAAGCAGACTCCAATATCTTGGATTCGATTTTTAACCGATGCTTGTGTAAATAATAGTTTGATAGAATAGTTTGGTTTAAAATGATTTGGTTTGTGATATCGTTTGATTTATAGTTTTATACTGGCAAAATTATATTTTTCGTCCTGTAACTATTGATGTTTGGCATTTTTGGTCCTGTCCAAAAAAAAAATTCTCAATGTCGTCCTGTATCTTTAAAAAATCCGAAAATTTAGTCCATAAATTTTCGGATTTTGAAAAGATACAGGACGACATTGCGAATTTTTTTTTTGACAGGACCAAAAATGTCAAACATCAATAGTTACAGGACGAAAAATGCTGCACATTTTGCCTATATTTTAATTATATTTTTTTTTACAATTAAAAAGAATGCTTAAAATCCCCATTTGTGCAGACCACAAGGTTTATCGAAATTCATCAAAAATAAATTAGCGTAGTAAACCTTATGGGAATTATAAAGTGATTATAGTAAACCATGTACCCCTCCACCCTCCGGTGATTGACAATTTTTGAAAATTAATAGGATTTTGGTTCTTAAATATCAAATTTGTCCAATTTTTATATAGCTTATTAAAAAAAAAGAAAAGAAAAGCTCATGTATATATATATATGTATATATATATTAAAAATTTAAAATTTGTTCCCTTGAAAATTAAAAAAAAATTATCTTTTGAATTTTATAAATGAAAATGTGCAGTGTTTTTTGTCCTGTAACTATGGATGTTTGGCATTTTTGGTCCTGTCCAAAAAAAAATTCGCAATGTCGTCCTGTATCTTTAAAATATCCGAAAATTTAGTCCTTTCTGGACTAAATATTCGGATTTTGAAAAGATACAGGACAACATTGCGAAATATTTTTTGGACAGGACCAAAAATGTCAAACATCAATAGTTACAGGACGAAAAATGCAATTTTCCCTTTTATACTCACCAAGTTATCGATTTAATTGAATGTTATGTATTTTTTTTTTTTAAATGTAAATCCAGCTCAGCACTATCTCACATACTCGCACCTCTTTCTTCGATGTTATTTTTATTTTGAATGAATGTGTAGGGCTGTCAATGGATCGGATCTGGAGCAAATCAGTGCAATCCGGATCCGAATCCGATTACAAGGACCGACTACCGAATCCGACCCGAAATCCTATAGGATCTTTAGTCTTTATTCTGAATCTGAATCCGGAATAAATCCGAGATCCGATAAAAAAATCCGATCCGATCCGATATGACAAAAAAAATTTATACTTGAACCAAAAAATAAATAATAAAAAAATTCTTTAATATATAAATATATAAATGTGTAAAAATGTATTATATATATAAGAGATCTTTAATAATTATGCACCATATTTAATTTTTCATTTAATGACAATATATATTTAGAATTATATATAAATACGTTTATGTATAATATATTTAGTAAAGATCTCTAATAACTATAGAGATTATTAGTTGTTCATTTAATGATAGTATATAATAGATATCTCTAATAACATATCCTATATGTGTATATATATGGTGTATGTAATAGAGATCTTTAATATATAGACTAATTAATTAGTATTCTATAAAAAAAAACGCCTCTTTATGTTAAAAATAAAATTAAATAATATAGAAAAATATTTTAGAATATGTATGAAAACTATATAATGTTTTGTTAAAAAAAAGTACCTTAAAAATTAATAAATAATATATTATTAATTACAATGACATATACATTACATTGAAGTATCTTTATTACTATTGTATTATATATAATGTATAAATTTAATAAAATATAATATAAAAATTCGGATTCGGATCTTTAACGGATCGGACTCATTGAATCCAAATCCAACCCATTTATTTCAGATTACGGATATTTGCTATCGGATCTGACCCATCGAATATTTTAATCGGTTGAATATACTAAAATTCGGATCGGACTCGGATCGGATTCGGATTAAAATCCACTCCATTGACAGCCCTATGAATGTGGGCTATCTCACATGTTAGCCTGCCAAACAAGTTCAATATGAACCCTACATCCAACAGCTCGCCCCAATTAATGATTGAGTTTAATAGGGTTACAGGGAATTGGGCTTGACTCCACCTCAATGCTAGTTTAAACGATCAGATCAAGAGACTGGGGCCTATATGATGAGGAATGAAATGATGGAATGACAGTCCATAGGAACTGGGTCAGACTAACGAAAAGGTTGAAGCACGCCTCTTGCGAAACACATGAACAAAAGTGAGTGAGTTGGGATTAGCCCCAACTAAAGCTTAACGACGCTCAAGTCAATAACCCACAAATAAGATACAGAGCAAGAAATTTAACAGACACTACAAAAAATGCCAGTTTTTTGGTAGAATATCTTCAGCGAAAAATTCCATCGGAAAACACTGGAGAAAATTAAAAAAATATATATATTTTAATTATTTTTTGGCAAAAATTTATTTCGATAGAAACTTCCTTCGAAAAATAAAAAACTATAAAAAATATTAATTTTATTTTTTTAGGCTAAAACTTCCGCTGGAAAATTATTTTTAAATTTTTTTAGTGGAATTGTTTTCCAAAAAAATGAAAAAATAAATATTATGAAAATGGAGCCAATATTGTAAATAATAAAAATAATTATCAACATAGATTATAGTGAAGATTTAAAGACTTTTTTAAAAAAAAATATTTTGTAAATATTAAAGAAACAATAAAATTAATTTAAAATTTTAATGTGCCGTTACAATAAATATATATAGTAAAACATGACACATGTTTACTAATACTATGCGTTCTTTTATTGTCATGGCACTTTAAAAACTTAAGTTAATTTTACTTTATTTAATAAGTTTGGGCAAAATTATTCAATAGTTCAATTATAATAAATTAAAATAAATAATTGATAATTTAATCTGAAATTTAATAAAACTAATGATAAGTAATAAGACATATGATAATTAAATTAATAAAATGATAATTTTATATATAAATATAATATTATAATTATTCAGCGGCAACACTCCTCAATGCCTTTGTTCGAGGCGTGGGTTCAAACCCTTGCGTTTGCAAAAATGTGTGTATCCGTGTGCGTGGGTGCATGGTATAGACCCCAATTCGATACCCAAATGACATGGTGAAATATATTTAATTAAGTAAAACTTTTATTTATTTCAGTTTTAAAAAAATTGGTGAAAAATTCCACCAAAAAAAAAAAATCGATGATATATTTAATAAATAAAAATATAATTAATTCAACTTTACAAAATTGGCAAAACGTCCACCTAAAAAACATTTAAATTTCAATCATTGACCGCGAAAATTTTAATTTTGAATGAGGAGGGTATTTATACAGGAGAGGCTTTAGATGTTTCTGATTGGCTAGGTTCATTTTGTGGCCCTAGTGTGCAGATTGCAAATTAGGGAACACAAATTCAAGGAATTCCACCCAAAAATAAATTCAATGCTATATTTATTAAATAAAAATATAATTAATTCAACTTTACAAAATTGGCAAAAAAAAATCCACCAAAAAAACATTTAAATTTCAATCAATTACCGCAAAAATTTTAATTTTGAATAAGGAGTGTATTTATATAGGAGAGGTTTAGATATTTCTGATTGGCTAGGTTCATTTTGTGGCCCTAGTGTGCAAAATTGCATATTAGGGAACACAAATTCAGGAAATTAGCTCGGGGCCATTCTTTGTATTACTTATGAAAGGGATATTATATTAAACTAATAATATTATCGCATGTGATGTGTGGATAATAAGAAATGGTATAATTTAATGACATATTAAATTTTTGATAATATCTATATTATTAGAAATTAAAATAATTAAAGACAACAATTACAAAGAAAGTTAGAAAATATGGCATTAAAGAGTATTGAGAGAGGAGAGAAAAAAGGGGGAGAATATAAAAAGAACTTCAAAGAGGATAGAGGCGAGAGGGAAAATAAAAAAAGAAAAAGAAATAAGAGACCAAAAATATTTGTGAAATCAAAAGTAGTTATTTAGCATTACATCCCTTTATATAATAGTATAGATGTCAGTAATATATACATATAGCTCAAATACTCTATGTGATAGCTATTTAATGCGACTCTCATTAATGAGTTCTTGACTTGCAGTTAGCTTTTTCACAGTCTTGGAGGTACTTTTTTTCGGCAAGCTCCGTGATAACATATATAAAATGGTTTCTACTCGAGCGTACAATCTCTTTGAGTTGTTATTGGAGGAGGGCAAGGGTGCAATGGGGACTCTCTTGGAGCCTCCTTTCGACAAGCTAGGGTTCTCGATATACGCTTAGTTCCGCCATCAAGGGATTTAGGAGCCACCTTAATTTGAGAAGAATTGTCTAACCCTCGGCCAATCTCGTCGATATATAGTTATGTGTCACCTTAATATGTAATAAAGACATGCCACGTTAATTTATTTGACTTTATATTTTTCAATTTCTGGTATTTGAAGATGTCGTGTTAACAACTTATTTCAACATGATCAGTATTATTTTAATTAATGATAACTAATAAATTAGTAATAAGATTATAATGATAAAAAAACTAGAAGTCCAATCATAATGAAGTTTTGGGAAAATTAATCTCAATTTAATTTGGTACCCAATTTTTCAAATTTAATCCCAATTATTTACAGTTTTTACATTGTGTTTGTATTATTTTGATTTGTATCGATTTTAGTACTATTGATAATTTTTACAACCCCCTATTTTGATGGAAATGCATTTAAAAAATAAACAAAAATCCCTCAACGGGAACAATAACCATTAATTTCTAAACCTCATCAGTGATATGATAACTTTTTTTTGAATACGATAACAACCATTCGATAACTATATAGTGTTATTGTACCTATATTTGAATTTTGAAAATTATATTTAAACAAATTATCTTTTTGTTTTCGTCCTTTCCTAGAAAAAGGAAAAGAAATCAATCTTGAGACATCATGGACATGGTGGCTAGAAATGCTTAAGGCTGAATTCAGTGTGTGTGTGTGTCCGTGTGTGAGGTGATAGGTATATAATGGGGGGACTAAAGAAGCTTCTAGTGTACTTAGCTCAAGAGAATCCTCAACAGAAATTGAAAAGTAGAGAGAGAGAGAGAGAGAGGAATTATGAGAGCGGGACCGAATCCAATGTACACATCAAATAAGTGTATCTCTGCGTGTGTGTGAGATAGAGGTTTTTGTGACGTAAATAAGGTACTAATTGCATGGGTGTGCGTGCCTGCCACAGATTAAGACATCATCAGATGGAATCAATGGCCAAATGATTCTTACTATATAATATTAGGATGCTGTTCTGTAAAAGAAAACGCATGATGACCATATATTCATATGCAAGCTCGTGGATTGTTAATTTGCATGTAGATGTAATGAGTAGTAGTGAATCTCCATCAGCTTTTGATGGGGTACGACACTTTAACTTTGGCCTCGAAAAGTTGGAAGCTTCATCGATATTTGCATGCCTCAGAGTGCGTTTTCTTCTACTACATTTTATTCCCCCCACCTTTACCTTTTTCACTCATCATCTCTCTCTCTCTCTCTCTCTCTCTGTCTAGCCTGTGACATTCTCCCTGCAAGAAATAAAGCTTGTCTTCACTTGTGGCAGACTACTCCTAAAATAGACCTACTACCTCTTTTCATTTAATCAAATTGTATGAATGTTTTTCTTTTATAAGTAAATTAACTTAAACTATGCTTGGATTAAAAAAAAAAAGGTAGAAAAAAATAAGAAACAAAAAAGTAGAAGAAAATACGAAAAGAGAAAAAAGTATGTGGCACTGTCATAAAATAATAATTTTTTTGATATCCATGAATATGTTTATTTACCGAGACAATCATGATAACTCCCATTGTTCAGTTAATCTCCAATAGAGTTTCTCCAAATTGCGCGGGGAAAATCTTGTTGCAATCATTCCCTTTGGCAAGAAATTCATATAACTAATTAAAATTGAAATTCGCCGAAACCCCAATTAACTTGTTACCCCACACACACGGCACACATGCAGATGTTCTTGAACAACATATCGACTACAAGAAAACAACAAAAGAAAAATATAACATTAAAAATATTAAGTGAAAATATAAAATTTATCACCTACAAGATGTGTTTAATAAAGTGCTGACCTCCGTTCCTTTTTATTTGTCGTTTAAGATTTTTACATAAGAATTAAAGAGAACAGTTAAAAGTCATAATTTTGGATAATAAGACTAAAATGCCTTTTAATTAATTATTCTAATTAATGAGTTGTTGAGAGTTTAAAGAATTTACAAATGATACTTGATTAAAGTGAAAGGGTTTATTTGGAAAAAAGTAATAACTACAACCTTGACAAGCATTGAAAATAACAAATATTTTGGAATATATATATATAGCGCTAGGGTAACAAATAAAAGGGAACATGAGAAGTAATTCTTAGTTTGTTACTGATGATCTATTAAGTGGCAATAATTTTTATTAGGTCATTTTATGATCACTATTTATAAAATATTAGAATTATAATTAATTATTACTATTAATAATTAATGATACATCCACAGTAACAATTTAGAGATAATACAAACAATTTAGAGATAATACTATTTATATATATATATTATTAATTGCCAATAAAAATAATTTAATTTATTATTATTATTATTATTATTGTTGTTGTTATAGCGAAAATATTTATCGCAACAGAATAATTTTTTTTATCATTCAGTGTATATAATTAGGGATGATTTCAACATTTTTCCTAAATACTTTGTCACCAATCTTTTGTTTTTCTTGTAACTATAATGGTTAGAAAGCAATAAAAATCGGATTCGAAGAGGCCGCTTGGCCAATTGCTGAAGCAACAAGCAAAGAGTTGAGTAAAGTGGTCAAAAAATGACCAGAAGAAAATCTGCAACTTGAGATAATTAATTAATTAAAAAAAAAAGTAGAGTTAAATGAACAGCGAGTTGGCGAGTCGTGACTCCGTGGTAAAATTACAAGAAGCACCTGGTTGCCACCGGAGTTCACACATGAAAATGGAATATAGGAATGCTAAAGATGAAAAAAAGGCCAAGAAAGTTGGATACTCTTTGTCGGCCCCCTTTCCTCAACCCAAAAAAAGGAAAAAAAAAATAAAAAAACTCTTGAAATTACATTAATCTTTCCCATTATTGTAAAAAGATGATTTAATATAATTAATTTTGGAAGAATATTTTTTAAAAAAAATATTTTAGTTTGTATTATTTTCCCAAAACCCCCTTGATTAGAGGGCCGTAGCCTGCAACTAATTATCCCTCCAATGGTTAAATGATTCTGTAATGATGGAGATTTTAACTAACTTGAGAACAACTAACTACAAAAGCACCGGTCAGAAAAGGGTGCTTCATTAATTAATCATTAGTTTATGTGATTGAACTAATGCGGTTAACAAAATGGGGGGAGATAGGCTATTCAAGAACCCCCGACAGGGAGCATTGCGCTGCGGGTACCACACACATCTGGGAGGATGTGATTGAACTAATAATAATTCTATAAAGCTGGAAAATGACCCCCTTAAGCTTGGGAACATTAGGCTAATTGGGACATTGATTCCGCTGCCTAAACAGCTAAAAACAATTCGCCACACAACTGCACCCACAAAATGTTGCTTTAATTTAAAACCCTTCCTTTTTCTTTCAAACTATTCAATTCATTTTCCTTTCTAAAGCAATTATTTCTTTGAAAAGAAATAAGAATGTTTAACAATATATCAACTTCTTCTTCAATATTTTTAACCTAGTAATGAAGATCAAGTTCGGCCAAACCGGTCATTTTTAATGGCATTATGAGGTAATTATATTTATGGGATTATTGTCATTTTTGTCAATTATGTTTGGGGATGTATTTTTTGTTGTCCGTAAAGTATTCACTTTGCAATTTTGGTTCTATATGTTTCGAAAATATTGCAATTTTAGTCTGATTACATCGAAATTTGTCAGTGAGTTCCCGCGAATTCCGGTGGAATCGGACTGAAATTGCAACATTTTGAAATATCTAAAATCAAAATTGCAGAGGACATATTTAACGGGTAAAAAACATACACTCCCAAACATAACGGACGAAAATAAGAATTATCTTTTATATTTATCATTGGATAAATATAAATTTCACTATTAGAAAATTACTCAGATTTGATGATAGGTATTAAGCAAAAATCCAGTGATGGATCTTGCAATGGATTTTATGTAACACACGTCATATGATTTGTAATAATTACCTAGGTACGACTAGTTCCATCTTAATTAAGATTTTCTTGTTTGAGTTCTCTAATATAGCAATAATTGTAACAAAAGAGTGCCCAAAACGATGCCCCATCTCATGTCTTATATTCTACATTTATGATACGTGTAAATTTTTAAAATTTATTTAACGGCAGATTGTTTAGTTAGGGTATAGGGTATGAGATGGGGCATCGTTTTGGGATAGGGAATCCTATCCGGTAAATTAACCTCCTACCATCAATATATGAACAAATAAATATTGAAACAAGAATCCTACCAGCTGCATGCAGGCAGTGGCAAAGAGAAAACAAATCAATCTAATCAGACTCAAAAAGCATGCTAAAAATTATTTAGCAAAGGTAGTAACATAACATTCATCGAGGAAAATGATATCACATGACCATAAGCTATTTCTGTGTTTGCTCATTTACCGACTTAATTCCGATGTTAAAATTAAACCCAAACCCCGTAAATAAAAATTAGAACCATAATGACTAACAAGTTAAATGTATATATATAGTTATAGATATATATAGATATAGATATATATTGGTTGATCACCCGAATGGCGAGCTCCGGCCACCGGCGCTGATGGCAGAGTGGTTCATCCTCTCCGCCACCGTCCGGCGAGGCGAGGCCCGGATCTCCTGCTTCGCGGGCCCATCAAACTTCTTATCCCCAACCGAATGATCTCCAGACAAAATCGCCTTCGTCTCATACATATCCGAAACTGAATCAATATCACTTCCTCTATCAATCGAAAGCGGGCCAATCTGAATCTGGTGGTGATCATCTAAACCGCACGACGGTGCTCCCCCCGGTGGGCCCAGTTCTTGCAGCCTTAGATCATCGGCCCAGATCAAAGGGCTCTTGCCGGGATTGTTGGTGTAGGGATTAGGCTTCTTTTTGCCCAATAAATTTTCGTTGGTGGGCATGAATGCATGATGATCAATGGTGGATCTTTGATGGTCCATGTTTTGGTGGTGGAGTTGCTGTTCCAGGTGATCAGTGCCTCCTCCTCCGTATATGTTGAGATCTTGAAAGGATGGGAAGTTCATGGCGGGCCCGAAATCTTTGATGCCGGAGATTTCGGGCCCCATGGCTGGCTTATTGTAGCTGCCCGAAGCTGCGGCGGCCATGTTTTCGCCGGCGAGTGTTTGGCAGGCTTTTTCAAGGATGGTTTGCATGTATTTGCCCTGAGCCTCGATTCTCAGTTGCAGGTGTCTTTGAACCTGTGATTATATAATTTTGTTAGGTAAATTTCATACACATTATTAGTATTATTATTATTTTGTTAATCTCTGGCTTATCACCTCGAGTTGTTCGTGGAGTCTTCTGTTGACCTCCATTTGCATCCTAATTGCATCAGTGACGTGAACATTACTGCCGTTGATCAAATCATCACACAATTTCACAAAAGAATTAACCCTTAAAAATGTTTGGAAAGAACTAATTTTTGTCTGAAAATACTGATTTTATGAGCATTGATAATTTGATCAAAGTTAACACCGTGATTTTGCTTTTACGAAAATAAGCCAAGAAAAAAATCTTAAAGAAACACAAACAAGCATAAACACGAGACGAAGTAGCTAAAGTTATGTTCACAGAGAACATACTCATTCATGCTGCGGCCCAACATCCCTGATGATGATCCGTTGTTTCGTTGTAGCTCTAAAGGTGAAGCTGTAACAAGTGAATCAATATGACTGTAAATCACTACAAGGGTTTCAAGAAAGACTCAAGTGCGCACACACACACATATATATACTTGCTTTAGAGCAAAATATTTGTCACCTCTCTCACCATCTTTCATTGAGTGATCATTGAAATCCTTGTGGGGCTGCTTTCCCAGCCTAAATTTCTGAAATAAAGATAGCAAAACTAAATTAAAAACTACAAAAACACTACTCCAGAAATTATAAAAAGGAAACTAAAATTCATTTAACAAAAACTTGGAAACTAAGAAGAAACTTAATTCTTTACCTGAAGATGGCTCTTGAGATGGTAAAGAGTCAAGCCTTTCACCCCCATAACTCTCATGATGGTCTTCGGCGTCGCCTCTAAATCACAAACATATTCCATATAAACATCGCTCAATTACGTTTAAAAAAAAAACATGAGTGTTAGATATTTGTATGTATATGTGTATGTATAGAGGTGTACGCACTATCAGGCCCCCCGAGCTGAGTGACAGCATCGACGAAGCGTTCATGGAGCTCGACGGTCCAGCGGAGACGGGGCTTGGGATCAGTGGTGAGGACGAGACCCGAGTCGGCTTGAACGCACATGGACCGCTCGTGAGAATTCATACTTGATGGCTTCTTAGGGTGGAACATTCTCTCTCTCTCTCTCTCTCTCTCGCTCTCTCTCTCTCTCTATCTCTCTCTCTCTCTCCCTACTTTCTCTCTCCTCACCCTCTCTCTGATCTCTTTCTCTCTACTGCTGTGGAATACCCGAGAGATTCAAGAACAAATGCGGTGCATTTAAGAGAGAATAGGGTGCGGTTTTTTGAAGTGCACACACAGAAAGGGCTCGCTTTAATTTTGGTCTCTCAAATAGAATGCATTAGTTACAAGTTAACCCTTAACAGGAATAACAAAAAAGTTTCCATAAAAAAAAAGGAAAAAGAAAATAAATATCTTTTTATGGGCCGTTTGTGTTATCCAGAAGCTAGCCATCTTTTGCCAAAAACTAGAAACCCTAATTTTTTTTATGACCCATAAATCGGAACATCTATATATATGTATACAACTCCATATAAATAATTTAGTTAATTTTGAGCTTGGCCTCGAGTATATTTTGATATTTTACCAAATTCACTAATCGTGGTCCCGAAGAAAAAGCCATTTCTATGGAAAATTCAAAAAGCATACATGTAATTTGAGTTTAATTACTACAAATTAATGTCCAATTTTTTCCCATATCTTTTTTTGTTTTTTTTTTTTGATAATCAATTTTTTACCATATCAGTTGTATGTGCAGATGAAAAAGAAAATATATATCAGGAAAAAGAAACGAATAAATTAACCACATTACTAATTACAGAAAAGCTGTCTAATATATGTATATAGTAGCCCTTGCTTTGTTAAAAGCACTCTCTTTAACACACACACACACACATATTTGATTATGTATACACTAAGCTTTACATACAGTATAACTATCGTGTTTGAATCTGCATGCGATGTGAATGTTGTATCCCAAAGTATGAATACTAGTGATACTTTTTTTTTAATTTACTTCATTTTTTTTATGGTTAGTATCTTTGAACAGTTAATCAACAAACCGCGTAGGATTATACACCTTTTGCTATCCAAAAAGGAGATTACATCATTGCAGAGCCCTCATATTCCTCTACTCTAAATTGACTAGCAGTACATACTAGTGAGCAGAGATGGAGCGAAGGGGCTGGGGGACGGGTCGTCACCCCTTAAATTTATATCGAGTTAAAATTTATATTTATTATTTTGAAAAATTAATTTGAATTTCACCCCTCTAAATCATAAAAATACCTTTGATATTTAAAAAAAAAGGTTAACATCACCCATCCAAACCATAAGTGAGACTTGTTTCGGGTGTCACTACAAATATATATACATATAATTATATGAGTGGTAAAAAATTAAGTGATAATATATTGTAATAAATTATGATATCATATATATATTAAGCGATAATGTTATCACTAATAATATTAATAAGGTGATAACAGTTGTCACAGTAGTATATAAGTCAATGGTGATAAGATTAGTATTTTAAGTTTTCACTATTTATTCATAATCATAATATTCAGGAGTGATAACTTAATGACAAAAAACAAATCATCCCTATAATGTGTGATAAGATTTTTCTTATCTTTATGTTATCACTATATGAGTATAACTAATTGTCAGTAGTAATAAATTTAAACACGACGTTATCATTGTTGATATTGCAAGAATTATTTTGCAACAAAATAAATTTTTGTCATTAAATGTATATAATTGAAATTAGTGGCTGTAGTTTAGTGGTTAAAATTCTACGTCGTGGCCATGGAGATTTGGGCTCGAATCCCAGCAGCCACAACAACAAACTCGTCTTTTTTTCTTTTAATTTTTAACAAAAATGTGTATAATTGTTGACAATAATTATATTGTTACTTAGTATATTGTTAATTTTCTTTTTCTTTTTCTTTTTTTTTTAGTGTGTGTGTATAGGTTAATATATATACATATATATGTATATATATATATATATATAGATAGATAGGTATGGCTTGTGGGGCTTTGCATGCAATGATGGCATGTAGAGGGTATAATTGGATGTTACACTTTAAGCTTCTCTTGATAGCAATATAGGGTAGCTAGGGCCAGTTAAATTTATATATATATATATGTGTGTGTGTGTGTGTGTGTGTGTGTGTGTGTGTCTTTCGTGGTACGACCCCTTTTTGGTATTATCATTAACCCCATCATCACTCCCTTCAGCATTAGAGTTTGTCTTAAAAGGTAAAAGACGGAAACGCCCCCACAACCATATGTGCACAAAAATTCAATTGTAATTCCTACGCAACATATATATATATGTGTGTGTGTGTGTTTAAATTGTGTTCCATTATTAGTACAACCTAACTAATTAGTCAAAATTGATTTTTTTTATATGATTAAATCTAATATTTGTTAAGCGGCCATATATTACATATATCTTTATATTGTCACTATTGATGTTTATTAGATGACAATATATATATATATATATATATATATATTTTGCATTGATATTACTCAAGAGTTGGTATTTTAAATTGTCTCTATTTACAATTGATAACATCTTTATTAACACCTTAGTGGCGAAAAGTTTGCAATACTATGACTTGTTATAAATGCTTTTCTTGTTACTAAATTATCATCATAGGGATATCACTTATGGCTAAATTGTGACAATTAAACAAAATTTCATTTATTATTGAACTTGTGAAAAATATTTTTATGATAATATAAGATATTTTTGTCATGACTACATATATAATTAGTATGGTTATAACTTTAATTTTTACTATTTATACTGTCATTCTACTTTTTTTTTTTTCCCCTTTTTTTCCTGTGAGAGAACAAACAGCAAAAGTATTACAGAGAAGTAAGTGTGGAATATATGGTCAATAAAAGTTTTGAGGGACGAGAACATCAATGCATAAAAGTCAGATAGATATGTGTCGAGCTTTTTTTTTTTTTTGTTCTAAAGGTCCGAGGCCTCAATGATCTCTAGTGCTTTTGTGGAATAGAAGATTGCCATGAATCTGTTTCCACTTCTTTCCTCCCTCATCCACACCAATTATATACGCACAATAAAACATACACTCCCCCCTGCTCTAAATATATATCAAATTTTATTACTACAAATATTAGACTTTGTTAAGTTCTAACAGATACATGTATCTCACAAAAAATTTGGTTTAATTACACTTTTAGTCCTGTAAATTAAGTTATTTGATACATTTGGTTTTGTATATTCGCCTTTTACACATTTAGTTTCGTTTGTTTTTAACTTTTGACAATTTTGGTCATGGGATGACAAATTTGGTCATGGACTGACAAATGTAGTCCTTTATGTTTACAATTTTGGTCCTATCTCATTTCTCCGGCCAAATTAATGATTTTCTGGCTACACATGAGTTTCACGTGACTTCTTTAGACCACCTATTACAACACAACTACACATATTTTAACTCACAAGACTAAATGTTTAAAAGAAGTGTAGCCGAAAAATCATTAATTTGGTCGAGAAATGAGGGAGGACAAAAAACGCAAACATAAAGGACTACATTTGTAGAGGTTCAGGACTAAATTTGTCACCACAAGACCAAATTTGTCAAAAATTAAAAACATACGGGACTAAATATGTAAAAGATGAACATACAGGGCCAAATGTGCCAGAGGACCTAAGTTACCGGACTAAAAGTGTAATTAAACTGAAAAATTTTATCCAAATTTAATTTGGTCAAATTCAACAAATTATGTATTTGTCAAATGATTGATTACTCTTTATAAATTATATATCAATCAAATAGAAAGTGTAAAATACAAGAAACTTTTGCCCACACCAAGAGTAATCATGTGACAAGTGTATTAAACTTGTTGTTCGATTGGTGCGGATAGAAGTGTATTAATACTTATTATATGATTGATTAGGTTCGATCAAGTTAGGTCTAAATACTTTTCATGTGATTAAAACTGACTCAGCTAAGCCAAGTCTAAACTAGAATTTCCACTCTCTCACTTATGTATGAAGCTTTTTTTTTATCATTGTTTATTTTAATTTGATTGTTATAATTTGTTGGTTATTTAAATGTGTTTAGATTATTATTCAGTATCTTAATTCGTATGACATTCAATTTTTCCCTTCGAAAAATGAAGGAAAAACCAAAAGAAAGAATGAAAATGGAAAAGGTTCTAATCCCCAGTGAAAACGACTCACTCAGACCCCTTGGGAAAGTAACTACTATTCTGCGACCCCCACCCACCCACCTACCACACCAAAAGTTTAAATAGCTTTAATATACGTTTATCTGGCAAGCCAAGATATATAATTTA
Source organism: Petrea volubilis (assembly GCA_026212405.1). NCBI lineage: Eukaryota > Viridiplantae > Streptophyta > Magnoliopsida > Lamiales > Verbenaceae > Petrea > Petrea volubilis. The sequence continues at coordinate 8,068,850 of CM047870.1, forward strand.
ATATTTGGTTTAATCCCAGTGCTGATATGGAGACACTAGAAATTGGATCAAGGGCAACTTTTATCTTTATTTCTCAAGTTTAATATGGAATCCACAATTTTGCATCTTAATTTCACACTTTGAATTGTGAATTAAATATTTAATTCGTGTGTTAAGATACAACAAAAATGTAGTTATATTGGCAACAGGATGGATTATTCAAGCATACAGTCGATATATACTGGATCACACTATTCATCTTTCTCGGAAAAGGAATAAATTCTTCCTTAGTTGAGAATTAAAGCAAAGATTCTTTTCTCAAAATGTTGAAATTTCTCATGAATATTATTCACTAATTACGGAACCAAGAATTTGATTGAGAGGGCCGAAATTTTTTTGAGATCATTAGTTATTAAAATATATAAATATAAGGGTTATATATAATATTAACATATAAAAGCACAAAAGTTATTATTTATGCGTGTGCAACTAATTAAAAGTATTACAATAAAAAAAAGTGCTAAAATCAAAACAATATATAAAAAAATGATAATGAAAAAAATAACAAAATATTTTCTGTTTCAAAAGAATCAAATATAATAGATAATAAATTACTTTTAAAAAATACTTAACAAAGAATTTTTTAACAATAATCAATAAAATTGACATGAACCCCATATTGATATATAATCAAAACTCAAAAAGTATTAAAATAGATTTTTTTTTCTCTCTCTTTATTCTCATAATTAAAAAATTAATATATTCAACGTTCAAAAAATAACTTTTCTTTTTCTCCACCATCACATTCCCCAAATCATTCCCAATCAAATATGAAATGTCAAATTAATGAGATTCATTCAAGTTCGATAACCCAACAAATAAACTTCAAAACTCATTGAATTTAATATTGAACAACTATCAAGATTCATATCAGCAATCATAAAATTCAAATCTGTACACAAAAATCAATTACAAAAAAAAAAAGAATAAGTAAAGGTATAAATTCTAAAATTAGTACACAATACCGTCTTGTACAGTTGCTTTCGAAGAAAAAGTTGAATACAGTAGTGTTTGTGAGAGAAGAAAAATTCTAATAGGATTTTTGTTATTTTGATTGGGATAGAAAAGAGAAGTAAAATTTAGTAAAATCTTTAATATTTTAATTTTGAAGAGAATAAGGAAAAAGAGAGGAAAGAGAAAGAGAGATAATTTAATTATTATGACAAATGAGATTAGATAAAAATAAATCACCAAAAATAAAATAGAGTAGAGAAAATTAAAACTTTTATCATATAACATATATAAAAGTCTTTTTTTTTATTTTGAAATTCTAATAAATATGTATATAATAAAAATAAATTTTTAAAAAATTGAAGGTGGCGACCGCCACCACCAGCCCCCCTTGGCTCCGTCACTGCTAATTAACCTCAGTATATTTAGTAGAGGTTTAATTTCGTCTTAATTAAATTTCCAAGAGGAAAAAAAAGTGCCCTAAATTATATTAACTATATACTATTAATTTCGTTTAATTTTAAGGTGCTTTACATCTGGCACATTCAAGACTAGGGTTATCAATGGAGCGGAATTTAGTCTGAGTCCAATCTGAATTTTAGCATATTCGATCGATTAAGATATCCAACGGATCAGATTCGATAATAAATATCCGTAATCCAAAGTAAATGGATTGAATGTGGAATCAAGTAATACGATCCGTTAAAAATTCGAATCTGAATTTTTGTAATATATTTTATTAAATTAATACATTATATATAATATAATAGTAGTAAAAATACTTTAATAGAACGTAATATGTATGCCATTATAATTAATAATATACTATTTATTATTATTCAATGTATTTTTTTAACAAAACATTGTATAATTTTCATACATATTCTAAAATATTTTTTCTACTTTCTTTAATTTTATTTTTAACTATAAATTCTTCAATGTTATTTATTGAAATCGGATCGTATCAGATCTGTTTATCGAATCTCGAATCTATTTCGAATTCGGATTCGGAATTGGAATAATAGATGAAGATCCTATAGGATTTCGAGCTGAATTCGAATCACATTGATTTGGTCCAAATCCGACCCGTTAACAACTATATCCGAGACCATTGGTGAGAAAAAGCATGCATATTTTAATTAATTAATTAAAAACTTATAGTAATTAAATAGGAAAGGCTGGAGTAATTAGTTAATGTAGACTATAGATCACGTTAGACTAGCTGTCCCATTATAAAAGCATATGCATTCAAAAGTTGAGGTTTAACTTTTAGTTCATTTTGTTTTTAAACCATAAATAAATTATTAGTCGCAAAAGCGGGGTAGATTGGACATTGGGGCCTGTTTGCTTAAATTTTAAGCATCTCAAATATGCTCCTTTTCCGAATTTATGCCTAAAATTGAATATATTCCTTCTAAGGTGAATAGGTGGGACCTTATCCCTCCACGAACGCCCCCAACTTTTTTACCACCACTGTTCCTCTTTATTAACTTTCCGTTAGTTATATATGATAACTATGTGATTTGTTTTTAATTAAAAAAATGGCCATTTAAATTTTTTTTCCTATACTGTGTCCAAATAATGTCAATAAACAGAGGCAAACTTGGAATATGAAGGCAAAATTGTTCTCTGAAATTTGATTTAACAAATGCCTTATCCTGAAATTGGTATTAAAGATACTGCTTCGATCTAAATTTATAGAAGCACTGAAAATATGCGCGCATGTTTTTGTGGAACAATCTGTATTATGATTGGAAAAAAGAGAAAACAAATCTCTTTTTGAGCATACATCTATAATATAGGGTGTAGACAAGTAAGTTTTTAAGCGTTGCAGAAATGTTCCTATAAAACTGTAAATTGAGAACTGAGGCAGCTCTCGGGATGACTCGGTTGCAGCGGGGAATCAGATTCGTCCAGGGACCATCTATCTCATTTTGAAGGCATTCTTTGAGGGACTTTTTTTTTTATCTCAAAAGCCGAAAAACGTGAACCAAATATTTGAAACATTGAGGGCGAAATGCACGCGTTTGCACATACAAATCGCTTAAATTTCTACTACACAACTAAATGAGCCCAAAGTTATTAAACAACACGATTTAAGAAATATGCCCAAGATTTAGAAACAGAGAATGTTTAGTAATAGGATTGCAATTATTTTGTTCGCATCTGACCCCATATTCTGATAATTTTTTCCTATATTTTTCCGCTGGATATTGAAAATTCAGTAGTTTTAAATAGGTATGAAAAAATCATCAAAAGCCCATGGGCGGAGGATGAGGAGGAGGAGGAGGAGGAGGAGGAGGGGGGGTGGGGTAGAGAGAGAGAGAGAGAGAGAGAGAGAGAGTACTTTGTTTTCAAAATTCATACAATAAAACAAGGGTACAACATAAAGCATTCGTCTCCTGGGAATAGTACAAATAGGCACTTATTTAGATACTAATGGAGCATGGATCTTTTCACGACTCGTCTATTGTACAAGAATGTCGCCAAATCCGATGTGATTTATTCTTGGGGCTTGAAAATGTCACACCACACCAACCTTACCTGCTTTGATAAACTAACAAGTTATTCATTTGTTTATACTTTATATTTTTTTTCTCTTTTTTTTTATGATCAAATTTAAGAAGCTTTGCATCACAAGCGCAAGAGAAGGAGTGCAAACCTTAAATTTCAGCTCAGCTCATATTTCCCATGCATATATATTTAATCTACAAGGAAATGATATCATGCGTCAGAGCAATATAAGATACAGAAAACTTTTTAACTTCCAAATTTTCTAATTCGTAAAGCGTCATCCATATTTTGACAGTACAGAATTGCGAGGGATTGATAACACATGAGCCAAGGGCATGAGCACTAGTTAAGACAGCAATCTGGCAAGCCAAGGGTACATAATTCTTGAAGGGATGTAGACCGTAGAATATTGACAATTTAGAAGACGAGATATTCAAGATTATTTTGCTCAGATAACCTCGATGGTTATCAATTATAAATACCAAATAGAGAGATTTTCAAAATGCAGGTAGGAAGTTCGCATGATCTATGGCATCATAAGCTGTTTTTCTTCCTTTTTTATTTTTTTCCTCACCCACACCCACCCACACCCACGCAGAGAGAGACAGAGAGAATCTGAATATACGTACTTCCAGGTATTCATCCATCCCATATTTTGATCCTTCACGACCAAGACCAGATTGTTTCACACCACCGAATGGAGCCACCTACGTTAAGAACAGGATTAGTGAAAGATGTAACATCTGTTATCTATCTACATCTACTGAAAATACAAATAAGATCAACCTCAGTTGAAATTAATCCTTCGTTAACTCCCACTAATCCATAGTCAAGAGCTTCAGAGACACGCCAAGAACGCTGGATACTCTGTGTAAAGATATATGCAGCCAGACCTACAAAACACGTATGAAATTTATAATAGGAACAAGACATCATTATGGCATTAGTTCCATTCAGCATTTACCATATTCTAAGAACTGAATAAGTTCTTTATCTTAGGTCTACATGTAGGATCACAAGGGTGACAACTTTCTGGAGCAATTAATACAAGGAATACAAGGTTGTATATGAAAAATTGCCATCCAGAATACCTGCATTGGTGTCGTTGGCCATGCTGATAGCTTCTTCCTCGGTCTTAAATTTCAGAAGTGGTGCAACTGGCCCAAAGATTTCCTGCCTAGTGTGAGAAACCACAGTGGTAGATTAACTACAGAAACAGTTAAAAGTACAAATGTGGCACTGTCTAGATTATAAGAAGCTCAAGTGTTTAATCATGAAGATCTTAGTTACAGGACATTCATCAGAGAGAGGAGATGAGTGCTTTGTTTCTACCAACCAAACATGTACGGTCAATAGGGACAATAGGAAAGAGCACACAAACAAGACCAGTTATATATTTCCATTGGATGTACATATCAGAAATCACTCTACAGAAAGTAATCTTTGTCGTGCATCCACCACATTAAGGACTACCCCTAACTCACACAACCTCAAGAAATGAAGAAATAACACCGAATTCCCAGGACATCAAGTTCATTCCAGAAATTGAAGGTGTCTAATGCTTGAAACTAGAAGTTTTCAGCAGATCATGGATTAGAACCAAATGTGGCAGCTATCTGTACAACAGATAACATGAAGAAAACATGGGATAAATTTTAACATAAACTAATCCATAGGTAAAACAAAGCAATGGATCGAATCATCACACAATAGCCACTCCAGATGATGAAATTCTCCATTTCTGAATCTCCTAAGACATATACAAGGCTATGTAACCATAAAACCATAATTTATAGTATGAAATTCATCAGGCTTTTAGAGTTACCTTGATATAAGCATATCATTCTTGACATCAGCTATCACCGTAGGCTCATAGAATGTCATTCCAAGGCTGTGTCTCTTGCCGCCAATAAGGACTTTAGCTCCCTAGAACCATAAAGTTAATTTGTTGGTGCTAGTATGACCAATTAATATTTAATACAACATCATGTCCTCTTTACTTACCTTCTGATACCTGGACCTAAAGGTGTCCTAGAATTCAACGCCTGATCAGCTAATAACATAATTCTTACTTTAAGAGTCTGTAATTCATAGAAGAGGACCAATAGGAGAACTCGTTTCTAGATTTTCTAAAACTTAAGCATATTTGTCCATTGGTCATGTGAATTTTAAACAAGTGTATTGTCAGGTCTCTATCATCCTTGCTGACTGAAATATTTCCTCTTATTTGATCAATTCCAACCTCAGTAACATAACTCGTAAAATAATGTTATTCATCACTGACGAGGCATTGATTATAGCAGAGTTATAATTTCATAAAGACAACAAACAAACCTTTGAGGTGGCATCTTGCAGAAATGATTCAACCTGTACACAATTCTAAGAGGGTCAATTAAACTATACTGAGGCATCATGTAACAGCAAATGGGAAAGTAAAACGGAAAACCAACCTTGTGGACTGCAGCATCATTGATTAGAGGGCCCTGCACGAAATATCAAAAATAGAAGCCAAGATATATAATTTGGGTAATAATTTTCGAAGTCGCCACCCAAGGGGCAACTGTGAACAATTACATAAAATGTATGGGATATGACAACAAAGTCATAATTCAAAGACCAAACAGTCAGTAAAGTTTGTAACTACTACAGAAAAGTGAGCTGTTGAATACCTGTACCACACCTTCACCAAAGCCATTCCCAACTTTCATATTCCCAACAGCACTTGCAAAGGCTTTTGCAAACTTGTCATATATCCCTACAACAGTGGATCAAGAAACAATAAATTTAAAATTAAAATTAAAAATCAAAAATAGAGAAAATGGTGCTCCTGATTGATGATACAACAGGAAAGGTAAAAACATAATCAATACATGGGGAGTGAAAACAGTTAAAAGGACAGAAAGAAATGAAAGAAGGAGGTGGAATACACTCAACATAGCAAACATATAATGCTTTACCTTGGTTTTAAACTATGAGTTCACAAAAGTCCGTCGTGCACTGATTAAAGTATGATGTGAACTATTTGTCCACGCTATTAATTCATTTTCATATTTTCATTGATAAAGATATCATTTCCTAACAGTCACATATATGTACAATCAATTAAGATAAAGTATAGAAGCTACAATTCTCAGGGTTTACCAAATACCTTCTTGGACAAGTACTCTGTTTGCACATACACATGTTTGCCCACTGTTACGGAATTTAGTTGCCAGCTGCAATTGCATAAATATAATCGTAAGAAGGTCCCTCGAACGGAGATGAAATAATCTAACAATAGAAATAAGTCAATCAGCAAATGCACTACAGCTGAGGTACTTAAGTCAATGCAATCAGTAATATCCAATAAAGCTAAGACACTTTCAGCAACATATGTCTAGAAATAATTCTAGATATTTCATTTATGGCAGGGAAGAACATATGTTATATATTTATGCCAATGATGTAAACTGGTACGGCAATTAGACCAATCAAGTTCACTGTCAACACACGTTCTCCCATAGCATAAACAAATAAAGAAAAGTTTCCAGACCAAACTTCAAATCGACTGGAGATCAATTTTAAGTTGATGAAAGGTTACCATATGCATACAGTTCAATTGCCTACTTCGAATATCAAATGGCAACTCTGCTTCAATTTAAGCCAAGTAAACTGCTCCAGGACATTTATATTTCTCCAATAAAAGTCAACATTGGAAGACTGTAATAGGTTACAGGCAAAAGAACAGGGCAGAACATAGACTTATTACAACATTTTAGCATCTGCAATCCCGCGAGCTACATATGCTTTTTTCTAGACGAAGGTCATGAGAAACAATTGGAAACAAATGCTAGTTGTCTCCATGTTCAGCTCAGCATTTCAAGGCTGATTTGAAACACACACCACTTCATAGTTGCCCCAACATTACCCGCATACACATTAATCAGAAAATGAGATCGCACTTACAGCTCCTTTCAGAGCTACGTCAAGATCTGCATCATCAAATATTATGCAGGGTGCATTACCACCAAGTTCAAGGGACACCTACACGAGAGAATTTGAAATAAGATAGTGACAACATTAATGGTGCTCAGGATGCAGGGCATCTTCATCACCTACCTTTTTTACAGTCCCCGCGGAACCTGCCATCAATTTTTTTCCAACAGCTGTTGAGCCTGTGAATGTGATCTTTCTTACCTAAATAAGTTTTTGAAACATTAAAGTTCATCCATTCTAGTCTACAAAATTTTATACAATCATCTCTTAAAGTTAAGCGTGAAACACCTGGGGACTTGCAAGTAAAGTATCTCCAATATCAGATGCATTTCCCATTACAACGTTTATTGCACCCTGTCTTGCGGAAAACCATCAGAATCAGAATCAGAATCAGAATCAGATATACTATTGTCAGAAAAGGTAGTAAATAAGGATCTTAAGTTTTGTCTAATTTAGAAATTCAATCGACAGCCCAAAGCAATAAAGAAATGTGCAGACTAAATGTATCCTAGTTCAGATTAAATTGAGTCCTTTTAAGAATGACATGTTCTCTAGCATCCCAAATATGATCTTATACAATCTGTCCAAGCCACTCCCATCTTTTACCTTCAACAAAAAGAGACATCAGGCTGTAGCTATCCCTGTTACCTCTTTGATATTATTACATCATTAGTCAATCTCCTCCTGTGCTTTAGTTGTGTTTTGGTAGCTAGCAAGCTTGCTAGTAAATCCCAAAATTTATGATGCATACATAGTTCTCTTGTAAAAGATTGCACTATTGTACAGATAAATCATCTGATAGTTCCCTTCTGAAACCCTATACAGCTATGTTGTCAGATAAAGTATCTAAGTTATTGATTACTATTGACTTGTTTCACTTTTCTGAAATCAACAACTTTAGACGTAGAGAATGGAACAGGATACTAATGCCAATTTACAACCGAGTACATGTATCTATGTAGTCTTAATGGCCTAGAATCAGTGTTACCGGTGGTATCCCAGCTTGAATGGAGAGTTCAGCTGCTGCTAATGCAGTCAATGGAGTCAGTTCCGAGGGCTTTACAACAACAGTGCATCCACAAGCAAGGGCAGGGGCAACCTAGTGCCAGGATAAACAAACCACTATTTATACAATACCAATGCAGCTCTCTACCACGTGAAACAGAATTAGATATGACTAAAATATTGAATGGATTGCTGCCCACCTTGCGTGTAATCATGGCCAACGGAAAATTCCAGGGTGTAATTGCCCCAACAACACCAACTGGCTGCAACAGAACTATCATCAATATTAGTATAGGACTACAAGATAGCAATAATATCCAGTATGCTTAAACCTATTAACCAATACAAGGACAATCAACTAGTAATTTCATTTGCAGAAAAAGGTTAAGAGGAGAGCAAACAGTACACAGATCATACAAAAGGACAGATAAGGTTGGAGACTAATTTCTGTACTATTTAGAGACTGCACTAATGATCTCATACTGTACAGGTGACCAAATGGATAAGAAAGTGAAGAAACTTTATTTCAATTTTCCTTTCAAAAATAAAACTTAATATTTTAGCATGTTATAAGTGTTACTATTACAGAAATTTACACTGAGGGCCCCTAAGGTTTGGTCTACATACAAAAAATCCCTCTTTTTGAAATCACCATTACCCAGTGAGATTTGAGTCCTTACAAACATCCTAATGAAATGCATAAACAGACATAAACGTCCCTCAGTACCGTTCACAAAGAAATGAGGAACCAAACTAAATGAAGTACCATTCCCAAATTACCATATGGGGGTATATGTGAAGTTTTAATATTATAAGGACATGTTATATGATATACAAACATATTCTTTGACATTTTTACCCTTGTTTGTCAAGGATATCTATGGCAATTTCACATTTTACAGTTGAGCATATATGGAGGTAATTGTAACATTTATATAATATATTAAGTAAGCAATGTATTGTGGTGATAACGTGCAGGAGCTTCATACAATTTTATATCGTAGAAGGGATATGTTGCAGCATATGAATTGCTGATTTTCACTTTATTTTAGCATAGCAATTATGTTTTAGGGAAGTTCAATATTATTCTTATTCTCTAATCACATGTACCTAGTTTTATTCTTTTTCTTCTTTTATATACCAAGATTATATGTATTATTTCGTGAGGTTCAACAATATGTAAGAGGACCAAGTTAGAGTTCAACTTTGGCGGGCAAAATTTCACCTGCTTTAAAACGAATAAACGACGATCTGGTAATGTTGCTGGGATGATATCACCATAAATTCGTTTAGCCTCTTCTGCATAGAACTCTATAAAACTTGCTCCATAACCAACCTGTTAATTGCATGCTCATAAATGCTCCATGAAATAAAAGGAGAGCAAAACGCTATTACTTTTATAGCAAAGATGGAGAATATCTGGTACCTCACCAATGGCCTTCTTTCAGAGGTTTTCCCTGTTCTAAGGTCATAAGTTGTACCAAGCTCTTCTTTGTGAGACATTATCAAATCATACCATTTTCTTAACATGTTTGCTCCGTTCAGCAGCAGTTAGCTTGCTCCAAGCTTCAAAAGTTGATGGGTAAGGTAAATCAAATTACAGAGTTATTGGTTCCACAAAATAAAATAAAAAGAAAAATGCAAATGCAAACAGAAGAGTGAAGACTACAATATTAGCACAAATCTAGCAGTTAAATTGACTAGTGCAAGGTATAACTCTATCCTTTAGCTATTCTATTTTACATCAACTCCAAGCTGCCATTTGAAGTAAGGCTATATAAAACAATTGAAATCTCCAGACAAAGTTGGCAAGCACCATCCACAATTGACATAGTATCCAACATATCAATATAATCAAGCAAAAAAACTGAAAAGAAAAAAGGGGGAAAAAATTCACGGAGAACAGTACTAGGAAGAGTTCAATAGGTCTTCTTCACTTTTGTTTCAACTCAGTAAGACTAGATAATGTATTATATGGTCGTACAATAAGAAGTAGGACAATCTACTATTTTCATTCAAGTAGCAAGCCAAAAGATGAGAGCAAAACAGAACAGAATACCAACTAGCTTGAACAAACTTACAACTAAATGCATCTTGAGCTGAAGCAATCGCATCATTCGTCTCCCTTGCACCCATGCATGAAACATTTGTTATAACATCACCTGTTGCAGGATTGATAACCTGACATAAACAAGTAATAGCATCACTTCACTATTGCTCAGGAAAACACTTCCTCACAAGTTTGATGCGCACAGAGACTCCTAACCTCAATAGTCTTCCCATCATATGCATCAATCCACTTCCCGCCTATAAAACCCTGACTCCGTATAAACCCCGCACTGTTTAGACGAGCAGCAACAGTCTGTGCGTCCGTACTCATCTGCCATAGTCAAAATCTCTCGTCGTTATCATGTCAAAAAAATTCAACTGAGCAACACAATTTACAACACTAGCGAAACAGGATATTATACTATTCAAATTCGCATAAAATCCTCGCGCAAGAATCAGATTCGAAGAATTATAAGCGATTTCGCCCATAGATTAAATGGAACTGAACCCAAAAACAACCGCGCACACACTTTCTCAGCTCAAAATTACTTGTCAAGCTCACAGCTCCAAACAACCATATCAATCACTCTCAGTCACTCACCTTAACAAGTTTAAACCCCAAAAACAATGATCTATCTACATAAACAATAAAAATGCTTACAATCGCGGATATATGACAACAAACCAGAGCAGATGCGAATGAAGGAGAGTATATCGAGAGTACCTGATGAGCAAATATAGCAGCAGCAGAGATTACGCGTGGTGGTCGAGAGGATGCGGAGACGCGAGGAGAGAGATAGCTGATCGAGCAGCGGCTCAACGCCATGCCTATGCGTGTCAACCCCATTTGATTCGCAAGTGTCCACTGTCCACCCTTTCTTCCGTCCAATGATTAAAAATTGGGACGAATTTTGCTTTTTTTTTCTTATAATTAAAATTGGGACAATTGATTTTTCCCATATAAAATGCTCTGGTGTGCTTCAACTAAAATAATAGGTCCGAGTCATACGACTTTGTTTCTTTCCTGAATTTCCTTTAATTGTGTGAGTTGTTAACCAAGACAGCACAAATTGCGCCCTCTCAATGGGCTTTCTGTATTCTCAATGTTGGAAATGGAAATTCATGCGCAACGAATTGTTACGGCTTTGTTAAATAAGAGTTGTAAATAATACAAATTAATTTTATATGTAGTTTTTGAAAAACATAAGTATCCATTATATTCATTTTTGAATTAGTGATTTATGTATTAACAAACAAGCTTAGTCTGTGAACATTGTTGGGCCGACGATGTTGGATTCTTTATTGGACCATGAACGAGGATATGGTAGATTCTAATTATCCAATTCAATGAAAGGTCGATGTCTTATCAATCAGCCCAATCCGTCCGATATTCACCCAAATATAATGGCCTCTTTTGATTGGATGAATCAGATAAATTTGTACTTAGTGTTGATTTTGTTAATGGGTTGAATAATTGTAAACTTGTAATTGGGTTATCATATTTGATTGGATAGATTTGATCTGCCTTTGATTTTTTACATGTATTGTGAAACGTGTTTGGTATTGTGGATTAGTATGTATTATTAGTAAAATTACAGTTATGCCCAATTTTTATGATTGTTAAGGACAAAATTGGTTGTCATGATTAATACAAGGGACATTTTAGCAATTGTGCACTTAAAAATTTCAATCATAATTTCAACTTCCTCTGTAACATTCTTTCCCCTACTACTGAATTCAATATTTAAGCATGAGCCCAGTCCATGAATGCATAGATTACGGCTACATAGTGCATAAAAAAAACCACAAATCAAACATTAAATTTGAATTGGACTACTTACTGTATTACAACGTAATACATGAAACCAAAAGAGGCCATGATTGGATATATTTATATATATATAACATATGTGCATTTGAACTTTTTTTCTTTACTAAATTAAAAAGTTTTATATCACTTTTATATACATATCATCCATCCTACGATATAGGATGGAATACACCAATTTTTATACACACACACATGAAACTAAATTAAGAATAATACTCACATTCTAAAATATTTAAAAATATAAATTTCTTAACAGCATTAAACATAAATAATGTCCAGAGTATAAGATATTAAATATAAGAACCTTTTTTTTTTGATAAATTAAATATACGAACTTCTCTAAGCTTGAAAATTTAAAAATAAATAAATTAATTTATTGAGCTGGTCGAGTTATTCAGATTTAGTTAAGTGATCCAAACAATATTTTTTGCGTTTTTGGCTGGTTGGCTCAGAATTCAGCTCGATTTATCTAAAGAATTTCGAATTAAGAATGGAACGAATTATTCTTCCCAAACTTACAAGTCCCACGCGTTGGTGTTGAATTTTCATATTTGATCAAAATTTTTGACCTTTATCGTATTTCTTCTAGACATAGGCTTAATAATCAAATCATACGAATTCAATGTCCCGCATTTTTAATCAGTACTTTTTCATTCGCAATGACCAAATTTACTTTCACATTTAAGTATATTCTATATATTTTATACTTCATTTGGTTTGGTACTTCTTTTCTAAATTGTTGACAACGATTTTTTATTTTTTTTCAAGTTCTCTCAAAAATTGTGAGATGGATGGTTTAAACCAGTACTTTTAATTATTATTTTAAAAAAAATACCAAAATTGATTAAAAAAATTATTATTCAAATTTCGATGAGTTAAACAGGATTTATTATATTCAAAGGGGAAAAAAAGTATACAAATTACTTATTCATATAGGTTCGTGGCTAATTGTGAGCCCGTTTGGATGGATTTTTTTCAGAGAAAAAACACTTATTTTTTGAAAAAAGACACTTCAAACAAAAAAAAAATTGTGTTTTGATGGGCTTTTAAAAAAAAGCAAAGTCATTTTAGAAGATATCTCAGAGTAGTTTCAAATAATAGCACATTTTAAAATACTTTTAACTACTGTATCCACATACAAAACTGTTTCGCTTAAAAAAAAAGCTCTACATTAAAAAGTACTATTCGAAAAAATACTTTTTTTTAAGCTCATCCAAACGGGTCCCTGTATTGGATGCTTGGTCTAATTTTATTTTGTTCAACTAACAAACATATTTTGTTTTTGTGAATGAGTAACATAGTAAAGTTAAAACATTAAAGATTTGTTTCCACTTAATGAATATAAATCAACTTGTTTACACTAAGACCTATAAAATGACCATTAAGTGAAATTGTTTTTTTTATTGATAAATAATTTAACTTTAGACTCAGTGATGTTGGGCTAAGCCTTATAAGTTTTTCAGAACATTTTATAAAATGTTTGAAAGGTTATAAAAATGCCATAAAGTGTTTGGCACAGAATTTATTTTAGGAGTTTATAATTTTTTTTAAGTAAAGATGTATCAAATTATTTTTTTAAAATCTTACCAGACTCATTTGTTTTCAATCAAATTAATTACAACATTGCTATCAACAACATCTTACAAACTACTACACCCATCTTATTTATCCAAAACCTATAATAACTTATTTTTACAGTTAAAATTCAACATCTTATAAAATATAGAAGCTTATAAGATGTTTAAAATAAATTCAGCTAAACATCATTACAAGGAAAAGCAATATTAGTGACAAAATATAAAAATTGTCACCAATATATTTATTAAGTTATAATACTTTATATTTTGTAACTTAGTTAATTCATATAGTGACAACAATTTAATAACAAATTATTTATAATATAAATTAATAAAATTTAAATTCATAATTAAGAAATATATATTTTTTATTTTACATAAGCACCGAGTATGTCCACTAACTAATTTATATAAAATAACTTGTTATTCCATAAATGTTTTTCTCCAAGGAGATTGTCAGAACCTAGTTGCTCCTTTACCATCTCAAAATCTTGTTTTTTCGACTCTCAATATTGCAAGATGATAGGGGAATGTAATTTTCTTATTCACTTGTGTTTGTTTTGTTAGTAAGTCACACCAGCAAAACAATAGCACAGAAATATCCCTGATTTTGCTCATCCTTTTGTTATGTTGGACCATATTTCGGGTTGAATAAAACTATTTCACTTTCCTTCATTAAAAAGAAAAAGAAACCTGACTTAACTAACAACCTTTTTTGGCCTAATGAATACATGCTCCGTCTTAAAAGGTGTAGGGAGTGTAATGCTAGAGTTCAAATTCTTAGTAGGTGTACATACATGATAATAATGTATGCATTATAAAAAAAAAGATATATTCAATTGTACGATTTTATAATTATTTAAAGTAATTTATTTATACAAATAAAAACAAAAGTTTGAAACAATAATGCAATAATGCAGAATCAAACTGTATTATATATATATATGCATATAGTTTTTATATTGCTTAAAGAACAAGTTTCTTAAGATAGAAGATCATGTATATAAATAGAATATTTATGAGTAATATCGCCAAAAAGTGGTGAAAATGGTTTCTATTATAGATTTTTGGATACTTATACGGCCTAATATGATATTGATTTATGGTCCTTTAGTTGCTGGCTAAGCAAGTATCAATTATGAGAGGTAATGGGCCAAATAAATAAATATATATATATATATATACTTAATAATTCCCTACATCAATTAATAATTTCCAAATATATCAGAGAAATATTATGATATCCTAATAAAGAAGTGATAAAGTATAAATAATCATATATATAATTTAAAGAAACCAAGTTACTCCTAATCCAAGCATAAAGTTGAATAATTAAATACGCGAATCCATTGCGTCGGCTCCAACCGGACCGGGTCAGAACCGGTGACACAGAGAAAACGTGATCAAAGGCCGAAGCAGCAAATATTTGACTAATTCTTCTCCATTGCCACCTTTACCCCTGTAGTCAACTTCCCAGGTTCCTAACCCCTTCCTTCTTCCTTCTACCTTCTAGACTCTAGAGAGAGAAAGTCGAGAGAGAGAGAGAGAGAGGACTGTTCGCGCCTGCCGTCCTTATTTAGTTATTTAATTGTAGCAAGAAAAAACGCCCCTCAGAATTTTCCCGTTGAGTTAGTTTTTTTTTTCCTTTTGGGTCCCTGGTGAAAATAACGAAGGCAAGAAATTTCAAAGTCAAATAAGAACGAGTGAGAGGAAATAGAAGAGCTTCCCCCACCCATCTTAACCTGTCTATTATACCAAACCCACCACAATCATCTTCTTTAGAACTCCTTTTTTTGATAAATAACAATTTTCTAACCTTTGAGGTTCTTGAATTCCAATATTTGGTTAAATCTGCGTTTTCGTCTTTGGTTTCAAAATATTAGCATCCCTTTTGGGGTTGAAGACTTGAAGTTCGAGGAGCGGGAGAGAAAAAGAAAAAAAACAAATTTCCGGTGAAGTGATGAACTCGAGTACTCCGTCTTCGAGTGCTGGAGGACCTGGATCGGCCGATCCCACAACGCCTAGAAGGAATTCCAAGAGACCCAAGTGTAATTTTCTTTACCTTTGCTGACTTGTTTTTGAGTTTTTTTTCTGAAAAACATTCATGTTCTTGACTTCTTTTTTTTTTATGTATTTTATTTTATTTTATATTTTCACGTTATTGTTGTTTCCGGTATGAATTTTATGTTTTTGGCTTGAAGTGGTGTCGGATATGGTTTAGTTGTCTGTTCAAAGATTGGTCTTCAATACAGAGAATTCAAGGGAATGAGGTGCTTGTAATGAGCAAAATTTACTAATTACAGAAGATTCCTGAAACTAGTCATGATGTATATTTGCGAGGACCACTTCATTCAATATAATGCTCATACATTGTATATTTAATCTAAACAAAGTGAAGTCTAAGAATTTAAATTTTGGAAAGCTGACGATTTTTGTTTGAAGACCTGATTATAGGTAGGAGCTTGCAGGCATGAATTGTTTGACGGGATATTAGAAGATAAGGGAAACGATTGATTGCCATCACATGATGATTGTTTTTCTTTTAGGATCATTTGCAATAGAATGATTTAGATATTGAGTTTATTTGCTGTGTGGTTTGAAGAAATACAAATAGCAGTGGATACTTAATCTGAAATTAGGCAAAATTCTTCCCCTTTCCTTATTTTCCTTAAAGAAATGGCTCTTGGCTTGAGGGAATTACAATCAACATAGTGAGAATGAAATACAAGGAAATGTGCTACCTTGATCCGTATAGTATGGATACACTCATTTTTTTTTTTCTCTCTTTCTTTCCAACTTTTCATGTTATTTCCTCAGGATTGTAAATGCTACTGCAAGGTTGAACTTTTGGTAGCGATTCTCCCATTTCTTTTTGTCTCTGAGTTTTCCATGTAGATTGAACACTCACCAAGATTATTTAGGAATTAACGTTTTAAGGGGAAGCTGACTTCATATATAATCTTCAAACAAAGGGATGTAGCTTACATGGATGGGGTCAGCTACAAATTTATCCCTTTTCTTTGCCTTATATTTTGTTTCCACTCGAAGACTTAATGTTATTCACTGTACTCTTAAGAAAATGTTCTTAGAGAATCTCTATATTAGGGAAAATATTCCTGAATGTGATGTATGCTGCCCTCTTAAATGTTTTTGATTTACAAAAGAGAGCGAGCGAGTTGCCAACTCAAATAAGGTCAGGCCATTAGATACCGTTGCCATCTTCTGAAAGAGAGTGAGCCAGTTGCCAACTCCAGATAGATGCATTGTTTGACCTTTTAATATATACTCAATTTAAAGATATGGTGTTTGATAATATGTTGATCATTTTTGTGAAACCAGGTAAATTCCTAAATGTGAAGCAAGAGCTGTCACGGCATCTATGAAGTTCATAAAAAGTTAATCTTAGACGCAGAAAGTGTTTCGTTTTGTGAGCTGGGATTTTGTTTTTCTGATGTTGACTGCTTAACTTATGATTGCTTTTTTTTTTTTTTTTTTAATCTGTAGATTGAATATTGTTGATCAATATCCCTTTTATTTCTTTCATTTTCCCCCTTCAAATGTGTGTGTTGGCCATTTCTTGAAACTATTTTCCTGTATGAATTCGGATCCATGATAGGATTGTTTTTCAGAAATTAATTTGGTTTTTCTTTTAATTATGTTCTTCAGATTCAAGGTTTACACAACAGGAGCTTCCTGCATGCAAACCTATTCTTACTCCTAAATGGGTAAATATTTGAAGTTTTTGGACATTCCTTTAGTGCCGTAAATTTAGTGAATTTTTTCTGGTATATGATTTTGCTTCGTCTTATGTATTCTTTGGCGCAGGTGATTTCGACATTCTTGCTTGTTAGCATTGTCTTCATTCCCATTGGAGTTGTCTCCTTGTTTGCTTCTCGAGATGTACACTTCAAGTTGATTCTAATTTATTTTTATCACTCTATCCATTCCTATATCAAGTGATTTATTGATTGAAAGTCCTTTTCTCGTGACCAGGTTGTTGAAATTGTCGATAGATATGACACTGAATGCATTCCTTTAGATTCGAGAAATAACAAGGTTGGGTTTATCCAAAGCTCTCTAGACAAAAACTGCACTAGACGTCTTACGGTTAGTCTCCATTCAGCATTTTCTGATTAGATCCATGGCTGTTGCATCTCATCGTAGTGGTGGCTGTTGTGTCTAGGAAATATAAGAAATTTTTATTGACTAATGGTTTGATAATATCAGGTTACGAAACGTATGAAGCAGCCAATTTATGTGTATTACCAGCTCGACAATTTCTATCAAAATCATCGCAGGTAATTTGATGTAATTTCCTTTTTTTTTTTTTACCAATTTTGTGGCTACATTTATCTTGTTTGATTATTATGCTTATGACCTTGCGTTTCCTTTTTGGCTCAATTGGTTTATTAGACAGCGACTGATATGATTGATGTATGAAAGAGGATTATCCTGTTAATGATTAAACTTGCAAAGATTATTTATGTTCGGTGTCTAGGATTAGCCGATGGTATATTTAAAGTAAGTTATATGGTTTGTTTTACTACTTTGACCTTGAGATCTTTCACTTTCCACCCAACAAGACAATTTTTATTGAAATTAGTTGTGACCAATTGTTATTAAAATTTTGAACTAGCAATTATATCATTTATTTTAACATAATAATAATAATAATAATGACTAAAATTTTTACAATCAAAAATCGAAACATGTGTAGAAAAACTATATCTTTTTGGGCGCTTGTCATGGTCTCCTCAATTAGTCTTAAAAAATCTCTAAAGTTTCACTTTGTTAATATAAAAGTTGTCGACAAAGAACTTTTGTTATTAACTTTCACAATATTTTTCTACTTAAAAGTTTACATTACACAGATAAAAATTGCATCTATATGTGTATTCGTATTTATAATATCTATAGAATTATATGTGTAACCACACACACAGACATATGTTCATAAGTATACAGCTCCACCAGGTATGGAGCCAGAGTCCCAAAAATGAGGTTTCTGGGTCCATCCCTAAGCTCCACAGATATATGTGATTAAAACAATAACCTGTCATACATGTATACAACATGTATACAGTTAAATTTGATATTTATTCAATGGAAGTGTATTTACATAATTATTATTTATAAGCCAGCTGCTATTGAAATAATTATTTGTTTTGCTATAGTAGAGAATCAATCTACTTAGAGCCCGTTTGGATGGGCTTTTTTTCAAGAAGAAACACTTATTTTTTGAAAAACAACACTTCGGGAAAAAAAATTGCGTTTGGATGGGCTTTTAAAAAAAAAATGCAGAAGCCAAAAAAAATAAATAAATAAAAGAAGGCTTTTTTCAGAAGTTACCTCACAGTAGCTTTAAATAAAAACACCTTGTAAAGTACTTTTAATTACTGTATCCGAACACAAAAATTGCTTGGCTCTAAAAAAAAGCTCTGCTATAAAAAACACAACTCGAGAAGCACTTTTTTTTTAAGCCCATCCAAACGGGCCCTTAATCTTTTAGCTTATTTATCATACTTTGATAATTTATTTTAATTACTAAACTTTCAGATTTTAACACTTATATGTTATTTAATATTATTTGATTATTATATTGTAAAATTTTTTAGATTTTTATTTTTTAAAATATATTGACTATAATATGTGCTATTTAAACTACAAGACCATTCACATCAACCAATCAATTGTAGTAAGAGAACCATAATTTGAGACCAAAAAGCATAAGATATATCATACAATATGTACGGGAATATTCTGTAGTTATAAATAATGCTTATAATATGTACATAGTAATATTAATAAGTGAATGAAAATTTTATATTCCTATTACTCTATGAACATGCGTTTTGCATTCGATATATTTCAAAATGTTATAACAGTAAATTAAATCTTAATATATTTTCAATGCATATGTTATGCATTATATAATAACTTTTAGCAAGTTTTGGGGCAGTAGTTAGGAATTCCTTCAGTGTAAATGAAACAAGATACTTTTTGGCAATTTTGTAATTTGGATGAAGGAACTGGAGGGCAGGAAGATAATTTGTCTTAAGCTCCAAAACGCTCAATGATACTATATTCTGAGGGTGTGAGGCTGGATACGTAAACCCAAGGTATGAGGATTAAATCTGGGCCCCAAAATAATGTTGGCTTAACTCCATTCAAAATGCTTGACCGAGGGTGACAAAATTGTCTATCACACACATCATCCTAGAACCCAAACGAGCCATTTGGGGATGTGCATTCATAGTTCTTTCATTGGATTGGGTTCTGGGATCTAAGTGCTTTCCGATCGATATGGATTAAACTGGTTGTGCACTTGCCTCTTTTTCTTATATGATAGCAAACACGAATAGTGTTGTTACTTTTGCTCCTCTCAGGTGAAGGTAATTCAGTTCTTGTTGCTTGTTTAGTTAGTTAGGTCGACCTTATCCTTTAATACGCCTTCATGAATTTCTTGATGAATGTCAGATATGTGAAGAGCCGAAGTGATCAGCAGCTGAGAAGTCCTGGAAGTGAGGATGACACAAGCGCCTGTAAACCAGAGGACACCACACCTGATGGGAGGCCGATTGTTCCTTGTGGTCTTATAGCGTGGAGTCTGTTTAATGATACTTATGACTTCACTCGCAATAACCAGCAATTGAGTGTAAACAAGAGAGGCATCTCTTGGAAGAGTGATAGGGACCGAAAATTTGGAAAAAATGTATTCCCCAAGAACTTTCAGAATGGCACTCTAATAGGCGGTGGTAAACTTGATTCTTCAATACCGGTAAGCCTCTGGCCCTATGTACTAATTTGTAACTTGACTTGTATTATAGCAAAAAAGTAGTTTTTCATTCACTTTTAAAAGCAACTATGTCATTGTTGAAAATAATTCATCCATTTTGTTGCTGCTAGAGCGGGGAAGACTAATATAGCCTGATTGAGGACTTCATTCTATAGGTTGCAGTTTCATAAGTGGTGTATGGTTACTGAGCACATTATTAAATACGAGTGCCTTAGGGTACCTAGAAATTCTTCAATTCATTTCATTTTCACTTTATTATTCATAACAGAATATCCTTTGAAGGTGGAAAGAATATCTAAATATTCCATTGGGATGTTTCTGTAGTTGTTGGTTTGAAGTCACTGCCCATTACCATGTTCATCCACTGGTATTCTTAATAACAAGATACCCTGATTTCCATAGATTTCCTTATGCTAAAGATTAACATATTATGTTTGAGTCTTGTACAGAAGCAGCAAGACTACGAAGATGATTTATTTAATTACTAGTAGCTCCTGGTTTCGGGACTTCATCTTTGTCATGAGATACAAATTCATGACTTGTTTTAAACGAAGGCAGTCTTACATATGTCACTTGTCTTGTATTACTTTGAAACAAGATGTTTCAAGATCTTTCCCACTCTTGTGATCGACTTTAATACCAATATATTATCTCACCACTATAATATTTGACAATCTCTCTTGTGAATATGTCCTTCAACAGCTGAGTGAGCAAGAAGGCCTCATTGTTTGGATGCGAACTGCTGCTCTACCAACATTTAGGAAATTGTATGGGAAAATAGAAGTTGATCTTGAGGTTGGTGATGTCATCAATGTGACATTAGGGAACTATTACAATACTTACAGTTTTAGTGGCAAGAAGAAACTAGTTCTTTCTACTACAAGCTGGCTAGGAGGGAAGAATGATTTCGTGGGTATTGCGTATCTCACGGTGGGGGGTTTGTGCTTTTTCTTGGCCATGGTTTTCTCGCTTATCTATCTAATTAAACCAAGGTATGGCCCTTTTACCTTCTATCCCATGAATGTAGTAAGTAGTTTTTTGAAGTTCTTTCAAGGCTCTCCATCATTCTTGGCTCCTTGCATAGTCATTGATTCAAACCATGAGTGCATTAAAATTTGTCGCTTACTTGTGGTAACAGCATCGTTGTATTAACATTGATGTCATCAAACCTGGGCCAACTTTCTCCCACGAGTTTTTTTATAAGTCAGAAATGAAAATACGAAATGTTTCCGGTTGGGAGAGCTCTAATATTAATCGTCTGCTTTCTATCTCAGGCAACTTGGAGATCCGTCTTATTTATCATGGAACCGGAATCCAGGAGGTAACTAATGCTAGCTTATTACTTCTGTTCCGGTGGATATGTAGGCTATGCCTCGCCTCAGGAGCCTACGCCATTGCAGTGGCTACAAGCTTTGCTTCTCTCTATTAGCTTTTAAAAGATGTGTGCATAAAACCTCTACGACGGATGGACTTTCGGTGTATTTTATTAGACTCGAAAAATACGTATCCTTATATATCTTTATTCAAATGAATCAAATTTGTACGAGTTCAGATAAAAATTCCAATGTACCATGTGTATATACACTTCTATTTATCAATTTAGGTTGATGCTATTTTTATTAAGTTGGCTAAGATGCGCTTTTATTTTTTATTTTTATTGAAGGTCTTCTTTCCCGTATGTGCTGGTGTAGTGATTCCTGCCCCCTAGGGGTTAGGCCATTTCGGGCGAGCGACCTTTTATGGCTTTAGCAGAACATTTATTAAATCTGTTTCATATTATTTAAAGGGAAAATTACAATTGGGCCTCCTGAGTTTAGGTTAAATTTAATCGAAACTCAAGGGGTCTAAGTGTAATTTTACCTTATATGAATTTATATTCACACTCATTGAATATTAATGAATACATTAAATGTGAATTTAAAGATCACTTATAAAAGATGAATGCAACGGTTGATGAAAATATATGAACTAAAAATAGCATCGCACAATACATTTTTTCACAAATTATCATATGGCACGGATTCTGCTTGTTATTCATATTATTTGAAATATACAATTATTCCGTCATAGATTAATATTTTCATTTTAGTTTTATATTTAAGATAGAAATAAAATAAATATTTCATGCAATTTGGTTGTCCAACAAATATGTCCAAGTAAACTTGTGTTTTGCGTAATGTTGTATTCTATTCTTCCTATTTTTTTTTTATTGTGTTTTATTCTTACTTTATTATGCAACCTGTTATTTAATTTGAAGAGTTGATTTGGATACTATGTCATGGACAAATCAATGTAAATATATTATTAGATGTTATTTCTATATACCATCAAATTTGAACTCAATATAATTTCTAATATTTAACTGAATCTAATTGATTTTCTATCAGCGATGAAGTTCTAGAATTATACAATAACTAATTTATTTAGTCATTTCATGATACTTTTGGCTTATGATCCAGAACTTGGAACCTGGGAAAATGAAAACAAAAAACAAAAATAAAAAAGGAAAAATGCCTGATATTATTAGCAACATCAACTTATAAAAGGAAGTTTTTTTTTTCTATTAAGAATTATTTGAAATTATATTCAACAACATTATTGTGGTAATTTAAAAATGATGAGAGTTTCATCAGATAATTGATTAATTAACAAGGCTTGTGACAAATGCAACGGCGCTTCAATCCTTTGCACTCCCCATTGGGAAAACCTTCGCTGTCGCATATAATTTTACAATTTTCTTTAGAGAAGCACAATCTTTTGAAATTCAAACTTGGTGAATCACATATTCTGCCCAAGGTCTCTTCTGCAAATTTAATTCTCAACCCCATTGGTTAGTTTCAAATTTATATCAAACCAAGATATCTTTAGTAGGTGGCAATGAACAAATATTTGAAAGTTATGCAATGCATTTAATAATGTAAATGAATATTTTTTTAATATTAAAATGCACAAGAAAATTCACTTTTAATGTTGAAAAGGGCCAAACTGTTGTGCTCAACATGTTTTTTGATTTTAAAATGCGCAAGAAATGTTTATAATACGAAAGGAACCATTATTTAAGTTGGAATTTGCCAAATTTAAGTATATAATGATAAAGTTTACGAATATAGATATATATACATATGTGTATGGATATATATATGTGTGTGTATATATATATGTATATATTTATATGTAATTGGGTTCATGCTTAATAAACAGATGTCTAGTGCTTGAAGTAACAATGTAGCACAAAATAATTTTCATAGTAAGTGCAATTATGTATGCAAATCATAGAAAATGCAACTAATTTTTAGGATATAATTTTGGCTAGAAGCAATTGAAATCAAGATTTTCATAACATCACTTGAAGCTTTGTACATAATTATGTGTAATAATATGTAATGCAGTTCAAAGAGAACACATACGAGATGCAAAAATCAACAGCGAGAAATAGCACGAGAAACACGCTTTGAGTCTTCATAGTTGTCCTTTTTTTCTTGTTCACTCTCCACTGATGAGAGAACATCTAATTAAAATGTGGAATTTATAGATATATGATAATAATACACCGGAAAACTCCTTAATAACAGAAGATTTCTTGTTTACCAAAAGCTAGCCTTAAATTAAGTTTTATTTACTCACAATTTCCCTTTGGAAATACATATTAAATTCTCAGATTTATAATTGACTGTCGAGAATCTTTTATTAAGCAGCTCATACTTTTATAGATTGTTATCCTCGATCCAAACTTAGTTTTTGTCCTATCGTGTTCTTTTAAATAACTTTAAATTAATAAATAATTTTAAGCAGTTGATCATATACCATTATTTTTCTCTAAAAATTTCTTCATTGCATCAAAAAAGTAATGAGATATTTATTTTTTTTATATTTTGAGGTTACTTTCCTGAACAAAAATCTAGATATGAAAAAGAAAATTATTAGTCTATATATTTGATCTATGCATAAATACCGTTATAATAGAATTACTTATAAGATTATATGATAATAACTAATTTGATCATATTTCTAAATTTATAGCTTATGCAACTTAGTTTTAAATATCAATTTTCATTATGCATTTTATGGTCGCTCTATATTAATTTTTATCAATTACCTAATTTAAAAATTAACATCGAATTGGTCGTTAACATTAATGGTATATAAGTCTATCATAAAGATACACACATTGACATATTAAATAATCAAAATGTCAATATCCATCTATTTATTTATGAAAATAAACTCAAAAGTGAAATTCCTAAGTAATTGTTGTATAATTAAATTCTTTTGAAAGTGAAATTGTATCAAAAGGAAAAAAATTCTCCAGAAAGTGAAAGAATAAACCAATAGCGACTCTAATTGTTTTATACTTATATTTCTATTAGTAGAAATTATGGTTGCGACAATATTGACGTAAACACAATATGATTTATAAAAAAAAATTATAATTTAATTATCATTCTATGTATTAATTTAAGTCATGGTACATTGTTAAAATTTTCAATTTTAGTTTTAATTTAATTTTAATTATATTCCTAGTAAAATTATGTTCCCAATGCTATCATTAAAGATTACTTATAAAAGACGAATGCAACGATAGATAAAAATAGATGAACTAAAAAAAAATATCACGCATGTTTCACAAATTACCATATGACACGGGTTTTGTTTGTTCTTTATATTTTAAACACAAAATTATTTTGTCATACCTTAATATTTTCATTTTAGTTTTATTTTATTTTATTTTTTTGGTCATAACTATCCAGTTCCGACTCATTGGCCGATTAATTCGGATCAGGCACTGCAGAGGCCCATTATGAGGACGACCCTCCCAATCCAGTTGCTCCATTCACAACACTAGGATTCGAACTATGGATGTTGCTTAAGGGATCTAGGGACTTATCCTGCTAAACCAACTGGTAGTTGGTTTTCATTTTAGTTTTATGTTGAGGATAGAAACAAAATAAATATGTCATGCAATTCTATTGTCCAGCATATATGTCCAAGTAAATTTGAGTTTTGTCAAATGTTGTATTCTATTCCTCCTCTTTTTCATTGTGTTTTATTCTTTATTATTCATCGCTTAATTAATTTGAAGAGTTGATTTGGATACAATGTCATGGACAAATCAGTATCCAAATCAATTGACATAAATATTATTAGATGTTATTCTATACACCATCAAATTTGAACTCAAAAAAAATCTCTCATATTTAACAGAATCTAATTAGTTTTTGCTTATCTTCCAAAATTTGAAACTTGGGAAAATGAAAACAAAAAACAAAAATAAAAAAGGAAAAATGCTTGACATTATCAGCAACATCGACGTATAAATAAAGTGATACTAGTCCAAAAAGAAGTTTTTTTTATCAATAATTTGTTGAAATTATATTCAACAACATTATAGTGACAATTTAAAATTTATGTGAACTTCATCAAACAACTGATTAACTAACAAGGCTTGTGATGAATGTCACGGCGCTTCAATCCTTTGCACTCTCCATCAGCAAAACCTTCGCTGGCGCATACAATCTTACAATTTTCTTTAGAGAAGCACAATCCTTTGAAATTCAAACTTGGCGAATCACATGTCCTGCCCAAAGTCTCTTCTGCAAATTTAATTCTCAACATAATTGGTTAGTTTCAACATTAAAAATGAATTTTCACTTTACGTTCTATTTGAGAGACTATTTAGCACTATAAACCTCTCTATACTTTTGTTTTTTTATTCAAAATATTAATGGTATATACCTTTACTTTTGTTTTTTTATTCAAAATATTATTCAGTTCAGATTTTATTAAATAAAATTACTTTAACTAAATGAATAAGTTTAAGCATTTGGTCATATACCTTTTTCTTCACAAAAAAAAAAAAAAATTCTTAATTGCATCAAAACAATTAGTGAGGTTATTTTTCTTTTAATTTTGAGTTTATTCACATGAATAATTACATTGCTAGATATTGCCAAAAAATTATTAGTTAATATATGTGATCTATGGATACATAACTTTACAAGAGTATTACTTATACTCTTAAATGATAATAACTAATTTGGTCATATTTTAAAATTTGTAGTTTATACAACTTAGTCTTAAATGCCAATTTTCTTTATGCATATATTTTCATCAATTAACGAATTTAAAAATTAACAGCAAATTGGTTGTTAACATTAATGGTATAAATGTCTATTGCAAAGATGCGTACGTAGACATAATAAGTAATCAAAATTTCAATATCCAATTATTTATTTCTAAAAATAAACTCAAAAGTGAAATATAAAGCTTATGACTTATTTTTAAGACAATCAAGAATCTTCAAGAAGAAACAAAAAGGTTCATAAGTTGCTATGTAAGATATTCAATTATTTTAGTTAATTTAGTTAAAGTCTATTTTAGTTAATAGAATTTGAGATAAATCAGATTGAAAAGCGAGAGAAAAAAAAAGTTGATTTTGTAAAGTGCAAAAATCTGCGTAGTTCAATCCGACTAGAATTTTCAATTGGAAAATCCAATTTATGTGCAAACTGTAAAATAAAAGCAAAGTTCGACTCTCAACAAGAGCAAATGCGCATACCATCGTCTCATTTATTTTGTTGAAATATATTATTCATATTATAAATAATTAAACAGTTTACATGAAGTCAGCAAACAGGCTCTTGTAGCTCAGTTGGTTAGAGCACCCGTTTAGTAAGCGGGAGGTCTTGAGTTCGACTCTCAACAAGAGCATTAGATTCTTTTAAGTTGTAGCCAGTAAGCTATTATCTTCCCTTTTTTTTTTTTTTTTAAAATTGTTCTATTTTATTTTTTTATTTTTTATTTTTCACCCCCTCAACTCTCCCTTCCTAAGGAAGGGATGCTCAGAGCTCAGAAGACAAAAAAAGAAAACACAAGCTCGGACGAACAATCGTTCAACTCATCCCAAGCGACGTAAAGGGAGAATTTATATGCAATTTACTGAATGGCTTAATACATTTCATCAAACACTTATGCCAGACCAATGTTCTCTCAAACAACATCTGTACTATTGTAAGTGTGCTCCATATTGACTTTACACCTACATATCACCATTAAGAAAATCGCATCAGTCATCTACTGGAACTATAACGCTACCAATAGTCACTGCAAGAACACTTGCCGCCACTAAAATGGTGAAACCGGTAAGGATCTCTCAGTATGATTTCCCTTCCGACTATACTGCTTACAAACTTATAAACAGAGTGGCAATCACCACAAGCACGAAGGTTCTTGAAAATCCGAAGAGCTGAACCTTCTGGCGTGGTAATTAAACCGTACGCAAGAGCAAGCCTCTCACTGTGTTTCCATAAATTATCTTCCTTTTGTTCTTCGTCAGTGTCGTGCAATGCATAGCTTGTGTCGGGAACATAACCTGCTTCTTTAATTTTTTTCTTTAGCTCTAATAATTTATTGTATATCTTCTCTGATTCTGCATGGGACTGATCTCCCACGACGAATGTGCTTATTTTGTTTCTCACATTAAGCCAACTGAATGCAGGCTTCTTTTTCACATTTTCTGCTTCCATTTTAACTCTGAGCCCCAGAACATCTTGCCATCTTCCTGATGTTGCGCATACATTTGAATAGAGGACATAAGCAGAGTCATCGGATGGGTTTGCTTCAAGAAGATGTTCAGCGGCTTTCTTTCCCAGTTCCAAATGACCATGGATTTTGCATGCAGCCAATAAAGTTCGCCAGATGAAGTCGTTGGGTGGCACTGGCATTTCTTTGATAAAGGCTTCTGCCTCAGCAAGTCGTCCTGAGCGACCAAGTAGATCAACAATGCAAACACAATGCTCTATAGCAGCTGGGACACCAAATTTGATTGTCATTGAAGCAAAATATTTTAGACCCTCATCTACTAGACCGCCATGGCTGCATGCGGATAAAAGTGAGACGAAGGTGACATGATCTGGGTCTGCACCCTGTCCCACCATTTCATGAAAGATTTCTCTGGCTTTCTGGAAGTACCCATGCCTAGCAAAAGCAGATATCAATATATTCCATGATAATCTGGGTCGCCTTTTTGGCTCAGGAAGTAGTTTCAATAGATCATTAAGTTCTCCACACTTTCCATACATATCCATTGTAGCATTCATGACAAAATGATAATTACCAAAACCAAGTTTGAGGGCTAAACCGTGAAGATGTCGGCCAACCTCCAAAATAGCCAAGTTAGCAGAAGCAGAAAGGGCTGCAGACAGACTGAACTGATCAAAATCTACTTCAGCCCTTTGCATCGCCAGAAGAAGTTCCAAAGCCTCCTCCCATTGACCATTATGACCCTTAGCAGCAACCATGGCATTCCAACTTGCTGCAGTCTTGTTAACTAAATCGCAGAATATAGAATTACTTGAATCTAGATCACCACAGTTGGCATACATTGAGATAAGAGAGTTTCTTACATATTCATCTGATTCAAATCCAGTCAACAATATGTAAGCATGTAATGGCATTCCATGCTTCAGAAGTTTGGATGGATCACAACAAGATCCCAGAAGATTTATCAGCGTTATGTAGTTGGGAGGCACACCCCTTTCTCTCATCAACTGAAAAGTTTTTATTGCCTCGTCCCCTTCTTCATTCTCTGCATAAACACCAATCAGGGCATTCCAGGTAACCAACTCTTTTTCAGACATATTGTTAAATACCTTCTCAGCTTCTTGTGTCATTCCACACTTCCCATACATGGTAACTAGTGCATTTCCAACTACCATATTCTCATGGAGCCCAGAAGTGACAACAAGTGCATGCACAATTTTCCCTTCACACAGAAATTCAGCATTGGCACAGGCTGACAATGCACTAGCAAAAGTGACAAAATTCATTGCCTTCCCCATGTGGAGCAATTCTCTCAATACATTCAAGGCATCTAAGCAATTTCCTCCAAAAACATAACCTGCCATCATTGAATTCCAAGAGATCATATCCGTTAGTGGCATACTGTGAAACAACTTCTCTGCATCTTCCTTGTTTCTTGCCCCAAAATACATAGTAAGAAGTGTGTTAGAGATGCAGATATCCAATTCCAGTCCCAGCTTCATCACTAAACCATGAAGTCCTCTACCCCACTTCAAAGTATCCACAGAACCACAGATGGACAACACTGTAGAAAGTGTGTTTTCATCTACTTCTCCATGATTAAGACGCATTAAATGAAAATATCTAAGTGCATTTTCAGGGAGACTATTATGAGCGAAGGCTGCAAGTATTGAGTTCCATGATATCATGTCGTGTTCATCCATGTTGTAAAATATATAACTGGAGACTTCCACACTGCTGAAACTACCAAAGACTGATATAAGTGAGTTTGCAACAGAGACATCTCTCTGAAGCCCTGACTTAATAACATGACCAAGCACTTGATGAACCAAAAACTCATCATCAAGAGCTCCACAAGAACTAATAACCGTAGTAAAGGTATTCTGATTACAACATGCCCCTTCGCGCCTCATTCTCTGGTATAAATCAATAACTTCATTGAATAGTTGACAATCAGCAAAGTTAACCATCAAAGAGGTCCAAGAAACCACATTTTTATCCGGCATCTCTTCAAAGAGTACCTGGGCATCGGACGTAAGTCCGTACACACCATAAAAATGCAAAAGAGAAGTTCCCGCATAAACATCACTCAGCAAGCCATTCTTCAAAATCAAATCATGAATTTGAAGCCCTTCAAGAAACATATTCCCCGAGTTACTAAATGCAGTTAACAAGCTCGGAATGTTATATCCATTCAATTCAAATCCTCGACTCCACATCTCACGAAACAGTCCGCACGCATCCGCATACAACCCCGTTTTCACATATCCAGAAATCAAGTTATTCCAAGACGCTTCATTTCTCTCAGGCATTCTGTCAAACACTTGTTTGGCATACTGAACATTCCCGATTCTTGAGTACATATTTATCAATGTGTTTGTGTGAAATATGCTTAAGTGGGTCCATCCCTTCAAGCACGCAGCATGCATTGCTTTCCCCACAGCTTCTTTGGTGATCTGTGAAAAGCCTTTCTGGAAAAACCCAGAAATCTCTGGGCGAGGGTTGTTTATAATGCATTGCATTATATTGTGCTCGATATCTTTTCGGCATTGGGTGAAAGAGAAATTTGGTAAAGCAATGGTTGAGAATTTGAATAAAGACTCAAACTTGACAGCTGAGAGCTTGTTCTTGCTGTGCCTGGCCAGCATAAAAACTTCTACAAAATTCAATAAAGAAAATGATACATTGAGGTAGATAGTAACATAAGTTTGGCAAAACAACTGACGAAACAACACTGAATCAAAGAAGGATTAAAGCTGCGAGAAAAACATATTGATTTTTGAATTCAACGACAAACTCAAGAGCCAAATTCTATTTATTTTCCAAACCAAAAAAAAAAATATAAAAAGTAAAAAAATGCTTCTCTTTTTAATGAATTCAACGTGATGATGGATCATGGGCTCTTACTGATGGGCCTATCCTAAGACTTGCTGTCAATGGAGCGGATTTTAATCCAAATTCGATCCGAACTTTAGTATATTTGACGGGTCATAAATATCCGTAATTTAAAATAAATGGGTTGGATTTGGAATCAAGCTGTCCGATCCATTAAAGATAGGAATTCAAACTTTAATAGTACTTTTTATTATATTAGCAACCTTATATATATCATGTTAGTGAAGAATTTTAAATAGAATGCAATATTCAAACTATTATTACTTACAATACACTTTTTTATATTTTTCAAAGTAATTTTTTTAAAAAAATAATATATAATTTTTATACATATTATAAAATATTTTTCTACTTATTTAAATTTTATGTTTTACATAAAAACTAATGTTTTTATTGCTTATTTGGATCTATTATCGGGTTTCAAAAAAAAATTTCTTGGATTCAAACTCAATTGAAAATGAAAGTAAATCTTATAGGATTCGGGTCGAATTCAAATAATAAATAGGCTTATTGGATTCAAATTTTTCTAATTTGATCCCAATTCGAGCCATTGACAGCCCTACGGGAGTATTAAGTGACTTGAGTCTGCAAATGTGGCCCAAAATGAAGCCCATGAATTCTAACAATCTCAAAACGATAGTCGGGTCGCATCTGTTCTCGGTTTTCGAATTTTTTTTTCTCAAATTCAAATACTAAATAAATTTATTGAATTCGAATTTTCCTGATTTGATCCAAATCCGACCCATTAACAGCCCTATGGAGTAGTAAGTGACTTGAGTCTGTAAATGTGGCCCAAAATGAAGCCCATGAATTCTTACTATCTAAAAATGATGGGAAAGATTGGGGTTACTCTTAGGAGAGTTTGTTTGATCTATGGTGAAAGTTCGAAAGCGATTTTGAAAATGATTGTTTTTTTTAAGAAAAATCTCACGTGTCGAAAAATATGAAAATACGTTTCATGAATTTGTTGAAAATAAAGAAAAGATATGAATATCTATTTTCCTAAAAAGAGAAAAAAAAATTTTCATCTTAGTCGTTCCTTGAAAAAATTGCACTTAAACAAGATGGTTGGAGATCAATTTTCATCAAAGATATTAGAGAAAATTTATATAAACCAAGTATTTGGGTACATCCCTCGGTTAGATTAAACCATATTTTGTGTACACTAATAAAAATACATTTAAATGCTTATGTGTTTTAATCGTGACCTTTGGATGTATAGGTGGAACCAACACTCGGTGTATACAAGAATTTCTTGAGATATTAGTAGTTAGTGCTGTCAATGGAAATCCGAACACCGAAACCAAATCTAACTCAACTTTGATTACACAACCTGATAACCGAAACAGAGTCCAACCTGAGATTCCATATGGCATTCTTACACCGGCTCTCACGGCATCTGACAGGCTGCAGTGAAGTATTCAGGCTCAAAAGGCCAAGAATCGGGTTAACAACCAAAACCCTTTCAAATGAGGAATATGTGTAGGCTACAACTAGCTTGCCCTGCAAATATTATGCAAGATGGTCACAAGTACGGAAACTACCCTTGAGATCTTTCAATTTTCTGAAATGAATGTGGTGCTTCCTTAACAGCTTTCCCTTTAGCATAATATACACAACTTCTTTCTTTGTTCAGTCCAGCAGCATGATGTAAGGTCTGCTGTGAGTTACACTAGCCATTGATGGGCACAGAGAACCAAACTGAGCTTCATTCACATGACCCTAAGTAACACATTGGAGAGATATTCCCCCTCCGGATATGATGGATCAATAGGATGATCACAGGCTGCTCCCGCTTGACGTATAACCGTAATCTTTCTACCGGCCATCAATGCAGCACCCTGGGACACATTTCTATATCAAGTAATCTGCTCATAGTTGCATAGATTCTATGCTGCTAGTACAACTCAACTATCCTTAAGCTTTCATGAGTGTAAAAAAAGATCAAATAATGATACTGTTCAGTATATCGAAATGTATCTAACATGTTCTGCAATACGTGCAGCAGTTGTGCACTACCTCAAGAGCGCTCAATCCCCTATAATAGGTTTGATCTTCAAAAAACACCTCATTATATTTTAATTTAGGGTAATATTATTATCACTTCTAAAATTGATGTAAGAACTCCAATTATATTTTGAATTTTAATATTTGACAAAATACTCTCTTTTTATTTATTAAACATCATTTAAATTGCTTTAATTGAACAAACATACCCTAATCACTATTCAGTACTCACCTCTTAGTCAACCTTTTTTATATTTGAAATTTAGGTTAAGCTTGAAAAATAATGAATAAACATATTATTCAAATAAAAAGTAACTGTGTTTAATATAAAATTTTGAATTAATATATCTATATGAAAGTTATTTTTAGTCATCTTCTTTGTTTATTTTTGTTTCTGTCATTCAATTCCTTACAAAACATCCATTCCTTATTCATTGAACCTACCAAGCATAGGAATGTTCTTTCAATACCATTCCTTTCCCGTCTCCATCCCATCCAAAATTCATTCCTTCCCACCCAAATTCTTTCAAGCATACCAATTACCAACTTATTGTTCCACCACTGATTTCTGAAAATTATCAATACTTCCAAGAAAATCAAGAGGTAACTTACCTGTAGAATAGGCAGGAACATCCCACTTTGAGTCATAGCTCCAGAACATGAACAAGTCATTAACAGTCCACCCCTTCTCGTTATTTGCATAGCCAAGGAATTTAATTTTCTATACATGCCGGATGCGTTTTTCAATACCTAAACAAGTAAAGATTCACTCAGCAAGGGAAAATACAGCTGATGGAAAATATGCAGAGTATGGGTGTACTCTTGTTGGAGTGTCTGTGCCTTGTTAGTTATGTGTGAGGAATAAAAGCCCAACTTTCATAACCAAGAGAAAGGAGTGCCTTGTACACGTGAGCAGGCCAAATACTCACTAAAAGAAACAACAAAGTGCATAGTCCTCAGACAGAGGTTAAAAGCCATAAAAGAAAAGGTCCTTGGGAACAACTAGACAAATTTAAGCTCACAAATTTACATATGAAATTAATGATAAAGTGTTTCCCCTGCAAAGATTTACTCACATGCTGTAAAGTTTGAAGCACCATTTTAACTTCTTCAAATGCAAAAGACGTGGTTATACAGATGGAAATAATATATCACGAAGAACATCAAGTCAATCATGTGAATTTACCTTTTTGCGTGGAGCTAGTTTTGGTGGATCCAAAACAACTATATCCCAAGAATCACCTTTAGAGATTGAACTCTTCATAAATTGTGTAGCATCTTGTCTTAGGAATGATATAGTTCTTGAATCAAAGTTATTAAGAACAATGTTTTCCTTGGCAATTTCCAGAGCAGGAGATGATGAATCAACACCTGCCAGCCAATGGAAATAATCAAAGCTTAGATAGGAAGGAGGGAAAAATACTGATAAAACATAAAAAATATGATGCAAGACAAAAAGATGATGCAGAAATTATTGTCTATGCTGAAGGAGTCCTAGGATTTTATCATTTTGAGGAATAATTTGATTAACGTGGTACAATTAGTTTAGACTTCACATAATATTAGCTTGTCCTCATTGAATTGGAGTTTAACTTCCAATATATTCCTCATTTAATCAACTTATGCCTGCTTAACTAATGTTCTGTTATTATTTTCAAGTCTGTCATTGTATGGCACAGACATCTTACACGTGAATCCTAGCAAGTAACTATTAGAAACATGAATACATGATTAACTACTACTGAAATTTCTGTCAAAACGAGTAGTCCTTAATTCATGGAAAGGTTGCCTGGAACCCTAGGTAAAAGTTGTTGCCGAAATCAAGGCATTTGCTCTGTATGAAGGGTATGAATATAGTAATGATGAGAAAAGTAACAGATATAAATGTACCTGTTACACTGATAGCACCACCAC
This sequence comes from Petrea volubilis, assembly GCA_026212405.1. Lineage (NCBI taxonomy): Eukaryota > Viridiplantae > Streptophyta > Magnoliopsida > Lamiales > Verbenaceae > Petrea > Petrea volubilis. The sequence goes on from CM047870.1 coordinate 8,103,942, forward strand.
CTGCAGCGTTCAGGGCAAAACCTCCCGTATAACAGCAAATATCAAGTACTCTCTGACCCCCAGAAATCGATGATATATACTGACGGTTCTCACGTTGATCAGCATAGAAGCCAGTTTTCTGCCCCTCCAAAGAAACTAAATAGGAAATGCCATTCTCCACAACCTGGCTGAGACACACAAGTATGAGCATAAAAGATTATGTAATAACATTATCTGCAAAAGAAAAACTTAGCAAGATATTCTGTAAGAGTCAGCTTATTAGCAAAACTCTCACATCAAACGGAGTTTTACCTTTGCAATTCTGGGAGAACATGATAAATCTACATCTCCTGAATCAGACAAGTCCAACCCTTCCTCCCTCAAGATATCCATGGATGGCCTCCAGGATATATGGTTGATTTGGGTTAGTTTGCTGATGTAAGCCTTTATTTGTTCCTTGTACTTTTCAACCCAAGCAGCTGAAGAAGCAATCACTGCTTCATCTCCCAAAATATCAACAATAAGGCCTGACAACCTGCATTAAAACCCATATTTCCTTAGCTAACCACTTGCAACAAAATCAACAGCAATGTAATTATTATTTTATCAGCTTTGATGCTGGTGCTCCCTCTTGAATATATTCCACATCACAATAAAGAAATGATCCAAATTAGCTCACTTACAGCTCGTTTACTTCTTATTTAAGGATGAGACATGATACATGAGAATGGGGTGATAGTTGGGATGAAAGTTGGGAATATTCATCCCACCCCATATATTAGAGGGCTAAACCAAATTTAAACGAAGTTAAGAATGGACATGCGTACATCATGTGCATCCAACTATGATAGTCAAGAAAAGGTTAAGATTAGACAATGAATCATACCCCACCTAAACCTATGAAGTAAACAAGCCCTTAGCTAAAGGATAGGGAAGCAATACCGATCTCCTTCACTGTTGACAAGACGATATGCATTTGTCTCAGCTGAAGGAAGCCCAAGCTGCTCTCTTAATGCAACAGCAGCATTGATTCTAGTTCCTAGAAGTTTGTCCACGTTCAGCATGCAAGAAGGATCTCTGCACCGTAGCCACTACTGATACAATCAGGCTTGTATGTTTGGAAAGTAAACCACAGAACAATGAGAGATTTTATCAAACACATACCGTGCTGCTTCATCTTCAAGCTGCATGAGGCGAACACAAAACATAGAAACTGAATTGTACAGGCCCCATCCGATTGGTTTTTCTGTCCCATCAGCAACCAGGACAATATCCCCTGTTGTGGGGGGCGGTCTACCGATTATCCGATCAACAGCACCGCTGTATACCATTGGGCTACCATCTCTAAACAGCTGAGTCTTCCCTTTTTTGAGCACAACCTTTGCAATGCCTGCATATCAATTCCTTCAGAGTAATCAGTGAATTAACTAAGTTCCCGAAAATCAATGACACGAATAAATTTCAGCATTACATTACAAACTGCAACTTGCGAAATTCAGGGAAAATGAAACAAAGAAAGCAACCTAACACTCAACGTAGAAAATTCCTTGCTAAAACAGATAAAAGATGCGAGTGATTTCTGGAATTCAAAAACAATATCAAGAACTGAATTCGAAGGAAGCAAAAAATATGTATATAAAAATCAGTTCTTTAATGCAAACGAATAATACTACCTTTGGGATGGTTGGATGCGATTTCTTGAAGAGAGGTGGCCGTGGCGGCGGCGTTGGGCGGCGCGGCAGCTAGAGAGAGAGTTCTTGACATCAGGAAGCGACACCCGAGCACCATCTTGCTTCCTGACTCAGCCCACAATGGAATTTGAGACAACAAGTCGACAAAACTTTTGATGAATTCTATGCAATCGTGCTCATAAGCATGTGTTGTACGTTTCCATTAATTTGCTTCTGCAATAGCTCATAAGCATGAGAACAGTTGAAGCTCCGGCTTTGTTGTTTTAGCAGAGTGTTTTATCTTGTTTCTGTTGTTTCTCCATGTCTCTTTCCTCTGTTTTTTTGAAGTGAGTGAAGGCGACGATGGACCATGGATGGGCTCTTATTGGTGGGCCTTTCAATTGGGTTAGATTAATGAAAAGTGGACTCAATATTTGGCCCAAAATTAAGCCCATGAAGTCATGAGTAATGAGTTTGTATAATCTAAATCAGGGTTGTTTATAGGCCGGATTTAGATAAAATCCGAAAACTTCCGAATTCAATTAGTTTTTCTAATATCTGAATTCAATTGGAATCCTATGAAATTTATATTCTTTTGTTATCGAGTTTGTATATGATAAAAGTTCAATACATAAAAATCCGACCCGCATAACTACTTAAAAAAAAAGAATTTTAAAATCAAGTAACAATAAAAATACTTTACCTCTTATGAAGAAACAAAACTAAATGAAGTAGAATATTATTTTACAATATGTATAAAAAGTATTGACGTGGAAAATAGCGAACTACCATGTGCCGTGAAATAATTTTTTATTTACCCTTTTTTAATTTTTAATTTTTAATTTTTTAAAATATCCTACTTTTTTAAATCCTTTCAAAAATACCCACTTTTAAAGCTCGGTTTTACTATTCATGTGGGCCGGCGTGATTTTTTTTTTTTTTTTGATAAATGCCGGCGTGATTTCTTAAAAACCCAACTTTTAGTCTTTATTTCATTAAAACCTATACCAAAGTATTTTTGATCAATTTAGTCCATTTTAACTATAAACTTGCTTTAAAAATATGTTTAAAATAGAAAAAGTCACAACCATCCTTATTTACATTGTTTAAAATTCAAATCTTAAATTTTTAATTACTTATTAATTTTTCTTAAATTTAACTCAAGTAAAACCCCCCTTTTGTAATTGGTATCAGAGCCATAAAGAGCCATAAACATCAATAAAAATTTATAAATTATGGAATATGTAAAATTATTAAAATTATCAATCATAACTCTTTTAATAATTAAAGAGATAATTATTTATTTACAAGAAATAAATGATAAAGAATTTAGTGATAACATAAATATAGAAAGTTTATCTTGCGATTTCTCATGTGATGAAACTGATTGGCAGTTATCTTCACCATGAAGAATAAACTGTTTCGACACACTAAACGATATCCAAATGTTGAGAAGTATTACAAAATTTGATGTCTCTAAAGAAAGAAGCCAAGTCACATAAAGATGCTGAAATAAGAGAATTGTACTATAGAAAGTTAAAGGAATATAAAACACGAAGAACTGTAATGATTCTACTTAGCAATGCCTAATTATACATTACATAGACTCCAAGTAGAATTGTATCTATACAAAAAAGAGTTGGATTTTGTTGAAAGAAAACCAACTTATCATAGAGGAGATGCTTTTAGAATTAATTTTTTGAAAAGCAAAATAAAACAAATAAAGGAAGGTCTTTATATTCTAAGTCGTTTATGAAGACAAATAAACATCTTAAACGATGGATACATAATATAAATCTAATTCTAAGCCTAAATATAATTCTTGAAGAATATAAGCGAGAATATGAACACATTAAAACAAAATAAACTAAAGCAAAGATACAAAGTTGCAAACAAAAGATAAAAGTTACACAACTAAATACTCAAATATCTTGGAACAGATATAAAAAATACAAATGGATAAAATAAATAAAAATATTGAGGAATTAAATACAGGAATGAATAAAATACTTGAAGTATTATATGTTCTAACTCAAGAACTTAAAGAATTAAAAACAGAGGTTCAAATCTTAAAGATTTGTAATTCAAATGTTGAAGATTTAATAAAAAATACCTGTCTTAAGAAAAATAAATTCGACAAGAAAATAAAAGAAAGAGAAATTATAATAAAGCCAATAAAAACTAATAAAGAAACAGTGCATCCAAATTCCTTTGATGCATATATGATTAATGTTAAATTACCTAAAATATTAGCTGAAGAGGAATATAGCTACATCATCTAATCCATCTAAAGAACAAGATTCTGACTCAGAAACTGATAAAGATGAATGAAATTAATGAATTAATAGATCTTTCTGAAATAGAGAAATATGAAGTATTAGTTAATACTAGTAATACAACTGGAGGTCCAAGTGGTACAATAAAATCAGAAGATATGGAAATAGAAGAATCAGAAATGATGCCTATACCTAAATATAGAAGGCAATATTATGATCATATAAAGAAAAATAAATATCAAAAATACGTAGATAAATTCACTCCAGATACTAATTATAGTGAACCTATAAATCATGGAGGTTCTAAATTAAATATAGACTGTAAAGAAGATATTAAAAAAGCTATAATTTCATGGGCAAATACTATGAAAGTTTTCTTTTTATATAACGCTGATGATACATGGACATCAAATAGACAAGTTGATTATTTAATTGCTACATTTGATGGTATTGTTTTCAACTAGTGGCAAGGATTAACTGAAAACATTAAAGCTATAATAAAAAGAAATGTACAAACTAAATTAATAGATAATACTGATAGAGGAATTGAAATCTTAGTTGCCTATCTTTCTAGTGAATTTCTAGGAGAAGAATGGCATGACCCTGATAAAGAAGGTACTAAAGAAAAGAAGAAGTTAGAACTAACTTAATAAATCTTAGAATTTGCAGTATGAAGCATTTAAAACAATATACTTGTGAATTTAAAGAATATTATTATACTCAATATTATAGCAATGAAGACCAGAGTATATATCTCAATATGTACTTTTTAAAACTTCCACATCCTTGGAACAAATATATAATGAATAAATGGAAGGAAGAAAATAAAGAGTCAACTTCAACTCTAGGAAAACGAATTAGTTTTCTTTTTTCAGAGTTAAGTAAATTATGTAAATATCAAGATTTATATAGAAGAACTAAAAATTTTTTACCTTTATATTGTAATGAATTTGAAATACCCAGTCAATAGGGAATGTAATAAAGAAAGAAGTAATAAAAAGAAAAGAAGGTTTCATAAAACGAAGTATAAAAAATATACTAATTTTCAAAAGAAAAATATAAAACCAAAAAGAAGATATTTTAAAAGAAACCCTAACTATAAAAGAAATAAAAATCTTTCACAATGTCAATGTTGGAATTGTGGAGAAATTGGACATAAATCACCAGAATGTAAAAAACCTAAAAGGATTCGAAGTATAGAAGCTGAATTTATAAAACTTCAAGATGAATTGTCTGAAGTTTCAGATATAGAAAATTATTTAGATAAAGAAATATATATATTGAAGAAGAAACTTACTTTAGTAATTCCGAAAATGAATAAAGATATAATTGAAACTGAAGATTCAAATAAAGAAGTTGAACTTTATGAAGGATTAGAAGGTTATGCTCAACGAATAACCTTTGATCAATAAACTTTATTAAAAATAAAAGGTTTAAAACTTGATGCAACCAACCCTACTAAAAGTCTTTTTAAGTCTTTTAGTGACTTCATAAAACGAGAAAAGATAAATATATATGATTATCATGCAGTAGAAAAATCTATAAATGTTAAACATACTAAAGGGCAAATTAGATTAAATTTGCTTACTAAATCCTCGATAAATCAAGCTTTAAATAAAATCAAAAATAAAGAAATAAGAAATAAGATAAAATATATTTATCTTGGTAGAATTCAAATCCTAGTTAAAGCTTTATTTAGAGATGGAATAGATAGTCCTATGGTTATTTCACTTCATGACCAAAGGTTTATAGATGCTAAAAATAGTCATTTGGGAACAGTTGAAGGAAATTTAATATATTCACAATTTCGCTTTGATTGTTATCCAAAATATAGTGTTGATATAAATGATCAAAATATAAATGATACTTTAAGTTTACACTTTCAACTTTTGAAAGATTTAAAACTTAGAGATAAAAGTCAAGCTTTTACCTTTTACTATAGAGCAATTTATGCTTTTACTAATAGTAATTATGATAAAATATATCAAGAGAAACCATATATTGAAATTGATAATGAATGCAGAGATATAACAACAATAAAGTTGCCAATGGTAGAAGAAATTAAAGAAATAAAAGATTATGAAATTAAAATAAATAGAAAACCCATTTTAGAATATGGATCTAGTAGTGGTACGATACCACAAATAGATTTTGGAAAAAATATCATATCTAGAACAAGTGTTAGTAAGTTACCACTTACTAATGTTGAATTTACAAGACAAGATATAACCAATACAATGATTATAAATGCTAAATATTTTAATGGTCAAGAATATATTGAAGGACCAAATATATTAATTGATACAGGAGCTAGTGGCAATCACCTTGCAAAACATAAAAATAAAGGTTTAATTGCAAAAGTTGCTTCTACTATATTTCAATATAAAAACTTTGAAGGACAACTAATAACTTGTGATCAATAGGTACAAGTTTCAATACTTTTTGAAGATTTACGAATAATTGTACCTTGTTACATAGATAGTGATATGGCAGGAGACTATTACGATATAATTATAGGTAATAGTTTCTTAAATCAATGTGATTATTATAAAATAGAGAAAAATGGAGTTACATTACAAATTGGAAATATAAAGATCTTTTGTAAAAAACATGAAGGGAATTAATTTTTCTTTGAGTGTCTTTGTACAAATAACAGTACAAGATACTGATGAGTCAAGTGCCATTTCACCATGCCACGTCATCGCAATCTCTCAAGAGTCACGAATCCGCTAAGTATGGAATTGCCGCCCTCGAATCTTTCAAAGCCCTCGAAAGGGCATTATCACACCAGCCTCGTTCCCTTGAGAAAGCCCACAACGCAACAGGTTAGCAAGGGTGCCCTCGAATGGAGAGATTGCCCTCGATGGCGCTCCCGTCGAGGGCTAAATCCCAGACTTAACCATTGCAAAGATGGGAACTATGACGAGACGAGTACAGCTGGAGATTACTGACAGGCGCAATCCGCTGCCACCAACTGCATCCCGTTGGCACATGGGTCCATCCCATCAGACGTGGGCGCATTAAATGCCAAGTCATAAATACAATCCTTGGTCATAAATGCCCAAGATATCCATTTAATGCCGGGTATGACCCCTCATTAATGATGAGTGAGGATAGCCGCCAAAAGACTGGAAAAAGGGGGACAAAAGGCACTTATTATAACAGCTACAGGGCTGAGGGTGACCGGATCCCACCAATCATGTCACATCAGGACTCCTCACTCTCATATAAAAGCTCATACGGCTCTCCACTCAAGGGTAAGACATACTTTTTGCCTTGCAAGCCAAGAGAATATCACTACTGTTCATCTTCTTCTTCTTGAATCTGCCACTAACTTGAGCGTCGGAGAGCCTACGCCGGGGCAAAACCGGCTAATCTCACGTTCGTTCCTCCCTCTTTAGCAGGTGGGCCACCAGCAAACACTATTTCGAAGTGCGCAGTATTCGGACACGTGTACTAACCAAATCCGGACCGCATCATTTGGCGCTAGAAGGAGGGCCCAATCCTGTTCAAGAGGTGATTTTTTTTTCCAAGCAAAGAAGAATGGTGAACACTCGGCGAACTCACATGTCCGTCACATCGGAGAGGAACCACTGCGACCCTCCCGAAGTGACTCAATGGGCAGAGGAGGCCGTCAACGTCATAAACAGAGGAAAGGAACCTGCTGCGCCCGCACTACCCGCTGGGCTGGGGGCAGGACTCTCTCATGATCCCGCACCAGCTCAAGCCGTAGGGACGCAACAGGTCGAGCATACGGTCACCCTCCCCATCAGCCGGATCAGACAGCTATTGGGGGCCTGCGATGACCAAACCCTAGTGCGGTTACTATCCGGGGGGCTATCTCCATCCCCTAATGAGGTAGGGCCCCCAGCCGTATTTCGCCGTCGCGAGCATCATGAGCCCCGCCAGAGCCAGTCCCCACGTGAATGGAGTCATAGACATAACCCCAGGGAAGAGGTCGCTGAATCAGGTAATGTAGCCACTCGAAGGGTTCCTCCTGGCCGAAACGCCATGGATGCACCTGCCGGGTCCAGGGCTCCTGCCAGGTCCCGGTCCGGCGGTCATCGTCTGCGCCCTCGAAGGGGGGAGGAGCCGAAAGAGCTGGCACGCATGCGCCAACAGGTCAGCGACCTACAGGATGAGATAGATCACCTGTCCAGGCGTCGCGAAGGAGATAAAAGCATAAGGGTGGAAGTGACGCGACAGCTGCCTCCTTACAACCACCGATTGGAGAGGTCTCCATTTATTTTGGAGATTGTCGAGTCCCGGTTGGCCCCGGATGAACGCATGCCCACCAGCTTGCCCCGTTATGACGGTACTACGGACCCGCTGGAGTACCTGACTCATTATGAGGACGTAGTAGGGGTGGCAACCAGCAACCTTCATGTATGGGCCCGTCTATTTTCTACCACCCTCCAAGGGATCGCCCTTACATGGTTTAAGAAGATGGAGCCACTAGTCCATCTCCTCCTATGAAGAATTAGCAGACAAATTTTTGAACCATTTCGCTCCCAAGATGTCTACTAAGTTGTCCCATACTCATTTGTATGGAGTAGTCCAGAGGGAAGATGAGAGCCTGCGTGCTTTCATGGAACGATTTAACAATAAGCTCCTCAAAGTGGAAGATGTGGGGGTCGAGTTTGTCCGGCATGCGCTGTATCAAGCCCTAAAGAATGAGAAATGTGCGGAGGCCATTATTATGCAGGCCCCCCGTACCATCGCCGGGATTCAGCAGCTGGCCTCCAAGTACATGGAGGTTGAGGAGCTCAACCTCATAAAACACACGCCCAAGATTAAGGGAGAAGGTAGCACCAAACCCCGGGAAGACAAATTAAGGGGCAAGGAAAGGAAGGAGGTAGTCAGGAAGTACAAAGAATACTCCCCCTTACCAAGACCCCAGCTGAGATCTTTTCACTTCCTCGGGAGCCACGCGTTTTCAACGCCTAAGAGGATGCCCGAGGGGAGGAAAGCCCGGAGGAGTGGAAAATATTGTGCCTATCATCGACAATCTGGGCACAACACGGAGGATTGCTATAACCTACAAGACGAGATCGAGGCCCTGATCCGTGGCGGGAAGCTCCAGGAATTTGTTAAGAAGCTGGAGTACTATGACCGCCAGGCCTCCCCGATCCATCGAGATCGGTCGAGGTCACCTAGAAAGGCGAGCCCTCAAAAGCATCCATAAACTTCAAAAAGAGCCGGCAAGAGGCCCCTGAGCAACAATCACCCCACAAAGGGCACGATTCTCATGATCGCGGGAGGACCAGCCGGGGGTGATACCAGATCCTCTCGAAAGAAAGTTGGCAGGAAGCTCCGGTATGATCGGTTTGCCCTCGAGGATCCGGATTACCCCCAACAGGTCAATGCTATCGAGGGATGCTCGATCGAGTTCACCGAAAATGACAGGATCCCTGTCCAGAGCCCAGACGGTCTGATCGAGCAACCCGACTATCCTATGGTGGTAACGGCCAACGTAGCTAACTTCGTCATTACCAAAACTTTGATCGACAACGGAAGCTCAGCCAATGTTCTATTCTATTCGACCTTGAAAAAGATGGACATGGGAAAAATCGACTTGGAGCCGGTGAGGACGCCCCTGGTAAGCTTTGGGGGATCCCAGATTCACCCCCTGGGGCAAATCAAATTGCCAACTTCCCTCGGCAAAGAGCCCCACCGACGGACCTTGATGGTGAACTACTTGGTGGTGGACGCCCCCTTTGCCTATAATTTAATCCTGGGCAGACCGGCACTTAATGCATTCCGAGCAGTGGTCTCGACTTACCACCTCATGATGAAGTTCCCCACCGAGGTAGGGATCGGACAGGTGAGATGCGATGTAGTTGACGCATGGACCTGCTACCCAGTCTCACTTGGGATGAAGCCCGGGTCCTCGAAAAGGAAATCACCCGAGGCCAGCTCGGATAGCGACTCTGGATGGGTAGAACTGCCTCCGATGAAAACTAGGAAGCTCGAGGACAGCAGGATCGAGCCCACCGGAGAATCTAAGACCATCGAGTTGGAGCCTGGTAACCCCGAGAAAACGACCAAGATAGGGGCTCAACTCGATCAAGCTAAGGAAATGATGCTTGTTCACTTCTTAAGAGAGAACAAGGACGTGTTTGCATGGCAGCCCTCGAATTTCCCTGGGATAAGCCCCGAGGTCATTGTGCACCGTTTGAATGTTGATCCCACCTTCAAGCCTGTTAAACAGAAGAAGAGGGTCTTCGGGGCCGAAAGAAACAAGATAATCGAGGGGGAGGTGAATAAGTTGCTGAAGGCCGGCTATATTATGCCTATATACTTCCCGGAGTGGTTGTGCAACGTGGTAGTGGTCCCCAAAGGGCAAGGAAGGTGGAGAATGTGCAATGACTTCACGGACCTCAACAAGGCGTGCCCAAAGGACCCCTACCCACTCCCTCGAATCGATCAGCTTGTCGATTCGACGGCGGGTTGCGAAATGATGAGTATGATGGATGCCTATCAAGGGTACTATCAGATCTCTATGGCCCCGGAAGACCAATCCAAGACTTCGTTTGTGGTAGAGATGGAGGTCTACTGTTTCCTAGTTATGCCATTTGGCCTCAAGAATGCGGGGGCGACCTATCAAAGGTTAGTGAGTCTTATCTTTAAAGAGTTGATAGGACGGATCGTCGAAGTATATGTGGACGACATGATCGTCAAGAGTCCGGAGGAAAGGGACCATCTCGAACACCTTAAAGAGGTCTTTCAAGTACTAAGGGAATTTGGTTTAAAACTCAACCCCTCGAAATGCACATTCGGAGTTCGGGGGGAGAAGTTTCTGGGTTATATGGTCAGCGAGAGGGGGATCGAGGCCAATCCAGAGAAAATCGAGGCTTTGCAAAAAATCGGGTCCCCCAAATCAATCAAGGACGTCCAGAGGCTTTGCGGCCGAATTGTATCGTTGAATAGATTCATATCTCGGTCGGCGGATAGGAACCTCCTCTTCTTCAAAAAACTGAGGAAAGTTCCTGATTTTCAGTGGACTCCCGAATGCGAGCAAGCCCTGCGCGAGCTCAAGGAATATCTGGCCACCCCACCTCTACTAGCAAAACCGAATCCAGGAGAAAAGCTGTACGTGTATCTCACTGTATCTCCAGAAGCGGTCAGCTCAGTAATTGTGGTAATAAGGGATCGGAAGCACTTACCAGTGTATTATCTCAGCAAAGTGTTGTAAGGGCCAGAAAAGAACTATCTGGAGATAGAGAAATTTGCGTTGGCCCTCATCCACTCCGCAAGGAAGCTGAGACAATACTTCCAGTCACACTCAATGGTAGTACTTACCGATCAACCTCTCCGGCAGGTCATCTCAAAAGCCTAACACGTCGGGCCGGCTTATCAAGTGGGCTATAGAGCTCGGGGAATTTGATATATTATATCAACCCAGAACCGCCATCCAAGCCCAAGTGCTAGCTGATTTCCTCCTCGAACGAGTGGGGTTGCCGGAAGAGAGTCCGCCTATCACCGATCCGTGGCTCCTGCATGTAGATGGGTCCTCCACCGCGCAAGGAGGGGGAGCTGGGATCACCCTACAGAGCCCAAATGTTGATGTGGTGGAATTCGCTATCAGGCTCAATTTCCCTGTCACAAACAATGAAGCAGAATATGAGGCCCTCATAGCTGGCCTCGAATTGGCAGTTCGAGAAGGAGTCTCCCATATCCGAGCCTTCACTGATTCTCAACTAGTCTCCAATCAGATTGGGGGAATATACGAAGCCCGAGATGCCATGATGACAAAGTACCTCGAATATGTCTCCAAGATGAAGGAAAGTTTCAAATCTTTCACCTTGGAGCAGATCCCGATGGAAGAAAATGAGCGTGCGGACGCTTTGTCTAAGTTTGCAAGTGCCCTGAAAGGCACGAGGGATCATGTAGTCAGGTTTCAGACTCTCGACACTTCTGTAATCCACGAAGGGGGCGCCTCGATCATGCCTATCCAGCCCCTCGAACCCAGTTGGCAGGATGAAATCCGCGCTTTCTTGTCGGGGGAAGAGATACTTGACCAAAACCAATCGAGGAGGCTAAGAAGACAGTGTGCGAGATATGCCCTGGACAGTGAGGGAAGGTTATTTCGGAAATCTTTTCTGGGACCCCCGCTCAGATGTCTCCTCCCCTCGGAGGCCCGAGAAGTAATGCAGTCTATTCACGAAGGAAGTTGTGGGAATCATGCGGGAGGAAGGTCATTATCCAAAAAGATTATGAGAAGCGGCTTTTATTGGCCAACCATTCTAAAGGATGCATTTGATTACACTCGGAAGTGCCCGAAGTGCCAACTTTATGCCAACCTTCCTCACAAACCGGTGGCCGAGATGGTGAATGTGGAGATTTCATGGCCCTTTGATTAATGGGGGATCGATGTAGTTGGACCTTTCCCTATGGGAAAAGGCCAAAGAAAATTCACCATAGTGGCCGTGGAATACTTCACTAAATGGGTCGAGGCGGAGGCCGTTCCCAAAATAACCGATGCCTCGATCCGGTCCTTCATATGGAAGAATATTATCTGCCATTTTGGGGTCCCTCGAGTGCTGATATCAGATAATGGTACCAAGTTTCAAAGTCGAGCCACAACAGAATGGTGTCAGAGCCATGGCATCGAGCAACGGTTCACATCCGTGGGAAATCCCCAAGCCAATGGCCAAGTGGAGGTAACCAACCGCATCATTCTCCAAAACCTTAAAACTGTGTTGGGTGCTTTGAAGGGAGAATGGGCGGATGAGTTGTCGAGGGTCTTGTGGGCTTATCGCACCACCCCTCGAGCGGCCACGGCAGACTCCCCGTATGCCTTAGTGTATGGATCCGAGGCGGTCATTCCAGCGGAAATTTTGCACGACACCGCTAGAGTTGCATACTTCAACAAGTCCAGGAATGAGGAGAACCGAGCCTCGGAGCTAAATTTGCTCGAGGAGAGAAGAGGCACAGCCTGGTCGAGGATGCAAAAATATCGAGCTTCGATGGCCCGAGCATATAATAAAGGAGTACGCCCCAGAAATTTCCAACTTGGCGACTTGGTCCTTAAAAAGGTTGAAGTATCCAAGCACGTGGGAAAACTAGACCCTAACTGGGAAGGACCTTACAAAGTTGTGAAGGTTTCAAAAAATAATGCGTACCGGCTCGAGGACATGGAAGGAAGGGAACTACCTCGACCATGGAATGCTGCGAATCTCAGAAAATTCTATGTATAAAATAAGTTTGCTTGACCCCTCCTCGATAGTTTTTAGAAAATTGTGTCGAAGATGCTTGTTGTCTCGAGGAAAATGTAAAGATGTTTCAATAAAAATCACTTTCCTCTTAGTTACCTTTGAAGTGTTCTCGCACATTTATTATTACGCCTTGGTGAAATATGGTTTGACGCAATGATAAAATTCCCGTGTCCCTCGATTCCACTTATGATTTAACCAATTTCATATAACTTCATATAATTGGGATAGCGCCTCTCGATTTCACCAAAGTATCATTTAGCCATAAAAATAAAGAAAACAGTAATATAGACTCGAGAACTAATCTTTATGTTTAACAGGGGAAGCCTCGAGTGGGCCATTTCATTAAGGAAGCCCGAGGGCGAAAAAGTTACAAGGACTTAAGCGGGTAAAAACAAAAAGGGGGGAAAGGCCACAATGGGGTGGGGGATTATTGAACCTAGTCGCTAAGTTCGACAGGCCTATCCTCCTGACCCTCGTCGCCCCCGTCACTGGCGAATGCCCCCGCTCCGTCCTCTCCATCGTCGTCCTCGGGGTCATTGGAGGAGCTGGGCTCGACCATCCGTTCCTTCCAGGTCTCGGGAGACGGCGCGGAAGGCATTTGAACGTCCTCTTCCCCCGATGACTCGCCCATTGCAGTCTCCGGCGTTGGAATTTCGAGGCGGCGGAAGGCAATGTTGAATTCGCTTCCTTGGAAGTCGAACTCTTTGGATTTCCCCGTCGAGGGCGAAGCCTCATCCACCGGCGCCCCGCTGCGGTCAAAGGAGAGCCCAACTGACTCTCGATCGAAGTCCTCTCTTAATTCGTCTCGAGTTTGGAGCTGATCGAGGACTAGTTCTATGGCCTCCGCAGAATCCTGGAAACCGAGATACGTTCTGATGTAGTCAAATGCCTCGCTCACGAAGAATCTCGAGAAGGCCCGCTTGACCCTCTTACGGCATCGTGCGGGGAATATCCACTCAGCCCTCTGCAGCCCCGCCTTAACGCCCTCGCTATAGTTATGGTGAGCCTTGGCCTCCGCCTCTGCGACCTTGTTGTTGACTACCTCGAGGCGTTCTTTGGCAAAGTTGCGGGCCAGTTCTGCCTTTTCGCACAGCTCCCGCGTCTCCTCCCAAGCTTTGGCCGTGCGCTTGACTTCATCGTCCAGACCCGCGCATTTCTTCTCGAGCTCCGCTATGCGTGTCTGGGCAGATTCGAGGAGCTGCTGACTCTCCTGCAACTGTCCTCGAAGAGTATCATTTGACGAGGCTAGTTCCCCGGCAAGTACTTCGGTCTCTTCGAGGCGCTTTTCTACCTCAGCCGGTGCCTGTTTATTCTTTTTCTTCTCCTCTCGGAGGAGCCTCTTATACTTGTTCTTCCCCCGCCGGAAGACGCTCGCGCGACGGAGGAAATGGTGAGACAAGGGGGCAACCACCTGCCCAGAAGGTCGACAGATGAGTAAAGAGTCATTAGGGGGAAAAGAAAAATAATTTTAAGGCGTGAATCCTTACCCCAATTAAAGCATTGGCCAGATTGGTCTCCAGATCAGCCATGGAGCACTTCAGTAGAGCTCGATGGTCGTTAGGGAACTGAAGACCTCGGAGAAGAGCCAAGTTCATCTTCGTGTCTGTCTCGTTAGCCCCTATCCCGGTGATACGAAGATTAGAGTGGTGGTGATCAAGGTGGACGGGATTACTGGGCCCCACGTCAACACATTTGAGGATCTCGTCCTCCTCGTCTGTTTCCGGGGGCTCGGGGCTTGCCACCCTTTTGCCTTTCCCCGTGGGGATTGGCTTCTGCTTCTTGGCCCCACGAGCAACCTCTTCATCCGCCCCCCTCTTTCGAGAGCCCTCAGTGCCTCCTTCACGAATCGAGACACCCGACAAGACCCTTCGAGGGGCGGCACCCCTAGGACTCGGTCGGGTTGAAGGCGCTGACTGTGTCGTCCCGGTAGGGGGGCTGGCAGAACTCACCCTAGATCGAGGCGGAGCATCAGTTGGAGCCCCAACCGAAGTAGGCCTTTACGGAGGCCTTGACGGAGTAGTCGCAGGAGCCGGCGCCCTAGCAGTTGGAGTCGGCACCGAAGAGGGAGCTTCAGTTTGAGGCGTCGTTTGTTCCATGGCCACCGGGCCACCCTCATTGCCCCTTGGGGCTGTTGCCTACTCGGCCGATGGTGCCCCCTCGGCTGGTGAAATCCCCTCGGCTGATCGAGGGATCTCAGCCTCTGTTTCTTCCGTGGAGGCCCCAACCCCTTGGCTGGAACCCTCTCCGGCCCCGGTATCTTTTCTTGGTCTCCTCGTGTTCTGAGTGACGGGTCTGTGAAACGGCGTCACCCTAGGTCGTGGGGGCTGAGTTTGGCGCCTTTGACGGTCGAGCCTCGCCAACAGTGCTTTGCGTGCGTCCATCAGAATTTGTAAAGCTGCAAAAAATATATATATATATATTATCTTGCAAGAACCTCGAGAAATGATATAAAATGCAGAAAAAAAGAGGGGAAGAAGACTTAGGCCCTAAGGTGGTTCTCGATAAAGGTTGACACCACGTACCGGGACGCTCGCCGGGGCCGGGGTCGCCAGTGGCACTCGAGAGGCGGCACGCGCGAAGTATGTCCTCGGAGGTTAGATAAACTGCGCACATTCTCCCCATCTTCGCCAAGTCCTCCACCTTCCCCTCGTCATAGCTTGGCTCCTCGTGGAACTGATTCCGATTAAGTATAGGAGGCTGACGCCAAGTCGAGGGCATCCCCAACTGCCCTCGATCCTCCACAAAGACAAACTTCCTCTTCCATCCCAACCCGTGGGTGGATTTGAAGCCGTCCAGTACCTTCGAGGATCCAGAACGGGCTGATAAGTACAGGAATCCGGGCCCATCATCCGTTGATTCGCCAGGGCCCGACCGAACCGACACGTTCGATCTGAAAAACTCCAAAAAATTGGCCGGGCTTGCCTCTTCCTTCAAACATTTCATGATCACCACGAAGGCAATGATGATCATGATGGAGTTCGGCACCAATTGGCAGGGGCAAACCCCAGTGAACTCCAATAATCGCCGGACTTCGGGAGGAAAAGGAATGCGCAATCCCGCCTCGAAGTGATGAAGATTGAGGGCCACACATCCTTCCCGCGGCTCCACCATGTTCTCCGTTGGGCCCGGCATATGAATGGGGAACTGGATCCCATATTCTTCCCTGATCTTCTCAACCTCTGCCACTATGATGTTGCTGGTCATATCCCGGGGGAGGGAGACTGTCTGAAATCTGCCCATTCCGGCGCCTCGTATTTTTGGGCTCTTCGTCGGGGACCCACTCGGTCCTGCGTCCCCCCTAGCTGGCCCCGACGTCTTCCTCCTAGGGCGGGGTCGAACTTCCTTTGGCGCATTACCCGGCGCCTCTCCTCTTGTGTCGCCCTCTGACGGCGCCCCGGCGAGCGTAGCTCCTGTGTCCTCGCTGGCGCGACCCGCCCCGGTGCCTGAAACCGACTGGGAGGGGAGGCGAACCTCCCTCTCCGCCGCCAAGTCCTCAGGAGTGGGGTCAGAGTCATCCAGTATCTTTCTCTTGGGTCCCATGGCGGCTAGGGTTTTTCACGAAAAAGGAGAAATTTGAGAAGGAAAAGGGGATTCACCTGAAATGGCGATGAAAACCTGATAATGTCGTGAATGTGGTGCAAATCCTTAAGCCAGTCGTCTGAATAAGTGTAGCAGGCGGGAAAAAAATCGGATTGTGGTGAAACCTGCAACTATTTATAGGTATACGGGAAATCACCCACCATTATGGCACTCGGGCGCGGATGACCCAAAAAGCCTGCAATAATGGCGACAGGGCACGCCCTTTAGCGTGAAAACCCTTCGGCCGCCCTAAATTAATGGCTGGGGACATGACACGTCCCCCCAACTAGGCGCGTGGGCTGACAGGCTGAAAAGGTGCGGCTCCCCATGCCCTAATGGCGCTTCAAATTCAAAAAAACGAAAGGACGTCTGACATCCTGCTCATAAATGCACTCTTGAAGGCTCACGTCCTCGTCACACTCAAGAGTGGGGGGGCTAATGATGAGCAAGTGCATTTCACCATGCCACGGCATCGCAATCTCCCAAGAGTCACGAATCCGCTAAGTATGGAATTGCCGCCCTCGAATCTTTCAAAGCCCTCGAAAGGGCATTATCACATCAGCCTCGTTCCCTTGAGAAAGCCCACAACGAAAAATGGTGCCCTCGAATGGAGAGATTGCCCTCGATGGCGCTCCCGTCGAGGGCCAAATCCCAGACTTAACCATTGCAAAGATAGGAACTATAACGAGACGAGTACAGCTGGAGATTACTGATAGGCGCAATCCGCCGCCACCTACTGCATCCCGTTGGCACATGGGTTCATCCCATCAGACGTGGGCGCATTAAATGCCAAGTCATAAATACAATTCCTGGTCATAAATGCCCAAGATATCCATTTAATGCCGGGTATGACCCCTCATTAATGATGAGTGAGGATAGCCGCCAAAAGATTGGAAAAAGGGGGACAAAAGGCACTTATTATAACAGCTACAGGGCTGAGGGTGACCGGATCCCACCAATCATGTCACATCAGGCTCCTCACTCTCATATAAAGCTCCATACGGCTCTCCACTCAAGGGTAAGACATACTTTTTGCCTTGCAGCCAAGAGAATATCACTACTGTTCATCTTCTTTTTCTTGAACCTGCCACTGACTTGAGCGTGGAGAGCCTACGCCGGGGCAAAACCGGCTAGTCTCACGTGCGTTCCTCCCTCTTTAGCAGGTGGGCCACCAGCAAACACTATTTCGAAGTGCGCAGTATTCGGACAGTGTACTAACCAAATCCGGACCGCATCAGATACTCATATAACAACATGCGCCTTAATAGATAATGGTTCAGAGATAACTTTGTTTAAATCCTTTCTCTATACTAAATGGCAAGAGAATGGGAATATAAAGATAAAGGGTGTTACGGGACAAGCCGAACACATTAATAAAAGCAGATAAAGTAAATGTTATATTAGAAGAAAATTATTACTATAAATACTATATATGATTATAACTACCTTGAAACTGATATATTGTTAGAATGATTTCCTACAACAATTTCAGTTTTATTCCAGAATCTTTATTCTATTATTCTAAACTAAATGTAATCATTACTTAAAACTACCCCGAATAAATGAGCCATTCAGAGTTCAGCCAGCGAAGCTTGGTGGACCGATATGATAAAATTTCGATAAAAATACACAATTATAACAATAAAACGGATAACTCTTGAAGAATAATAAAACAGATAAAAGAAAATTATAATGATCATCCTCTGGCTTTTATAAAGAGTCAGATTTAAAGGCAAAAATAGAATTAACTGAAAATATAGTTATAAAAGAAGACCTATATTATATACCGAAAAAGATAGAAAAGAATTTGATAAACAAATAAATGAATTATTCTATAAAAATCCACCTTTGATTAGAAGAAGTAATAGTCCTTTT